>CM050942.1:12695089-13295089 GCA_027789145.1 Solanum arcanum
TAAAAAAAATTAACTTAATAAATCCAAAAAAATGATTAATATTTTGCTTCACCTTCTTTTTTCAAAATGTAGATTTTATAGGTCTTCTTGATAATTTTCTTTAATGTTAAAATGCATATTCAATTTAAGATGTATAGGTTTGTCACCCTAAAAAGCAGCGAGTGAAATTTAATAAATATATGAATAAAGCTATTTTAACTATTAAAGAGCAAGAGGTTTTCTTGGAAAACCGTGAAATACATTTTATTAACAACAATAAAAACACAAATGAATAATTAAATAAATCAAAAGCTAGTAAACATGTAAATTTTCATATATTTAATAAGTGAGTGAAATAACATATTTTGAAAAATAATTCATTGAACATGACATATATACGACACTCAATGTAAGGACAAAACAAAACTGTTCTGGAAATCCTATGACACCCTTAAAGAAGAAAAACCTAAAAGACACTTTTTTGGGGGGACAACGTGAGCACATAAAACAAAACTAATAAGAAGAGACATATACTAGTCCAAAGACTTTATTTATTATTGAAGGGATTTAAATATTGATCATTAATATTGTTTAGTGAAACGTCATAAAAAAAATTCACGAAATCATCAACATTCAAGTTTAGTCATTCAATCAGTGATGGACATTGTGGAAAGCCAAAAGAGTAGTTCTAACAGTTATTCATTTGAATTGATGGACCTATTGAGGGGATATCATCTGAAGGATGCATTTGTGGTGTCACAGGAGTAACTAGACGATATATAATTGGGGAAGGTATCATAGATGTCATTGTTATTGAAGGAGCGGATTGAGGGATATTAGATATAGACTGCTCCTCAGCATCATTCATTTTCATTGTTTCACGTACTAATTGAATGTTCTTAATAAATAATGTCAATAAGATCTTTGAGAGAGAAAAGATTCATCTCAACAGAAATACATTTTCCATTCAACACTTCATGCATCTCATTTGTAAATTCCTTAATCCTATTTTACTTTCTTACCTTAGTAGTTTTTTCTACAACTTCTTGATTCTTTTCTTGGTGAATTCTTTCTTTATAACCATATTTTTTTATCTCTCTAATAATTCCAATGCTTTAATCTTTTGAAAGGCGTTGATATCTGCAGCAAGATTCCGAAACACCGTAGGTTCATTACTATAAGGACTATATATGATGAGAGTAATTTCAAGTTCTTCTGCCTTTTCAACAAACCTATGTTTCTTTTCTTGTATGAGACTTTTCTTTCAGCTTCATTTTCAATCAAAGCAAATATTAATTTTGATATAGGCATGGTTAAAGAAGTTGTATATGAGGAGTTATGTGTTTCTTCAAGAATGCCTTTGTAATTGTCCTTGTAGTTTTATATGAAAAATTTGAAATCTTTAATGTGTGAGTATTTTGAATTATAGAATTTTTTAATGTAAACAATAATTATTTTGGAATGAAGTAAATGATAGTATATTATCTTGAATTTATGTTGGCTTTGGATCTGGTCTAATATTAGCCAAATATTTTGAGTTAATCCTTTAATATAAGGAAAATAATTAATATATTATAACATTTAATAAGTAGTATCCACAATGCATGGTCATAAACTTATTATAAATATGATTCTTATAGAATTAAATTAATTTTTTCCCAATTATGGAAGAAATTATATTTAGTGGAAATTTATACTACTTGCAAATATTTTGAAAACTAAATCCTACCTAATTGTGTTTTTATTAATACATGATATGCATCAACATGTAATATCACGTAACTCTACATAAGTAAGAATAATCTAAGAAATTAAAAAAAAACACTTTTTGAAAGAAAGGGGAAGTAAGTTTAAGAATTATGTTTAAGAAGTGAGTTTTGGTCATTTTCAAACGGCCATAACTTGTTGCTCAGGAAGAGTTAGGGGTTGTTGTTGATATGGTTTGAAATCCATAATATTTCCAACTCCTCAAAGTTTCTGCATTTTTGATATCGTATGAGGGAGATATGTCTATCAGAAGATGGGTTGTCAAAGATAGGAAAGTCAAATTCCGGATTTAAGTAAGCGAAACTATTCTTTTAACCAAATTATTTTCTAATTTGTTTGAAGGGTTTCATTTGTATTAAAATAAGTCTTAATTCAGTTTTGAAAATCAATTCACGCTTAGGGCTTGTGACAGAAGAGAAGAGAAGGAGGAAAACGGATGAAGATCAAGGTTACGTCAAGAATGCGAAAATATTTCAAGTGGAATTCGTCAGTGGTGATCCATATTAAGGTATGTGAGGCATTTTCAGGTTGTCTTAGTCCACCCATACACCAATTTATTTCAATTCAGTAATTTATGAGTTGTTTACATGTTAAAAGTTCATGTTCGAGAAGAAAAGTGTCAAATTGTCATTGATTGAATTATTGGCTTCCTATTGTTAATTTATTCTTGTTTTTCCAGGTTATTTCAAAGGTTAATCAAGTTTGTATTGAGTTTACCATTAGTCTCATATGTTTAAAAGAATTAAGGACGTCTGGAGATGAAAATACGTTGAATAATCCACTAGATGCACCTTGGCAAGGCAAGGCGCGTCACGCCTAAAGTTCACCCAAACTCGACCTTTGAAACTGAGGCCTAGTGTGGCATGTCACAGTGCGCTACAAAGTTGCCTCTTTCATTAGAGGGAGCATGAGTCGCCCTAAACGCACCTGGATTGGCAAATTTTGGCCAAATTTTCGTACTTTATCCCTTTTAATCCTTCTAAGGTATATTTGTTAGTTTTAATAATTCAGTTTAGTAAATTAGAGTTCTGTTAGAAAATAATTTCTTATCAATTTTGTTTGTCCTAGTCTTTAGGTAGTAGATTAAACGTGGGTTGTTACCTAGTTTTTGAAAGAAAATCTTGTTGGATAGTTACTATTTTTAGCTTAACGTTTACTATGTTTTTGCTTATTAGAATGACTACATTGCAGTTTTTTTTCAGTCAATAAAAATTCTTTTCTTTTAGTCCTCTCTCTGGAATTTTTTTCTTTCCTATCAGTGGCATCAGAGCTGCAGGTTAGTTTCAAAAAGAAAACAAAGAGAGATATTGTTAGTTTATGGCTTCAGAGAGCAACTTCGTGCAAGCATCCATTCCTCGTTGTGATAGTCATTATGACCATTGGAGTATGCTGATGGAAAATTTTTTACGGTCAAAAGAGTATTGGCAAATTATTGAGAATGGCATCGGCGCTCCAACAGAAGTTGAGGGTTTGAAGAATGGTCAAAAGATGGAGTTCGAAGCAAGAAAATTGAATGATTTGAAGGAAAAAAATTACCTCATTCAGGCTATTGAGCGTCCTATCTTGGAAATTATTCTTTGTAAAGAAACTTCCAAGGATATATGGGACTCCATGAGTAAGAAATATAAAGGTACTGCTAGAGTGAAGCGCGCACAGCTTCAAGCCTTGAGAAGGGATTTTCAGAGTTTGCAGATGAAGGAAGGAGATCTGTAATGAGTTACTGTGCTAGAACGATGGAGACTAGCAACAAAGAACGATTACATGGAGAAAAGATGAACGTTGTAACAATTGTTGAAAAGGTATTGCTCTCTTTAACGCCGAAGTACGATTATGTTGTTTGCTCCATTAAGGAGTCAAAAGATATAGATGAGTTATTGCTTTATGAATTGCAAAGATCCTTATTTGTACATGAACAGAAGATGAATCGAAATTCAACTTCTGAGGAGCAGTCCTTAAAGGCTTCTACTTTTATTTCTTCTAATTGTAGAGGAAGGGGTAGAGATAGAGGATGAGGAAGAGGAAGAGCAGATCGTGGAAATAGAGACGGAGGCAACAAAGAAGGTTGTGGAAATTTTAGAGGTAATGACTACCGTAAATGTAGAGGAAGGGATTTTGATAAATCCAAGGTAGAATGTTATCGTTGTCATAAATTTGTTCATTATCGTTCTGAATGTTACACTAGGCTGCCTGATGTGAAACAAGAGAAGTCAAATTTCGTTGAGAACAAAGAAGGAGAAACATTGTTAATGGCAGTTAATGTTGAAAAAGAGCCTGACCAACAAGCTCTTTTGTATGTGGATACCGATAGTTGTGGTGCTCGTCGGAGAAAGTGCAGAGGCGATGGCTAGGTTGGAGGATCTAGTTACAACATTGAAGAGTTCTTGTCCAATTATAGTGGTATGGCATCGACGGCGCTAGTTTCGTGATTGTATGGAGGCGCCGGCCAGATTAGGTGGTGTGGCGGCGGCACCTTCAAAATAATTTTTTTCTTTAGTTTCTAATATGATGTCCTTCGCTTAGTTTTTTATTCTCATTTCTACAAATTTGTGTGGTAATAAATTTTTAAATTTTGATGGGTAAAAATAATTTTTAAATCAATAATTGGATATATTGAAATATTTTAATGGTGAAAAAGATTGCAGTAATGGAGAAAAGAGGTTTATGAAGTTTCAAGTGATGAACAAAGTTTTAATAATTATTATAACTGAAATTTATGAATGATGAAAACATAAAAATTAGTTGTGATTTTTGTGATAAGAAAGTGGTGCTAATGGTGAAGATGATGATTGTGATGGTGACATCTAATGTAAAAAATGGAGACATGGTTAAAGAAGAATGAAACAGGAAAGAAGAGAAAAAAAATTCTTAAAAATAAATAATTAATGATGTGTCATTTGAAATCTGATGTGGATGACGACGTGTCACTTTTTTTGAGCGTTTAAAGCTCAGACAACGCCAAGGGGGTTTAATATGTTGTCATTCGTTGAATCTAAGGGCTCAGTTGATAAATAGTTAAGTAGAATTGTTAAGAATACAAATTTATACATGTATACAGGTCCACCATACCTTTCCGCCATGAAATCTTCGATTACTTTCTCTTTCGAGCCCTCAAATTTTTAAGTCTTTTTAACATTTTTTCTTGGATCTGTTTTTCCTCATCATTAGTTTATGTTTACTGTTTGTGATGATCGTAAATATACCTAGTTTCATCAATAAATCTCAAATGAATATTAGTTTTCAGTTCTTCAATGGTATTTATTATATTTTTCCGATTTTTTTATGATTTTGTTCATGATGTTTCTACTTTGGTTCAATTCATACTCAGAGATGCTTGAAAATTGGTGTTCGTACCCCTTATTATTCTTTTCACTTCTATATTTTTTTTCCTTGGCAAGTTTACATTTTTGATAGTCACAATATGTTGGGAATTTTTTTTTCTGCTTCTTTTATTGTGCATTTTCTACTTTTTAAATAGTTTATTATAGAATTTTGTAATTTTATGTTTCTAACTGGATTTTATTTACTCATGAATGTTTAACTTTAGATTATAATTGTTTTTCCCTCTCTTCTTTATGACACACACCACTAATTTTTTTAGCTTTTCTTAATCAATGTGAATCTTGATATGTTACTTAAAATGATATTTTTTAAAGATGGGAGGAACTGGATAAAAAAGGACGTATACATGTTGTTCTCGAAGCATTGATTGACAATAAAATTGTATGTTATACCAAAAAAATATGAAGAATACATTATACACATTCAAATAAAAAACTCCAAATATTTGTAGGTACTATATAATAGAGATGACAAAGTGAAGATATATGAAAAGTATTTTATAGGATGGTTAAGATTCAAGAAATCAAATGGTGCAATGTCGGAACATGTTGATGCTGGTGAGGGATAGAAAAGATTTGGTAGAGGAACTCGACAAGCTGTGACTCATGGAAGAAATGAAAGCAAAAGTTGTTGTGTTCCAATCTTATCGCAGGTTTGAAACTCGAACCATTCATACCATCAAAAACTACAAAAAGTGAGTCTTCTTAACTACCTAAAGTTAAGATTTGGTTCTGTCCCCTGACTTTTGAAATAATATTGATTGAAATATAATGTGACTTATATTTTCCTGTTTCCTCGTTGTCTTCAATGTGCTTATGTTGTCCAATAGAAAAATATATCTTTTTCATTTGAAAATTTTAGTACTGAAAAAGACAAATAAGTTTCGATTCTCTGATAATGATATATCTCACTTGGCTAAGTTTTGCGGACTGTTCACTACGTTAACACATCCGTGTCGAATTCTTCAAAAATACATTACTTTTGGAGAATTTAGTACATACCCGTTGACATTTTTGAAGAGTTTAAGAAACAGTCACTCGGTAGTGAGAACCATCAATAGGATAAATGGAATGAACTGGCAAAGATGGTATGTGGTTATTCAATTTTTTTTGTTTCCTCAAAGTTCCTGATAAATAGCTAAAAATTTATATGTTTTTTATGTTAGATAACTTGAAACAACTTTAGCTTTAACCTCTTGATTTAGTTGATTATATTCGAATTTCATATTTAATCTTTTTGTATTATTGTCGGGAAATATGAGAGGCTACGAGGACTCTATTTAATGTTGTTATGATTAGAGAAGTTTGTCAGTTTGTAAGTGATTTTATATTTTCCTTTATGTGTGAATTATAATAGCAATTTCATGAGATCTCAGCTATTGTTTCTCTCTCACTTTCACACACAGATTTTTTGTTTTTAATAATTGGGGATGTGATGAGATCTCGAGAAAGCCGTGCGCCACTTTGATATTAGTGATGTCAAATTTTTCATACCAATACACCTTTCTGAGTTGTTAAAAAAGTTCATTTTCATGTGAGTAATAAATCAAGTGTGCATATATATATTTATTTTTACTGCAGAACACATGTTATTCTATTTTGTTAGGCTTCTGCAAAAATTAATAGTTGTTAGTTTCTTCAATACGATGTTTTGTGCTGTTTCATTGTAGTGAGACAATAGTAAAGGATGATCCAGCAAGTTGCAAATAAAAAAAAAAAGAACTATTGTAACGACCTGTTTAGTCGTTTTGAGTAGCAGACTTGGATTCTGGAAAAACTGGCAAGGACAACGGACCCCACGATGGACCGTCATGGGCACAACAGACCATCGCAGGGACTCGTTTCAAAACACTTAGAAAATCTGAAATTGGGTACTGAAAATCGACTCTCTGAACTTCGTGACGGAGTGGCAGGACGGACCGTCGCAGGCTCGACGGCCTGTCACAGGCCATCCACTTGAAAATTTAGTTCTGAAGCATACGACGGACAGCAGGACGGACCGTCGCAGGCGCGACAGCCCGTCACGGGCTACGCAATCCCAGTTCGGGTCGGATTTCTTTATACGTTTTAAGGGACGTTTTTGACTATTCCTTCTTAAATTATAAAGTTAGGGGGTTAATGTTAATAAGTCTAATTACTTGGGGGTTAAAAGAGGTAACCTTAAGTTAATTAGTGGGTTATTATTGTCATCTTTTATTCTTAATTATATACTAATTAGGGTAAAAGAAAGAGGGTTTGAATAAAGAAAATAGAAAGAACAAGAGAAAGAGAGAGAAAGTTGAACGAGGGAGAGAATCGAACGAGGGGAAAAACACAAAGCTTGGGAAATTGCTTGCTTGATCACGAATCTTCGGTGGAGGTAGGTTATGGTTTCCCTTACGATATTCGTAGTAAACTCTTAATAGTGAATGATATGTATTGATAATATTGTAAATCCCTCTATATGCTTAATTGTATGCTTGCATGAATATGATTATGTAATTGTGATAAAATAAGCATGATGAAGCTTTTGAATCCCAAATCTTGAAAGAAACCCTAATTCACTTGTCAATGATGATGCCTTGGTATAAAAGAAGGCTTGATAAATTATATAATGAGATTGATGATGCCTTGGTGTAAAAGAAGGCTTGATGAATTAGGGGATCGGGTTCCACGTTCCGGTACCAGGATAGAATGAGGATCGGAGTGTCACGTTCCGACACCAGGATAGAATATGGATCGGGTGCCACGTTCCGGTACCAGGATAGTACATGAGGATCGGAGTGTCACGTTCCGACACCAGGATAGTATATAGATCGGGTGCCACGTTCCGGTACCAGGATAGAATGAGGATCGGAGTGTCACGTTCCGACACCAGGATAGTATATGGATCGGGTGCCACGTTCCGGTACCAGGATAGAATGAGGATCGGAGTGTCACGTTCCGACACTAGGATAGTATATGAGGAGCGGAGTGTCACGTACCGACACGAGGGGAATAAAGATAATGAATCTTGAAAGATGATAATATATTGAATCTAATGAACATAATTCCCAAATGAGTATGGTATTGAGGCTTGAGTCCTCAAGTGTGAATTTGACGGTAATTGAAATGATATAGTACTTGTTGTTGTTACATGTTGAGTATCATAGTTGAGTTTATGATATTACTTGGTATATATTGTTTTCTATTTTGAGTTGGCCGATGATATCGACTCAGTACCCGTGTTTTGTACTGACCCCTACTTTTATGTTTTCTTCTTGTTTCTTTGTGGAGTGCAGCAAACGTGCCGTCGTCTTCGACTCAACAGTAATTCAAGCCTGTCTTACTACATCGGAAATTCAGGGTGAGCTAATGCTTCTAGCTTGGACTGGATCTTCTTCTTCAAGTCTTGATGCCTTGAGCTTCCGGCATGGACTAGCTTCTTATGTATTTTTAGTTTTTAGAATACTCTTAGTTTAGTCATTTGATCGTAGATGTTCTTGTGGTGATGACTTCCAGATTTTGGGGAATGATAAGTTTTGAGTTATAGAAGTTGATTATTGATTTTTATTAATAAGTTTAAGTCTTCCGCATTACTTTCTGTTGATATTATACTGAAATGTTAAGGTTTAGATTGGTTGGTTCGCTCACACAGGAGGGTAAGTGTGGGTGCCAGTAGCGGCCCGGATTGGGGTCGTGACAAACTTGGTATCAGAGCATTAGGTTCGTTGGTCTCATCACACAAGAACAGGTCTAGTAGAGTCTTAAGGAACGGTAGGGGGACGCCTTTACTTTTCCTTGAGAGGCTATAAGACTTTAGGAAAATTCCATTCTTTCATTCTTTCTTTCGTGCTACTACTTGAGTCCAATTGGTATCTAGGCGATACGAATTGGTATCTGACCATCTTCACTCTCTTTCGCAGATGGTTAGAACTAGAGCAACGACTACGCCAACACCAACACCGGCCAGACAAGAAACAACTGAGCCAGCCGCTGGGGCTGTAGCTCGAGGAAGAACAACGGCAAGGGGCCGTGGTAGAGGTCGTGGGAGGACGTCCTCTAGAGGAAGAAGACGAGCACCGAGCCCATCTGGTACTAGGGCGGTGACTCCTCCACCGACTAAGGAAGTAGTAAGAGAGGGGGAGGATGGGGTGAATGAGCAAGTACAGAATGAGGAAATGCCACCCCAACCTACCCCAGAGATGATCAATCAGGTTCTGGCTTATCTTAGCGGGTTATCTAATCAGGGCAAGACACCCCCAGTGTTTTCTGCACCGGCACCTCAGGCTCCGGAGGTACAACATGCGACTACTATGGCTCCCCGCATGGATGTTCCATTGGAAATAAGCACATTTCCTCGTCTGACTACAGGGCCTGTAATGACAAATGATCAGCATGAACTTTTCAGTAAGTTCTTGAAATTGAAACCTCCAGTCTTCAAAGTCTTGAATCGGAGGATGCTTATGATTTTCTGGTCGACTGTCACGAGCTACTACACAAGATGGGTATAGTAGAATGGTTTGGTGTTGAGTTCGTGAGTTATCAGTTTCAAGGAAACGCCAAAATGTGGTGGCGATCGCATGTTGAGTGTCAACCAACAGAGGCACCACCTATGACTTGGGCCTCATTCTCTAGCTTGTTTATGGAGAAGTATATCCCCCGGACTTTGAGGGATAGGAAAAGGGATGAGTTCTTGAGCCTAGAGCAAGGTAGGATGTCGGTTAATGCTTATGAGGCTAAGTTTCGTGCACTATCCAGATATGCCACTCAACTTTGTTTCAGTCCACAAGAGCGGATTCGCCGGTTTGTGAAGGGGTTGAGATCAGAGTTGTGGATTTCAGCCTTACAGGTAGAGGCAACGGCAAAATCCTTCCAAGAGGTGGTAGACTTTGTGATAGAAGTGGAAGGAGTAAATCCCGATGACTTCGCCTCGACATCGACATCAAAAAGGTTTCGAAAGGGGGGTGAGTTTAATGGTTCCTACTCTAGAGGACAGAGTTCCGGAGGTTACTCAGTTCGACCCGTTCAGTCGTCACTACAGACTGTAGTTGGGGGTCCACCTCAGACCGGCCAACACTTCTCTGAGAGACCTATGCATGAACCCCGCGAGTGCTATGTATGTGGGGAGATTGGACATATTAAGAGATATTGTCCAAAACAGAGTTACAGACCTCCAAATGTTAGAGGTAGAGGTAGTCATGGTAGAGGCCGTTACTCCGGAGGACGTGGTGGTCGAGGTAATGGTGGTCACCAAAACGGCAGAGGTAATGAGCAAACTGGGGCCACTACATCACAACATGGTAGGGGCAACGGACAGACGAACGATAGGGCCCATTGTTACGCTTTCCCTGGGCGATGCAAGCGGAGGCATCCGATCTTTGTCATCACAGGTAATCTTCTGGTTTGTGATTGCATGGCTTCTGTATTGTTTGATCCTGGATCCACGTTTTCTTATGTATCTTCCTCATTTGCTAATGGTCTAAATTTACATTGTGAATTGCTTGATATGCCTATTCATGTCTCTACTCCGGTGGGTGAGTCTGTGGTAGTTGAAAAGGTATATAGGTCTTGTTTGGTAAACTTTGTGGGGAGCAACACTCATGTAGATTTGGTTATCTTAGAAATGGATGATTTTGATGTGATTCTGGGTATGACTTGGCTTTCTCCGCAATTTGCAATCTTGGATTGTAATGCTAAAACGGTGACGTTAGCCAAGCCTAGGACAGATCCGTTAGTGTGGGAGGGTGACTACACTTCCAATCCGGTCCATATCATCTCCTTTCTTCGTGCTAAGAAAATGGTTAGTAAAGGGTGTTTAGCTTTCTTGGCCCATCTCAAGGATGACACTACCCAAGTACCTTCGATTGAGTCGGTTTCAGTTGTCCGTGAGTTTCTGGATGTGTTCCCTGCAGATCTTCCTGGTATGCCACCAGATAGGGATATTGACTTCTGCATAGATCTTGAACCGGGCACTCGCCCCATTTCTATACCCTCTTATAGAATGGCTCCCGCGGAGTTAAGAGAGTTAAAAGCCCAACTTCAAGAGTCGTTGAGCAAAGGCTTCATCAGACCAAGTGCATCTCCTTGGGGTGCTCCGGTTTTGTTTGTGAAGAAGAAGGATGGGAGCTTTCGGATGTGCATAGACTACAGACAACTGAATAAGGTAACTATTAAGAACAAGTATCCTCTTCCTCGCATTGATGACTTATTCGATCAACTACAAGGTGCTTGTGTCTTCTCTAAGATTGACTTGAGATCTGGTTATCATCAATTGAAAATACGGGCAACGGATGTGCCAAAGACTGCTTTTCGAACAAGGTATGGGCATTACGAATTTGTGGTGATGTCTTTTGGTCTTACGAATGCCCCTGCTGCGTTCATGAGCTTGATGAACGGGATTTTTAAGCCATATTTGGACGTCTTCGTAATCGTATATATTGATGATATATTGGTATACTCGAAGAGCAAGAAGGAACATGAAGAGAATTTGAGAATGGTATTGGAAATGTTTAGGGAGAAAAAGCTTTACGCCAAGTTCTCTAAGTGTGAGTTTTGGCTAGATGCGGTGTCCTTCTTGGGGCACGTGGTTTCTAAGGAAGGAGTGATGGTGGATCCTTCTAATATTGAGACAGTGAACAATTGGGTAAGACCCACTAATGTGTCAGAAATAAGGAGCTTTGTTGGGTTAGCTAGCTACTACCGCCGATTTGTCAAGGGATTCTCTTCTATTGCTTCCCAATTGACGAACTTGACTAAGCAGAATGTTCCATTTGTATGGTCGGACGAATGTGAGGAAAGCTTTCAGATGCTCAAGACTCTGTTGACTACTGCACCAGTTCTCACCTTGCCCGTGGAAGGTAAGAACTTCATTGTTTATTGTGATGCATCCTATTCTGGGTTGGGTGCAGTACTAATGCAAGAGAGGAGTGTGATTGCTTATGCTTCAAGGCAATTAAAGATGCATGAACGTAACTACCCAACTCATGATTTGGAATTGGCCGCGGTAGTGTTTGCATTAAAGCAATGGAGACACTATTTATATGGGGTTAAGTGTGAGGTCTACACGGATCATCGTAGCCTTCAGTATGTCTTCACTCAGAAAGATTTGAACTTAAGACAGAGGAGATGGATGGAGTTACTAAAGGACTACGATATCACTATCTTGTATCATCCGGGAAAAGCGAATGTTGTGGCAGATGCTTTGAGTAGAAAGGCGGGAAGCATGGGAAGTCTAGCTCATTTGCAAGCTTCTAGACGCCCATTGGCTAGAGAAGTGCAGATTTTGGCTAATGACCTTATGAGGTTAGAAGTAAATGAGAAGGGAGGATTGTTAGCTTGTGTGGAGGCAAGATCCTCCTTCCTTGACAAGATTAAGGGGAAGCAGTTTGATGATGAGAAATTGATCCGGATTCGAGATAAAGTGTTGCAAGGAGAGGCTAAGGAAGCACAAATCGATGAGGAAGGAGTTTTGAGAATCAAGGGAAGGGTATGTGTACCCCGCGTCGATGATTTGATCAACACTATTCTGACAGAGGCTCATAGTTCAAGGTATTCTATACATCGGGGTGCAACCAAGATGTATCGTGACCTAAAGCAACACTTTTGGTGGAGTAGAATGAAGCGTGATATTGTTGACTTTATTGCCAAGTGTCCAAACTGTCAACAAGTAAAGTATGAACACCAAAGGCCCGGAGGAACACTTTAGAGAATGCCCATTTCGGAATGGAAGTGGGAAAGAATTGCAATGGACTTTGTGGTTGGTCTTCCAAATACAATGGGTAAGTATGACTCCATTTGGGTGATTGTTGATACGTTAACTAAATCTGCTCATTTCATTCCGGTAAAGGTGACTTACAATGCAGAGAAGTTAGCCAAAATCTATGTCTCAGAAATTGTTCGGTTGCATGGGGTTCCACTCTCCATCATATCAGATAGAGGTACGCAGTTTACTTCTAAGTTTTGGAAAACATTGCATGCGGAATTGGGTACTAGGTTGGACCTTAGTACTGCGTTCCATCCTCAGACCGATGGTCAGTCTGACAGAACGATTCAAGTGTTGGAGGATATGCTTCGCCCATGTGTGATAGAGTTTGGAGGCCATTGGGATAGCTTCTTACCCTTAGCGGAGTTTTACTTCAATAATAGCTATCACTCAAGCATTGACATGGCTCCATTTGAAGCATTGTATGGTAGGAGATGTAGGTCTCCCATTGAATGGTTTGATGCATTCGAGGTTAGACCTTGGGGTACGGATCTCTTGAGGGATTCGATGGAGAAGGTAAAATCTATTCAAGAAAAGCTTCTAGCAGCGCAAAGTAGACAAAAAGAATATGCAGATCGAAAGGTTAGAGACTTAGAGTTCATGGAGGGAGAACAAGTCTTGCTGAAGGTTTCGCCCATGAAAGGGGTGATGCGGTTTGGAAAAAGGGGTAAGCTAAGTCCAAGGTATATTGGACCATTTGAAGTACTTAAGCGAATAGGGGAGGTGGCTTATGAGTTAGCCTTGCCTCCAGGGCTGTCCGGTGTGCATCCGGTATTCCATGTGTCTATGTTGAAAAGATATCATGGGGGTGGAAATTACATTATCCGTTGGGATTCAGTTTTGTTTGATGAGAACTTGACTTATGAAGAGGAACCGGTTTCTATATTAGATAGAGAGGTTTGCAAGTTGAGGTCGAGAGAGATTGCCTCCATCAAAGTTCAATGGAAGAATCGACCGGTTGAAGAGGCTACTTGGGAGAAGGAGGCAGATATGCAAGAAAAATACCCACATCTGTTTACAGATTCAGGTACTCCTTTTCGCCATTGTTTTTCTTCTTTTGACCGTTCAGGGACGAACGATTGGTAAATTGGTATCTATTGTAACGACATGTTTAGTCGTTTTGAGTAGCAGACTTCGATTTTGGAAAAACTGGCAAGGACAACGGACCCCACGACGGACCGTCATGGGCACGACGGACCGTCGCAGGGTCTCGTTTCAAAACACTTAGAAAATCTGAAATTGGGTACTGAAAATCGACTCTCTGAACTTCGTGACGGAGTGGCAGGACGGACCGTCGCAGGCTCGACGGCCCGTCACAGGCCATCCACTTGAAAATTTAGTTCTGAAGCATACGACGGACAGCAGGACGGACCGTCGCAGGCGCGACGGCCCGTCACGGGCTACGCAATCCCAGTTCGGGTCGGATTTCTTTATACGTTTTAAGGGACGTTTTTGACTATTCCTGCTTAAATTATAAAGTTAGGGGGTTAATGTTAATAAGTCTAATTACTTGGGGGTTAAAAGAGGTAACCTTAAGTTAATTAATGGGTTATTATTGTCATCTTTTATTCTTAATTATATACTAATTAGGGTAAAAGAAAGAGGGTTTGAATAAAGAAAATAGAAAGAACAAGAGAAAGAGAGAGAAAGTTGAACGAGGGAGAGAATCGAACGAGGGGAAAAACACAAAGCTTGGGAAATTGCTTGCTTGATCACGAATCTTCGGTGGAGGTAGGTTATGGTTTCCCTTACGATATTCGTAGTAAACTCTTAATAGTGAATGATATGTATTGATAATATTGTAAATCCCTCTATATGCTTAATTGTATGCTTGCATGAATATGATTATGTAATTGTGATAAAATAAGCATGATGAAGCTTTTGAATCCCAAATCTTGAAAGAAACCCTAATTCACTTGTTAATGATGATGCCTTGGTATAAAAGAAGGCTTGATAAATTATATAATGAGATTGATGATGCCTTGGTGTAAAAGAAGGCTTGATGAATTAGGGGATCGGGTGCCACGTTCCGGTACCAGGATAGAATGAGGATCGGAGTGTCACGTTCCGACACCAGGATAGAATATGGATCTGGTGCCACGTTCCGGTACCAGGATAGTACATGAGGATCGGAGTGTCACGTTCCGACACCAGGATAGTATATGGATCGGGTGCCACGTTCCGGTACCAGGATAGAATGAGGATCGGAGTGTCACGTTCCAACACCAAGATAGTATATGGATCAGGTGCCACGTTCCGGTACCAGGATAGAATGAGGATCGGAGTGTCACGTTCCGACACTAGGATAGTATATGAGGAGCGGAGTGTCACGTACAGACACGAGGGGAATAAAGATAATGAATCTTGAAAGATGATAATATATTGAATCTAATGAACATAATTCCCAAATGAGTATGGTATTGAGGCTTGAGTCCTCAAGTGTGAATTTGACGGTAATTGAAATGATATAGTACTTGTTGTTGTTACATGTTGAGTATCATAGTTGAGTTTATGATATTACTTGGTATATATTGTTTTCTATTTTGAGTTGGCCGATGATATCTACTCAGTACCCGTGTTTTGTACTGACCCCTACTTTTATGTTTTCTTCTTGTTTATTTGTGGAGTGCAGCAAACATGCCGTCGTCTTCGACTCAACAGTAATTCAAGCCAGTCTTACTACATCGGAAATTCAGGGTGAGCTAATGCTTCTAGCTTGGACTGGATCTTCTTCTTCAAGTCTTGATGCCTTGAGCTTCCGGCATGGACTAGCTTCTTATGTATTTTTAGTTTTTAGAATACTCTTAGTTTAGTCATTTGATCGTAGATGTTCTTGTGGTGATGACTTCCAGATTTTGGGGAATGATAAGTTTTGAGTTATAGAAGTTGATTATTGATTTTTATTAATGAGTTTAAGTCTTCCGCATTACTTTCTGTTGATATTATACTGAAATGTTAAGGTTTAGATTGGTTGGTTCGCTCACACAGGAGGGTAAGTGTGGGTGCCAGTCGCGGCCCGGATTTGGGTCGTGACAACTATATTAAAAAATGCACACTTATCATGATTTTTAGTTCCCAGGAATTTAATTTTGCATATTTAGAAATGTTTACAAATATGATATAATGTATCGTGCACATTTCTATAATCGCGGCACTAAGAAGCTATAATAGTTAAACGTAAAGCACAGGTGTAATAATGTCAACTTTAAGAAAGCACAAGCGTTGACAGGCTGAAGGTAAAATTAAACATGATCTCGAGATCACTAGAAACCTTTTGTGTGCTTCCGCTGGATGATGTACAAAATTAAATTGTCTTAGTATACATTAGAGGTGTCTAATGTGTATGAGTTATCTTTTTTTGAATAGTCTTTCTCCTTTTTATATCATACCAGGAAAATCTCTAAAACAACTAATGATCGTGCCTAAGTCAATAGCCCAAATGGTAGACAGGACTTTTGTCTCAGGTGAGCACTGTCCTCACGAATCTCAAATGCAATGTAGTTAATGTTAATTTGTGGACTCATAACGCCTAACAACAGCTAGGTGAGGAAATGGGAGGTAAGTTAATGATCCAAAAGATTGGTCTATGATGAAGTAACTATTGTAAATTGTACTTAGATGTAGTGATAATTAAGAAATACCAAGGGTCTCTCATATGCCGAGAGAAGACAATCACCAACTAATGTTTGCATACCAAGATTATGAACGTGCTTCTTGTGAAGGATTGAATGAAAAAGAGAGGCCTAATGTGAGTGTCCTTAATTGGTAAGATAAAGACTACTCTATTGTGACAATCCAGTGTAAGGATAGACCCAAGCTTCTAAGTCTTGAAAGTTTTCATGGAGCATAATCTTAACTATATTTCAAGTGATTGATTGAATTTTGGTAATTTTCCCCTTATTTTGGTGACTTTTTTTAACTCTTTTAAGTTTCAGCAAGGATAACTGAAAATTTATCCTCTCTTTTGTCCCTTTCAAAAGTTTTCTTCTTATAAACAAAGAAAATTGATTTCACAATTCAATATGCTGCTGAAATGGTAGATGTTTCAATTTATTACATTTAATTCGGTAGTGAGAAAATATTTTATTTCTTCCATTATTGTTTGTATGTTTTTATCTGTTGAATTCATACACATTAATTAAGATTCTTATAAAGTGTGTTTCATTTTCTCAAAGTTTTATTCCTCCTATGTCATTAAGCTTAATTTTTTACTAAAAAACATAGTGATTGATGTATCTATTTCAACTTCTTTTTGCAATTTTGGTGACAATTTTTAATTATGTTTAAAAGACCAGTGAGGATGATTGAAAATTTATAGGGTTGTGCTATATTTGATAGCACCTAACAGCAAATATTTTATAACTAATGCGGAAGAAATGATGAACTTTGTTAAAAAAAGCAAAATGATTTCTCTCTTTCATGCCACAATTAGTATATTATTCTCACTGTTTTTTCTTGGGTACAAACATTTTGTATGTTATTGCACTATTCCTAGAATATTTATATAGAGACTATTAGTTCATACTTTTTATTGCAAGTTAACTAATTTTTCATATTTCTTGTTCTCTTCTTTTTAGGCATAGAAGAAATCAAGTTGTTTTTGAAAATAACAAATTTCAGAATACACTATAGAAAATATTAGTTTTCAGTAATAAGTATGCACTTCCAAAGAGAGTACTATAGCCTTTACCGACATTAATAAACTGTCATTCGATTCAATGTTTCTATAGACATGATGGACATTTACACAGAGTACCAACTTACTGTTAGAATACATGTTCGTTAAAGATCATTTTTTGTAGTGATTACTCATTCCCCTATAATAAAGTTTTTATTTATTTATTTTTTGATAAATAAGTAACAACTCTTGAGTTTAGCTTCTTTCAACAAATTTTGTGAACCCTAAATTTAAAATCAACCTGAAAGACTATCTTTTTTGAAAAATATATTAAGTAACATGTCTTTTTCTTCTTTATTGCTAGGAAAGTAAGACCGTCTTTATTTTATTTTTTGATATTTGTGAGTTCAACATCTCACAAAATTATGTTGTGAGATTTTAATATGTTATATGTAAAAAATTTTGTTTAGTACATCCTCTTGTACACATTCTGTTGTCACCTACTGCTTAGTTGATAATTGCATTAACTTTTTGCAAAACCATATTATAATCATAACAAGAAATTTTCGAGTGATTCTATTGTCTTAATCCTCGACGTTCAAACATGGCGATCTAGAATCTGGACAAGAATCACCTCATAAGGTAAGTTATCATTGATCCCAATATCTTCAATTTTTATGATTAATAAAGGATCGTCCACGAACTTCTTCAACATGGAGATATGAACTCCTGCATGAACTATAGATAACTCTATTGGTAGATCAAACTCATAAGATACATTACCTAGTTTTTAAGGGCTCTATATCAAGGACCAAGCTTCTCCTTCTTAAAAAATACCATAGCACCTTTAATGGGTGAAACTTTCAAATATATTAAATCATCTGTTCAAAGTCAAAATCCATTCTTCTTACATAGGTGTAGGATTGGACTCTGTGTCATTTTCAACCTCTCTTGAATCACTCTCAGCATCTCCATAGCTTGATTATCTAAATGAGGTCCTATAAACCATGCTTGACTAAATTCAAACCATCTTTTATAAGATTTGTATCTTCTCCCATAAAGAGCTTCATAATAAGCCATTTGTATAGTACTAACTATTTTTGTAAGCAAATTCAATAAGAGGTAGGTGATCATCACAATTACCTTTGAAATAAATCACATAAGCCATCGATATATCCTCTAAGGTATGAATATTGTGCTCTACTTGACCATTTATCTAAGAATGAAAGGCAGTACATAAGTTAACCTTTGAACCGAGCCTTTTTTGAATAAAATATAAAAATGTGTTGTAAATTGCTCATCTTTGTCTGAATTATGGTTAGAAAAAATGCATGAAGTCTAAACACTTCTTGAATATACAGTTGGCCTACTCCTCTTGTGAATGGGTAATCTCTACCGGAAAAAAGTGGTTAATTTTTTCATTCTATCAAGAATCTGCCAAACTGAATCATGTTGCCTGCGAGATCTTGGTAAAGCTCGGATAAAATCAGGATTAATAATCTCTCACTTCCGTCCTGGAAGTTCAATATTCTAGGCCATACTACCAGTCCATTGGTCCTCTACTTTAACTTGTTGGAAATTCGAACATTTACACAAAAATTATAAAATGCCCTTCATACTACTCAGCCAATACATCTATTAAATCCTGATACATCTTTGTGGAACCCAGATGAATGAAATATCTAGAGCTATGAACTTTCTTTATGATGCATTCTTTTAGTTTAACACTCTTGCTACACATAATCTAACCTGATACCTTAATACGCCATCTATCTTTTGTTATAAAGCCATTACTTTTTTCCTATGAACATTTGTCTTTAATTCCTAAAAATTGGTTTTTGATCCTACTTTTCTTTTATTTTTAACACTAATGAAGATCTAGCTCCATTCATCACCACTCCTGTTGTATCTGTAGAATCCAATAAATGAAATCCCAAGCGTTCCAGTCTGTGCCCAACCTTTGCTAGTTCTTTCTTATCTATTTAAAGTAGGCAATACTGGCCATAGACAACCTGCTCAAGGCATCAGAAACAATATTACCCTTACCTGGGTGGTATAGAATACTCATGTCATAATCCTTGAGTAATTATAACCACCTCATTTGTCTGAGATTGAGATCTTTCAGAGCAAATACATACCGAAGAGTTATGATCAATGAATACATCTAGATGAACACTATACAAATAATGACGTTATATGTTCAAAGCAAATACTACGACACCCAGCTCTATGATATGAGTTGAAGATTACGAAAAACCTTTCACGTGAGCAAGTCCTGGTTGAGATTTTTGAGAGAAAAGCTTAGGAGTCTAGAAACAAGAAGTTGCGAGTGCCAAAGCTCTACGAAGGAAATCATATCGTGCAGGTTGCTACTTTGAGGTCAAGGCCGATATGACGTCCCAATATCCATACTTTTTCTTTCTACTTTGACTCTAGCTTGAGTTCATGAGTTCCTCTTGACTTGTCCTATGTTTAAGAATCATGTGTTTTATGTGTTCCCATGATTTCATTATGTTATGCATGTTAATGAAAAATTTGTGTTTTGAAGAAAATGAGTTTACATGATTGATTATCCTTATGATGCTGTGCATTGAGTGTGAATTCCCTATAGACTCCAGGAGATGATATGATGAACATTCTTTAGCTATGATTTTTAGTGTGAGTTCCCTATAGACTCCACGAAATTATATAATTGTGTTTACCATACTTTAGCTTAGAGAAGGAAGTGCCTCCTTGAAAATGAGGAATTTTATAATTTCTTACATTTTGGTTTGTTAAAGATGAGGAATTTTAAAATTTCTTACATTTTGGTTTGTTAGGTGTTACACCTACTTTCATTATAGTACATTGAGTATGTTTATGTTGGAGTTAATGTTTCCTCCTCGGTTGTGGAAAATTTTTTATGTTGCATGCATGAAGGGTTGCTAGTCTTTAGGTTTTTCCGTTAGAAATGTCTAGAATCTTACCCGAGGACACGTTTTCCCAAGAGGGAGACTAAGAAACACCTCAGAATGTTGAAGTCTAAACTAGGGATAATTGAGAGGGCAACATCCAAAAAAGGGGGGAAGTTTTGAAAGACTTCACCAAGCACTACCTTACCTCACATGATTACCATAAAGATTCGTGGTGAGGACCATGATTCATGGAGAGGTTCTTTGAGGGCTAGGCAGTATCTAGGATACTCTGCACCAAACAAGGACCCTTCCTAAAGACGGCTCGTGAAGGCTACAACACCATGGGAAGGTTCATGATCCTAAGCTAGTCGTAAGGCGAGAATGGGTTTGAACCGTAGACACTCGTCCAAGAACCAAAGGGAGAACCCCAGCTCGTGGTGGGGACTACGATTCTTGCAACCTCACATGGTCATGTGGTAGTGTACTATAAATTAAGGGTTAATTGATCTTTTCTTGTTTTAAGTCATTGTCATCAGTTTCATAGCTAATTGTTTAATAATTTGGATTTCTAAGCTTTGCAAGAGTTCTAATCCTCCGAGGAAAAAGTTTCATTTTATCAAGTTTGTTTCATGTCTTTTTTTTTTTGGGACATAACGTATGGTATAGGCTCAATTTTATACTATTCGATTAGATTGTTACGATGTGACAAGATCTCTAGAATTCTGTTTTTCATTAATAAAATGTTTGGACTTTGACATCTGGTTTCACTCTTATTGTTCTATTTCTCATGTAATCTTTGGGGTATTATGCGTCATATTACATCTAGGGTGAACCCCTAAGTCTTGACAATCATGCATGCAGAAATTTTGTGAATTATTAGGGTAAAATGTGAAAAGAACATCCCCAAAGAGTAGTATTTGATATGCACCAACGTGGTACAAGACCCTTAGTCCCTTTTTAATATTTATATGTTTCAAATGTTCAGTAAACAAGAATATTTATTTATGAATACGTTAATTATTTCCAATCCAGTTACGTGTGGAAAAACCTTCTTGACATAATAAAGGTAGAACAACAAAATGAGAAAAGTTTAACCAATGAACATATGTGGTGATACTATTTAAAATTGTTGGAATACAAAAATTGATTATAAACAATAAAATTTACCATAAAGATATGGAATTTTTTAACTTAATAAATAAAATAATAATAATGTATCTTTTACTTCACCTTAATATTTCAAAATCTTTATTTTGTAGGACTTCTTGATAATTTTCTTTATTGTTAAAATTCATACTCAATTTTAGATGTATGGTTTATTCATCTTGAAAAGTTGAGAGTGAAAATTTATTCAATACATAAAATAATTTATTTAAATATTAAATTGCAAAAGGGTTTCTTGGAAAATCGTGCAAGCAAAAAAAATTTTTGTAACAACAACAATAAAAAATGAATAATTAAATAAATCACAATCTAGTAAATATGTAAATTTTCAGAAATTTAATCAGTGACTGAAATAAAAAGAAATTGAAAAATAATTCATCGACCACGACATACATACGACTCTTATTATAATTATAAAATAAAACTTATGTAGAGAATCCTATGACACGCTTAAACATAAAAAACCTAAAAGACACAAATTTTGTAGGGGAAAACATGAAAGCATAAAACAATACTAAAAAAAAGAGATATAGTATTCCAAAGACTTTACTTGTTATTGGAAGGGTCTGAATCTTGATCATTAGCATTGTTTAGTGAAAAGTCATCCAACAAAGTGAAAAAATCATCATCATTCAAGTTGAGTAAATTAATAAATGATGGACTTTGTGGAATGTTAGTAGAGTTCTGGTAGTTATTCATTTGAATTGATGCACCCATTGAGGGGATCTCAACTAAAGGATCCATTTGTGGTGTCATAGCAGTAAATGGAGGATCTATATTTGGGAAAGAAATCATAGATGTCATTGTTATTGAAGGAGTTGATTTAGGAACATTTGATGTAGACCCCTCGTCACCATCATTCTTTTTCATTATTTTACGTATTAAAAGAACATTCTCCTTAATAACGTAACTTAGATCGTTGAGGTAGAAAAGATTCATGTCAATGGAAATAATTTTTCCATTTAACACTTCGTGCATATCCTTTGTAATTTCCTTCATCCTATTTTCAGTTCATATCTTTAGTAGTTTTTTTTTTTTGCAACTTCTTGATTCTTTTCTTGGTGAATTCTTCGTTTGTGACCATATTTTTTGATCTCTTAAATGCTTCCAATTCTTTAAACTTTTGAAAAGTATTGATTGCTGCAATAAGATTGGGAAACACCTTAGGTTCATCACTATAAGGACTATATACGATGAGAGCCATTTAAATGTCACAAAGAGTTCTTAGTTCTTCTGCCTTTTTCAACAACCCTATGAGTCTTTTCTTTATGAGACTTTTCTTTCCGTTTCATTTTTAATCAAAGCTAATATTACTTTTTTTCTAGGCATGGCTAAAGAAGAGGTATATGAGAATATATGTGTTTGTTAAATAATGTCTTTGTTGTTGTTCTTGTATTTGTAGTTGTCTTTGCCTAATATTGACCCTTGTATATATAAATAAAAATTTTGAATTCTATAATGTTTGGGTAGTTTGAATTATAGAATTTCTTAATATAAACACTAATTGTTTTGGAATAAATTTAAATGAGAGTATATTATCTTGAACTTGATGTTGTTTTTTGATATGGTCTAATACTAACCAAATATTTTGAGTCAATATTTTCATATAAGGAAAAGAATTAGTGTTGTCTATGTTTGAATAAGTAGTATCCATAATACGTGGTCATAAGTTTATAGAAAATAGGTTTCTTATAGAATTCCATTACTATTTCATCCAATTTTGGAAGAAATTATATTTAGTATAAATTTTAAACTACTTTGAAATATATCAAAAAACTAAATCCTACCTTATTTTGTTTTTATCAATATACGTTATACAACAACCTATTACTTGAAGCTAACTGAAATATATTCCTAAATTAGTTTGAAGGTAAATCAATATTCCATTATTGTATTAATACTAATCAAAATAATGTATTTGCTTATAATAGAAAATAAAAAGTTAAATTTTATTATTTTGAAGAAATGATTTTTCATGACCCGAATTATCAAATCATGATGCCCAAATTATAATAATCCACTAGTAGTGAAGCTAACAATACCATGGAATGATAAATAATGATTTAAAGTGTAACAACCAGTTAAGTGTAACAACCAGTTAAGTGTACTTGTTCTATTTATGAGACACTTATAAATTTCTTTGCGGTATAATTATGAACTCGGTTTCCTATGCGACTAGTTACAATAGAATATGTTTAAAGTAAACAGCCCATATATTTTAATGGGACACAATTACATTGAAGTCAATGGAAGTATTTAAATTTGAAATCATAAGGTGGTAGTTGAGTCTAGAGTTAAAATTGGCGTAGTGAATATAAGTTTTGAGTTAAGTTAAAGGTATTCTTGCCTATTAATAACAGATAGTATTAAATAAATAGTATAAAATAATATTAGTATTTACTGTGTACTAATCCTAGTCCTATTAGGATTAGTACTCCTTAATCCTAGTTCTATTAGGATTAGTACTCCTTCCTATATCTCCTATTTATATCTCCCATGTATTCCCTTAACACTTGAATACAATCAATATTCCTTCATTGTAACAATAGCCAGAAAACCTAGATCTTCTTTTCTCTAGTTTTTTTTTCTCTCTTTACGGCACCGATCGTTCCCTCTCTTCTCTTGGGCGGTGGCAGCCATGACAACCGAGGTGGAACCTCTCGATTCACTTCCCTCTGGCATTAAACTCCTTCTCAGGCATCTTCATGCCCTGATTCCCAAAAAATTATCAGATATAAATTACCCTACATGGAAAATCACCGTTCTTACAGCCCTTGAGGCCAATAACCTTTTCAAATACGTCGATGGAAGCACAGAACCGCCGCCGGCAGTCATCACCGCCACGGACAAATCAGAAAAAACCAATCCGGCCCATGCCGCCTGAAAAGCCGTGGATGGCCAGATCCGATCATGTTTGATTGCGGTCATCTCTCCTACGGTTCAGAAACACGTCCGATCCTACACAACTGCTTCAGCCCTATAGACCGCCCTCGCAACACGCTATGCATCAATTTACCACTCTCATATTTTTCAATTGCGTGATCGTTTCCACACAATTACCAAAGGCACAAAAACTATGGCGGATTATTTAGACGAGGTCTCCACCATCATCACAGCCCTCGACACCGTGAACGAAATCATTCCCAAAAAAGATCTCGTCATGTGCGTCGTTCGAGGGATCCCATCAGCTTACTCCTCCATTAAACAGGCGGTTCGACTCAGTCCAACGCCCGTTGACCTGGATACTCTCTCCTCGTGGCTAAAAATTGAAGAAATCAACGTGGATCTGGAGAGCAAACTTCTTCTCCGGAAGCCGCTGTTATGGAGCTGGCCACCGCCCTCACCGCAAGCAAGAACTATCGCGGGGGACGTGGTGGCAGCCGCCAGGGGAGCCACGGCGGCTACGGCAGAAACAGCAGAGCCATGGCGCTGGCGGTCGGCAAGGCGATCGTCCGCCGTCTGACGGTCAAGAAGACGACGGCAGCGACAACAACGGCTGCACTCGCCCGGCGTGCCGGGCAGGGCACTTACTAGCGGGATCGTCCAACTCTTCAAATCTGTCAGAAAACAGGACACACCGCTGTTCGTTGCTGGTTTCGGTATGAGGAGAGCCGAAATAGTGATAACCGTGCCAATTATGCATCTCAAGCCGGCCCTTCCTCTAAATGGCTTTTGGATACTGGGGCTAACATGCATGTTACTTCTGATCTATCAAAGCTTAACGCTCCAAATCCATATCATGGCTCCAATGGTATTACTGTTGGCAACGATGAGTCCCTTAATATTTCTCACACTGGCACAGGTACCATTAAAACCCCCACGGCTATCTTTCACCTAGGTAACCTTACCCACGTCCCTTCTATTAAAACAAATCTCCTTTAAGTTCACCAATTCACAAAAGACAATAATTACTCACTGTTGTTCCCCTCTAATGATTTTAAGAATCTAGACAATACTACCAAGAGGGTGATTTTTCAGGGCCCCTGTGAGCATGGTCTGTACGTTCTTCCTGGCACAAGTTCGTCTGCCCACCCAGTTTCAGAAAGCGTTCCTATGGCTCCGGTGGCTCTTTCGGCTGATGGCCACAGTCTGTTGTGGCACAGTCATCTGGGTCACCCATCTACTCAAATAATAAATTCTTTAATGTCTCAATTAGGTTTTTCTTCCATTCAGGTAAACAATTATGACTCCTGTTCAATTGCTAAATCTCATAAATTACCTTTTACTTTATCTGAGAAGCGTAGAACTGCACCTTTTCAACTTATTCATTCTGACCTATGGTGTCCTACTGCTGTTCCTTCATTTGCTGGTTTTCGCTATTATATTTGTTTTGTGGATGATTTTACAAAATACACTTGGTTGTACCCACTAAAACACAAATCACAGGCATACACCACCTTTGTCACTTTTGAAAAAATGGTCAAAACACAATTCAATTCTCATGTTAAACTTTTTCGAAGTGACAATGGAAAGGAATATGTAAATAACATCTTTGGCCAGTTTCTGCAATCCATGGGAATTATACATCAAACCTCCTGTCCATACACTCCCGATCAGAATGGGGTGGCTGAGCGTAAGCATCGCCATCTCATTCAAATGGTGGTTACTCTTCTATATCAATCTCATCTCCCTGTCTCCTTTTGGGTAGAAGCTCTATCCACCGCAAACTAACTCATTAACAGAATGCCCAGTCACACCCTCTCCAACAAATCACCCTATCAACTCCTTTACCAAGAACTTCTCAATTATACCAACCTCCGCGTCTTTGGGTGTCTTGCCTACCCTTGGCTACGCCCTCATATTACTCACAAATTACAACCCCGATCCCGTCCTTGTATTTTTTTGGGCTATCATCCTACCTCCAAGGGTTATCGCTGTCTTGACCCACAAACTCATAAAGTCTACATATCTCGTCATGTCAAATTTGTCGAAAATGAGTTTCCCTATGAGTCTATTTCCTCCTCCACAAATACATCATTTATTGGCGTCCTTCCCCTTTTTCCAACATACTCACAGGGTCCCTCACCACCTTCCCCCACACCTCCACCCACTACCCAACCACCCCTCATCACCCCTTCGATCGTCACCCACAATACACCCGCAACCACCACCCACACTCACAACAAACCCGAACCACCCCATACCCACAACATCTCCAGCCAGATCCGTTTTGGGTCCTTCCCGGCCACCCCCGAATCACCACCGCCCATGCCACCACCCAATACTTATACCATGTTAACCCGTGGCAAAGCCGGTATCTTTAAACCCAAAACCTTTCACGCTACCATACTACCAAATACACTCCTTCCCGATAGTGAACCAACAACCTACTCTGTTGCCTCAAAAAATCCTTATTGGCGTCATGCTATGGATGACGAGTTTAAGGCTTTGACTGATTAGAAAACTTGGGTTCTTCTACCTAAGCCCCATGGGCGGCACCCAGTGGGCTGTAAATAGGTGTACAAAATTAAATAGAATGCAGATGGCGGTATTTCCAGGTACAAGGCTCGTTTGGTTGCTAAAGGCTACAATCAGGAGTATGGGCTTGATTACTCCGAGACATTCAGTCCTGTTATTCGGCAGGAAACCATTCGCCTGGTACTGTCACTCGCTGTGCGCAACAATTGGCTCATCAATCAGTTGGATGTTTCCAATGCTTTTCTTCATGGCATGCTTGATGAAACTATCTACATGACGCAACCACCGGGCTATGTTGATCCCCGCTTCCCTCAACATGTTTGCAAACTCCAGAAGTCTCTGTATGGGCTCAAGCAAGCCCCCCGTGCTTGGTACACACGTCTGAAAATGTTCCTCCAGGGACTCGGCTTCACGTGTTGCGTACACGACACGAGTCTGTTTACTCGACATTCAGCACACGGTATAGTCATTCTTCTTGTCTATGTAGATGATATCATTATTACAGGCTCTACTGCAGCTCTCATTTAGGATGTCACTCGAGCTATGCATACTACCTTCAAAATGAAGGACCTTGGCCCGTTACATTATTTTCTAGAATTGGAGGTTTCTCGGACAGGCAGCGACTTGTTTCTTCATCAGTCAAAATATGCTCGAGATCTTTTGCAGAAACCTGGACTGGAAAAATGCACCAGTCAACCAACAGCGATGGCAGTCTCTTCGTCTACGAATGGAGCCGACACCCCTTTGTCGATATCACCCACTTCCGCAGCCTAATTAGGGTTCTACAGTATCTGGCCATTACCCGTCCTGACATCCAGTTTGCTGTCAACCGAGTTGCTCAGCGCATGCATCAACCAAGTGAACATGATTACCATTGTCTAAAGCGCATTCTCAGGTACATTTTTGGCACTTTTGGTCGTGGTTTACTCATTTGACCCGGGGACTTGGAGCTTCGGGGTTTATCAGATTCAGATTGGGCAAAGGATAAAAATGACAGAAAATCTACATCGGGGTTTCTCATTTTTTTGGGGCCGAACCTGATCTCCTGGTGTACAAAAAAAACAACCCAAGGTCTCTGGGTCCTCGACTGAAGCTGAATACCGCACCCTTGCTCTTCTTGCTGCTGAGACCATGTGGGTCACATATATTCTTCGCGAACTCCGCGCCACTCACACTGTTCCTGCTCTCTATTGTGACAACAAATCAACCATCTGTGTGGCCAAGAATTCCGTCCTACACACCAGAATGAAGCATGTTGATACCGATTGTCTCTTTGTTCGCGATGAAGTTCAGGCCGGCACCATGGTATGCGATATGTACCTTGAAGAACAACCGGCTGATATTCTCACCAAGCCTCTCCCGAGCCGACAGCACGATTACCTCAGTTCCAAGCTTCCGTTCGCTTCCGCTCAGCTCAGCTTGAGGGGGGATAATAACAGATAGTATTAAATAAATAGTATAAAATAATATTAGTATTTACTGTGTACTAATCCATGTCCTATTAGGATTAGTACTCCTTAATCCTAGTCCTATTAGGATTAGTACTCCTTCCTATATCTCCTATATATATCTCCCATGTATTCCCTTAACACTTGAATACAATCAATATTCCTTCACCTATGAATGCAATAAAATATTGAGGTGCTTTCTTGACTTAACTAAGATAGTAGGTGACAAGTAGGTGCTTTACCTACATTGACTTATTGACATGCTAAAGGACCAAGTAGGTTCAACACCAACTAATACTAATTTTACCATGTTATTGGGCCAAGTACACAACCTATATTTGACCCAAGTTGAATAAAAATATAATGGGCAAAAAGACAGCCAAGGCCCAATCTATTTAAGTCCACAAGAAATAATTTGAATAGACAAGTAGGTGCATCACCTAATTAAATGTGTTGGTTGTAGATGAAGTATAAGAAAGGTGGCAAAAGATAAACCTATCAAGGTCAAAAATATTACATAAATATATCATTTTTCTCTTATCAAAATTTTAAGCTCTCAAATTCATATATTTCTGTCTTTCTCTTAAGATGAAGCAACCACCCAATTTCCTATTAAGGGTTCTAACTATTTTCACCTAGTTTCTTCCAAAGCAGCCACTAGATGACCTTCTCTCCTCTATTATTTCTAGTATATGTAGACAGTTCTTCAAAGGGAGTGAAGTAGAGGATGCTATATCTTTTGGAAGCAAAGTATTTGACACTCTCTTCAAAAGAATAAGAGAATGTTATAAAAATAGTAGTTGAAGGAGAATAACATATATAGATAGCCAAGGTCAAGCCGTAGCCAAAAACTTTAATTATTTGTTTACTTAAGAATTCGTGACTTAATTTTTTAGTACAACTCAAGGGATGGTAATTTAAAGCCACAAATTCATGTCTTTTAATTAATTTTTAGTGTTAAAGACTGTTATTGTATTGATTTTTTTATGGGAAGGATTGCGGAATGTTTTAAGGTCAGATTTATAAGCTATGATGATGCTCCATTAAATTAATGTTTTGGTAAAGTAACTACATATTTCATGGAAAGGTTGTTCCTAAATAACCATAATAGACAGAATTTGTGTCACGACTGGAATCTAGACCCCAGACGAGACCGGCGTCATTGACCTCTCAGAGGTTGCAAACAAGCCTACTTACGTCATACTTGCTTTACATAACTTAATTTTAGCACAAAATTTGAAACTTTTTGTTATTTAAAAATGGTTGATAAACATTATTAACATTTGATAATCGTTCATCATCAACAATCTAATATTAAAGAAATAAACAACTGAAATAAATAGTTGATTAAGTCTTAATTGTACAATTGCCCAATGGCCCAATACAATGTCTGAATCAAAACAAGAAAGAAATGCTAGTGGAGAATGCTCCACTAGCTCAACTCTAAAACTACGCTAGAATATAAAGTAGTAGCATCATCGATATCATAAGGACCTACAAAACTTTGGATGAAAGCTGACATCCGAATAGCTACAACAAAGACCCTGCCACTCTATCAACCACCTGTATCTGCACCTAAAATAGTATCGATTTATAGGGTTGGTGCACACTTTTACTAAGTATGCGTATCTACGAGTAAACACCAAGGACATGCAGGAGAAAGAACAACTCTTTCCTAACGACATGATTTTTGGAAGTTAACTAAGTAGACTTGCCAAATTGAGATTAGGAAAGTTAGTGAACTTTCCAAATTGGGTTAGGAAGGTCATGCCATGATATTAACATGCATCATTATAAATATCGTATTGCACATAGCATATAACATCTTCATATAGAGCATATCATAGCACATAACATATCGCACCTTGCTTCTTCAATATCACTCATTCATATGCCATGAGACTTCGGAATCATGGACTTGACATTAAGACTTTCCAAAATGAGGGCGCAACATATGGGACATCAACTAGGGAGTCTTCATTAGCAAACACAGAGTATGCTTCATTCATTCATACGTACTTCATTTTATTTCATTCATAGGCCAGTGTGAACACCAGCTATACCTAGGATGTAGTTTAAGACTTTCATTGGGTTTGTTGTGCAATGATCAGGAATAACCTAATGTCATTACCCGAGTCTAGCTAACCTCTTGATTATCCTATGCTAACCCCTTTGGTATCATTAATTTCATTATGTGCTTCATTTTAGGCTGGCCTCATTCATTGATAGGGAACTTTAACTTTAACCGACATAGATCATGTGAGTATCATAAAATCAAGTGTCTCCCTCACACCGAAAAGAGGTGGAATCACCAGCCAAAGTGACCCAATAAACATGCTAGCGTACATGGAAAATTTAACCCCGCCAGATCCCTATATTTGCAATATAGGTTCAAAGACTAGGAGGTGTATGGAGACCCATACCCGGCAATCTGAACAGTCTCATCTCATGAGAGTTACCTGAACCTTTGCCCTTCCCAAAAGAGGGCATCACCTCTCATAGGTAGCCTATCGGTGCTCAGTATAAAGTTCTATTATGTTCAACTCATACGTCTTGGAACTTTACTTTTTATATGAGGACAGTATAGGTCATTAGATAATATCTCATCTCATCATTAGTATTGAGTGTGTTAAGCTCAATACCTTCATTAGAGTATTCATCAAGAGTGGTCTCTTCATTATCCTACACTCTCGTAGGTGAGTATGCATTGTTAACATTTATTTAGGCTCACTTGAGATTTCTCTCATCATATTCATAAGCCTCATGTCATATTGTCACCACATTTTTCATTATTAGCACCTTTGCATTCATAGTTACTCACCTCTTATTACGTGAATGCTTATTTCATCATTTCATAGTTTATCTGATCTTATGCCAATGCACTTGGAAACTTAGTGTATCTTACACTCATACTTAACCCTTTTAGGGTTCATCATTTCATTACATACATCTTAGGTCCACTTATTTTTGAACGTATGTTGGACTTATGTGTTTATATGTACAATCCATTGGGCGTCATTCATAGTTTGCTAAGTTATTAATACTTTCCTAAAATTATGTTGTACGGGACTAATAGCTCATTTATATATATGCCAAGATCTTAAATTTTTATCTAAGTAGATGAAATTATTCTTGGATATTTTACTCACAGATTACTTATGCATCAATACGGAAATTTGGACAAGGGAACCCAAATCTTGGATCACTTGGATATCATTTATATATTTCATTAATTTTATTTGTAATATTCATAACATTAACTCTAGATTAAATCTCAATATTTAAAGTGAAGGATTTTTTTTCTATTTTAATTTCACTCTTAGATAATCAAATTGTTAGAAGTTCAAGCCCCCGCAAACCCTTTGATTTTTAGTGTTAAATTCGCTACGATAGGGAGGTTGTGGGTATGATACCCAACAGCCCCCCCTTACATTTCTAAATTTCGCTGAGGAGGCTGTGAGGTGGTGGGTTCGAACCTTCACATCACCTCTATCTTTATTTTATTTAAATAGGTGAGTGGTAGTGAGGTTGTGGAATCAAATCCCCACAGCCTCACATTATTTTCTTGTTATTTCGCCTCTCGATTCAGCGCTAAGGTGGTGGGTTTGACCCCAGGCCTCACATTTTATTTTTTTCATTATTTGATCTCCCTTCGCGCATACTTGGAGGTAACGGGTTGAATCCCACGCCTCCCATCTACTTGTTTACTTAATTTTTATCCTTCTCCCCATAGGTTGCGAGTTCGATTCCCCCCAGCCGCATTTCCCTTATTTTTTTGCGAAAACAGGAGCTAGAATCGAATTCCCCCCAAACCCCATTTTCCTTTTTTTTTTGCCTCTAGAAACCAGTAGCTGAGGGGTTCGATTCCCCTTAGCTCCTTCACGTTTTTCTCTTATTTTTCAGCCTTCTGAACATCTGAGGTCTTGGGTTCAATTCCCATTGACCTCATTTATTTCCCTATTTCAAAAACACACAATTTAACCTTATGGTAGAGTATGCAATCTAGAATTTTTTTTCTTATCATTCTTCACTCATTTTTAGTCACCTCTTTCATGAGTTTACTTAGCTAAAAGAGTGTTATTAAACGCAACATTATTCATTATAATGAACACCACATGGCACACACATTACACACATAAAATACACCAAAACACATGAATATTCAACCCAAAACAGTGGCTAAAGCCACTGCCCATGATGCACACACAACACCAATTTTTGCTTATACTTCGAATATATCGTTTTGGTATTTTCCTTATATAAAACATGTTCACACTTAATATAAATAAGTCAATCATTCCTATGTCAATAAGTACAACATACTTATCCTAAAAATTCGTTTGGGAGCTAAGGACAAGGACATACAAATGGGAAAAACCTTAGTTTTCAAGAGCTTGAGACACGTTCGAAGGATACTCTTGGAGAAAGAATTCCAGGGAAGAACCCATACCTTATAATGTTTTTCAACTGTGAAGCTGCTTCCCGGAAACTCCTCCAAACCACGCCCAATTCACTTCAAAATACACCCCACTCGACAAACCTCTTTTAGCGTTGACGTTTTAATTACTTTTTTCTTTTACTTAAAAATTCCTTTGTGTTCTTCAAGTGTGAAGAACTCTTGATGTATTTTATAGTTTATTTGTGTTTGGCAGAATAACATGAGAGAGATATTGAGAATGTGAGAGAGAGAGAGAGTTGAGAAACATGTGGGAGAGAGGGTTCTTAGGTTAAACAGACTAAATTCAAGACTCAGTGAAAATAGGATTTAATTAACTTAATAAAAATCTGATTTATTTTATTTAATATGTGAAAGGACCATTTTACCCTTAATGAATAGATTTTAGTTGATAATTAAGTCAACAATACTTTGCTCATAGTGGGGCTCCAACCTGAGTGGCAATCCATTTGCGAAATGGGTCACTCTTAGTCGCCCCAAATTTGAAAAGCTCTTTTAATTAAATAATTTATTAATTGCTCAGGGTAATTACAATATTACGCTTGGCCTGGAAATGACCATTTTACCCCTGGACCGTCAAAACATAAAATTTCTTTTTTTTAGTCATGTAAAGATTCCTTCGATTAAATCTCCATTTTTGCGAGCCTTACTTGGTTGGTTCCAACATTTACAAGCCCAAATTACTCAACATGTTTGTTGTCTTGATCGTAGTAAGAGTTCTAACATCCGTTTCTACGCATATCAATCCGTGTGCACCTTGGTTTAATATCAAGCAATATTGACACCCTAAGTCTAGATCTTATTCATTTTTAGGGTTGTTACAATTTGTAAAAGGAAACAATCAATTAGAAAGATTAAGGGATGGCTACTGTTTTATGAGATAAACTATTCCGAGTTGGTTCGAAAGTTGATATTATTAGCCTTAATTATTGGTTGTTGTAGATGAAGACAATGACGTTAAATGACAGGTTGACGCTTTGTAAGCTATACGAATTTGAAATTGAGGCATTTAAGACTATTCAATTTTGTTTTTCTTTGGCATTAACCCAACAATTGCAATACAAAAATTAAGCTTTCGAAGTGTCCTTGGTAGTGATTGATCCATGCTTGCAATTCCTACTCCGTGGAGCATAAAAGTGACTACTCTAATATGAGTTTGTTACTACATGTACATGCTTACTTTACCAAGCACGTGTTTTATCTTTTTTCATCGTCAAAGTACCCCATGCACGGATTTCCCTTATATAAATGAAAATAATCCTATATTACACGTCATACAATCTTCCAATATAATGCCAACTTGCTTTAATTGTTTATAGATATGTCATCTTGTCACATGTTCATATATTGCTTTTTCTTGGTTATTACTCCCATTGTGTTGGACTATAATGTTACCTCACATGATTACTACTTGCTCTATTGTACATTTATCTGTACTTGGAATATGTATCCGTCCTTATGTCGAATATGTCCACGTTCTTCATTGGTTCATCTTTAATGTTTACCTTGTATTTCATATTATTAGTGAGTATTTCGTTACCATATAGAGTTCAAAACTCTTGGATAAATGATAAATGTCTTCACTTGATATGTGCTTCAATATGAGCTAATAAGTATTGCATGTTCATGTAACATTTGGTTCGATGTCATTGTTATTGTCATAAGTCCATATTCATATGTCTTTTACTACTAGTACATAGTTCCAAATATAAACAAGGGTTATGACCAAAAAACATCAATCACAAACTAGTTATGAAGATCAAAAGAACAATCACAAACGAGTTATGAACATCAAAAGAACAATATCTAAAGAGTTATGAACATAAAAAAAACAATCTCAAATATTAGAAATATAAGTGAAACAATATGTATAATTATAAGGGGCTGCTCAGGGGAGAAAGCCTAGCATGGGCGGATCCCTATTTGAGTAAATATGAGCACATCAAGAATTCCTAAAATGGGTCATCCTCTTTGCTGCTGATAATCTAGTCATTTGTATTTTATTTCTTATACGGTTATAAACTACAACAAAGTAAATAAAAGAATGTAACATGCACGATTCCACAAGTACAAGCAAAGATGATCTCTAGCCCTTATATATTGGTATTTTGTTTAACTTAGCTATCATTTTGAATATGGTGGAAGTTGCATTTCATGCTCCAGGTACATGTATTCAACTAGAACTTCTCCTAAATAGAACCACCTTACACACGATGGTTATCGGTGCTCCGGGTTGATTCTAGGCTAGAAGAATCACTACATCACTATTAAATATAAGCTACTATGTATTACATGTTCATGTCACATTTGGTTCCCATGTCATTGTTATTGTCGTAAGTCCAGTTTCATATGTCTTTTACTACTAGTACATAGTTCCAAATCAAAACAAGGATTATGACCAAAAAAACATCAATCACAAACTAGTTATGAAGATCAAAAGAACAATCTCAAATATTAAAAATCTATGTGAAAAAATCTGTATAATTATAAGTTGCTGCTCAGAGGACAAAGCCTAGCATGGGCGGATCCCAATCTGAGAACATTTGAGCACATCAAGAATTCCTAACATGGGTCATCCTATTTTGTTGCTGATCAGCTAGTCATTTGTATTATATGTCTTATACGGTTATAAAGTACAAAATAGTAAAGAAAAGAATGTAAACAGAGAGTCTTCTTCAATCATTCATACGTACTTCATTTCATTTCATTCATGGGCAAGTGTGAACACCAGTAATACCAAGGATGTAGTTTAAGACTTTCATCGGGTTTATTGTGCAATGATCAGGAATAACCTAATGTCATTACCAGAGTATAGCTCACCTCTTGATTATCCTATCCTAACACCTTTTGTATCATTCATTTCATTATGTGCTTCCTTTAAGGCTGGCCTCATTCATTCATTGGGAACTTTAACGTTAACCGACATAGATCATGTGAGCATCATGAAATCCAGTGTCTCCCCCTCACCGAAAAGGAGAGGAATCACCCGTAAAAGTGAACCAATAAATATTCTAGCGTACATTGAAAACTTAACCCCGCCAGATCCCTATATTGGCAGTATAGGTTCAAAGACTAGGAGTTCTATGGAGACTCATCTCCGGCTGGCCAGACAGTCTCATTTCATTAGAGTTACGTGAACCTTCTCCCTTTCTAAAAGAAGGCATTACCGCTCAAAGCTATCCTATCAATGCTCAGTATAAAGTTCCATTACTTTCAACTCATACGTCCTAGAAGTTGACTTCTAATATGAGGATAATATAGCTCATTATATGATATCTCATCTCATCATTAGTATTGAGTATGTTAAGCTCAATACCTTCATTAGAGTGTTCGGAGAGACTAGTCTCTTCATTATCATACACTCTCCTTGTTGAGTACGTATTGGAAACATTAGGCTTACTTGAGATTACTCTCATCATATTCATTATCCTCATCTCATGTTGTTACCACATTCTTCATTATTAGCACCTTTGCTTTTCATAGTTACTCATATCTTATTACGTGAATGCTTATTTAATCATTTCATAATTTATGTCATCATATGCCAATGCACTTGGCCACTTAGTGTATCTTACACTCACACTTAACCCTCCTAGGGTTCATAATTTCATTACATACATCATACGTCCACTTATTTTTTAATGTATGTTAAACTTATGTGTCTATACATACAAGCAATAGGGCTTCGTTCATAGTTTGCTAAGTCATTATTACTTTCCTAAGATTATGTAGTACAATACTTATGCATCTTCTATATATATGCCAAGATCTTAATTTTTCATCTAAGTAAATGGCATTATTCATTGATATTTTACACATGTATGACTTATGCATCAATGCGGATATTTGGGCTAGGGAACCCAAATCTTGGATATCATTTATATTTTTCATTAATTTAATTTCTAATATTCATAACACTAGACTCTAAATTAAATCTCATCATTGACATTGAAGGATTAATTTTCTATTTAAATTTCACTCTTAGATAACCGAATGGTTATGGGTTCGAGCCCCCACAATCCGTTGATTTAAAGATTAAATTCGGTACAATAGAGAGGTTGTGGGTTCTAACCCCCACAACCCCCCCCCCCTTATTTTTTTAAAAATTTCGCTGAGGAGACCGTCAGGTGGTGGGTTCGAACCCCCAAATCCCCTCTACCTTTATTTTACTTAAATTGGCGAGTGGAAGTGAGGTTGTGGGGTCGAATCCCCATAGCCTCACTTTGTTTCAATATTATTTCGATTCTCCCTTCAGTGTTGAGGTCGTGGGTTCTATCCCCACACCTTGCATTTTCTTTTTTCATTATTTCTTCTCCCTTCGTGCGTACTGGGAGGTCGTGGGTTCGAATCCCACGCCTCCAATTTACTTATTTACTTAATTTTTCTCTTTCTCCTCCCCATAGGTCACGAGTTTGATTCCCCCTAGCCCTGTTTCCCTTATTTTTTTTCGCAAAAACGCGAGCTAGGATCGAACGCCCCCCCTACCAGCCCCCATTTTCCTTTTTTTTTTGCCTCACAAAAACAGTAGCTAAGGGGTTCGATTCCCCTTATCTCCTTCACGTTTTTCTCTTATTTTTCAGCCTGCTCAATATTTGAGGTCTTGGGTTCAATTCCCACTGACCTCACTTATTTATTTCCCTTTTTTAAAACCCAGAATTTAAACTTATGGGAGAGTATGCAATCTGTAAATATTTTTCTTATCATTCTTCACTCATTTTTAGTCACCTCTTTCATGTGTTTACTTAGCTAAAAGAGTGTTATTCAACCCAATATTTTTCATTAAAATGAACACCACACTGCACACATATTACACACATAAAATGCACCATAAACATGTTCACTATACATACACAACACAAATTTTTGGTTACACTTTGAATAACGTTTTAGTAATTTCCCTCGAATAAACATGTTCACACTTAATATAAATAAGTCAATCATGCCTAAGTCTAGCTGCACAACATACCCATCCTACGAATTCGTTTGAGAGCTAAGGACGAGGACATAAAAAGGGGAAGAACCTTAGTTTTCAAGAGCTTGAGAAATGTTCGAAGGAAAGTACTCTTCGAGAAAGAATTCATGGAGAGAAACCCATTCCTTTTGATGTTGTTCAGGTGTGAAGTTGTTGCCCGGAAACTCCTCCAAACCACGCCATATTCACTTCAACACACAACCTACTCGACGAACCCTCCCTTAGCCATGACGTTTGGATTACTTTGTCTTTTACCTAAAAATCTTGTGAGTTCTTCAAGTGTGAAAAACTCTTCATGTATTTTCTAGTTTTTGTTGTGTTTGGCAGAATAACGTGAGAGAGACAGATTGAGTACGTGAGAGAGAGTTGAGAAACGTGAAAGAGAGAGAGTTATTAGGACTAGGAGACTAAATTCAAGACATAGTAAAAGTATGATTTATTAAACTAAATAAATATTTGATTTATTTTAATTAATACGTTAAAGGAACATTTAACCCTTAATGAATAGATTTTAATTGACGATTAAATCATCAATTCCTTGCTCCTAGTGGGACTCAAACACGAGTTGCAACCCATTTGCGAAATAGGTCACTCTGAGTCGCCCCAAATTTGAAAAGCTCTTTTAATTAAATTAATTGATTAATTTATTAATTCCTCAAAGTAATTACAATATTGTCCTTGACCTGGAAATGACAATTTTACCCCTGGACCCTCAAAACATAAAATTTCTTCTTTTAAGTACGGTAAAGGCTCCTTCGATTAAATCTTCATTTTTGTGAGCCTTACATTGTTGGCTACTATCTTTCCAAGCCCAACTAACTCCCCAAGTTAGTTGACCTGATCGTAGTAAAGGTTCTAAGGTGTGGTTCTACGCGTATGAATCTGTGTGAAACTTAGTTTAATCACAAGCATTCTTGACACCCTAAGTCTTAATCCTATTCATTTTTAGGGTTGTTACATTATCCCCCCTTTGGAACATTCGTCCCCGAATGACACTACCACTTCACATCGTAATGCCAGTCAGGTAATAATAAAATCTCCATACACACTCAATAAATAGCATCAAAATACAGAGAGATAAGGAAACATAGTCTTAAGAGTAGGGAGTCTAACTTCAAGATATGAAAAGATGAGGGTAGCAGGATCTCATGTCGGCCTCAGCCTCCCACATAGCACCCTCAACAAGATGATTTCTCCCCAATACCTTCACTGTTGCACTATCTTTGTTCCTCAGCCGCTTGACCTATTTGTCTTATATCTGAACAGGTACCTCCTCATAAGACAAGTCTTCACCATTCCCCAAACCTTCAACATGTACGATTGATGTTGGATCGCCTAGGCTCTTTTTCAACATAGAGACATGAAAGAGTAGATGAACAAAAGCTAGTCCGCAGGCAATGCTAACTCATAGACCACCTCACCCACATGATGTAGAATATCATATGGCCCAACATATCTCGGACTCAGCTTCCCTTTTCTACCAAATCTCATGACCCCTTTCATAGGCAATTTTTTATAGTGAACCTGGTCACGAACATCAAACTCTAAGGGTCATTTTCTGTTATCAACATATGACTTCTGCCGACTGCAAGCAGTAGTCAACCTATCCCTAATCACTTTAACCTTATCAAAGGCCTCATGAATGATCTCCGGACCCAAAATTGATGACTCTCAAACCTCGAACCACCCAACAGGAGATCTAAACCTCCAACCATACTGTGCCTCAAATGGTTCCATCGAAATGTTAGAGTAATATCTATTATTATAAGAAAACTCTATCAAAGGTAGATGGGCATCCCAGTTACCTCTAAAGTCGATAACATATGCTCTCCACTTGTCCTCAAATATCTATATGGTGCACTACCTGCCCATCTGTCTGAGAATGAAATGCAGTGCTAAGCTTCACTTGCGTGCCCAAGATCTTCTGGAAGATCTACTGAAATGAGAGGTACACTGAGCTCCTCTATCTGAGACAATAGACAAGGGAATCCCATTCCATCTTACAATCTCATCGATATAAAGTCTCGCATAATCCTCGGCTCTATAGGTAGACTTAGCAGGTATAAAGTGAGCATACTTAGTCAATCTGTCTATAATAACCCATATGGAGTCATGTTGTCTACTACTTCTCAGAAGACCAACCACAAAGTCCATATAAATGGCCTCCCATTTCCATGTCGGAACCTCAGTAATTTGAGTTAGACCACCAAGCTTAAGAAGCTCTAGATTGACTTGTTGACAATTAGGACACTTAGCCACATATCTTGCAATGCCCTTCTTCATGCCATCTGACCTATAGATTTTCCTAATATCATGATAAATCTTGGTGGAACATGGATGTATGGAATATCTAAAACCATGGTTCTCCAAAATCCTTGTCCGTTAATCATCCACATTTTATACACACAACATGTCCTTGTATCTAAGTATGCCATCTTCTCCCAAAGCGAAAGACTCATTCATTTTTAACAACACTGAGTCCTTCAGCTCCATCAACAAAGAATCAAAATGCTGACCCTTTTTGACTTCAACTATAAGGGATGATGCAGAACTAGGGTGAACAGAAACACCCCGTATTTTTGTACCTCTTTTGCCAAATCCTTCTTCTCTTCCTTAATGTGGGCTGTACTCCCAAGCTAATCCTGCTCAAAGCATCAGCCACAACATTAGCCTTACCAGGATGTTATTGCACATTCATGTCATAATCCTTCAACAAATCCAACCACCTGCTCTGGCGTAGATTCAACTCTTTCTGTGAGAACACGTACTAGAGACTCTTATGATCCGTGAATACATACAGATGCAATCCATACAGATAATGCCTCCAGAGTTTCAATGTAAACACCATAGGTGCCAACTCCAAGACATGAGTGGGATAACTCTTTTCATGAACCTTGAGCTGTCAGGAAGCATAGGCTATCACCTTACCAATCTGCATAAGAACACAACCCAAACCAACTCTAGATTAATCATAATAAACCATGTAATTCTCACCAAACTTAGATAGATAAAGCACCAGGGCTGAAGTGATTATGTCCTTGAGATTCAAGAAACTCTTCTAACTAGTCTCCATCCATTCAAACTTGGCATTCTACTTCCTCAAAGTTGTTACTGGGGCAGCAATGGAAGAAAAGCCCTCTACAAACCTGCAGAAGTAACCAGCCAATCCTAGAAAGCTACTTATGTCAATGGGAGTAAGGAGCTTTGGCCAGTTCTTAACCACTTCAGTCTTCTTAAGGTCCACCTCTACACCTTGATCGGACACAATATTGCTCAGGAAGGTCACTGATCTCAGCCAGAATTCACACTTGCTGAATTTGGCATACAATTGGTGTTGTAAATGTACTTGCGAGGTTAGTCTCAAATGTTGTTCATGCTCTTCCTTGGTCTTAGAGTAAATGAGAATGTCATCAATGAATACTATGACGAAAGAGTAAAGCTATTCATGGAAGACCCTGTTCATGAGATCCATAAATGTCGCAGGTGTATTCATGAGACCAAATGACATGACTAGAAACTAATAGTGACCATAGAGGGTAAGAAAGGTTGTCTTTGGGGTATCTCCATCCCTAACCCTAAGTTGATGGGACCCTGAATGAAGATCCATCTTAGAGAAGAAACTAGACCCTTGAAGTTGATCGAACAAATCATCTATTCTGGGGAGTGGATACTTATTCTTTATAGTGTCATTGTTCAGCTGTGGATAATCGATATACATTCTAAGGGTCCCATCTTTCTTCTCTACAAACAACACTGGAGCGCCCTAAGGGTATATCCTCGGCTGAATGAAACCCTTTTCAGTGAGATTTTTTAACTGCAACTTCAACTGTTTGAGTTCTGCTGGAGCCATCCAATAATAAGGAATTGGGATTGGTTTAGTATCGGTTTCTAAGTCGATGCCAAAGTCAATCTCTCGAAGGGGTTCACTACAGGCATTGAGTGTATGGAAGAAATGACATGATCTAATTCATTAAATCTTACAAGATGAAATAATAGCCCATTGGACATCATTTTATTAGCCTTAAGAGTTGAAATCAAAGGATTCGGACTACTCAAATCGTACCACTCCAAGACTAACTCTTCTTCATCAGCATAGAAAAATTTCACCACTCTACTACGACAGTCTAAGAAAGCATAACAACTGTGAAGTGAGTCCATGCAATTAATAATATCAAAATCATGCATGGGTAACTCAATCAAGTCTACACACACAGTCTACCACTTACAACTATTTCGCAATCTTTGTATACCCTATCAGTTCTTACACTTTCTCATAAAGGCATACTAACCACTATAGGATAATACAGAACTTCAGGCAGTATTCAAAAGTACGGGAAAACAGAATAGTTACAAAAGTGAGCTTGAATATGGGAGGGTTTACCCTTAATGAATAGATTTTAATTAATGATTAAATCATCAATTCCTTGTTCCTACTGGGCTCGAACCCGAGTGGCAACCCATTTGCGAAATGGATCACTTTCAGTCGCCCCATATTTGAAATACTCTTTTAAATAATTAATTATTAATTTATTAATTCCTCATGGTAATTACAATTTTACCCCTTGGCCTAGAAATGACCATTTTACTCCTGGACCGTCAAAACATAAAATTTCTTCTTTTAAGTCCGGTAAACACACCTTCGATTAAATCTTTGATTTTGCAAGACTTACTTGGTTGGTTTAAACCTTTACAAGCCAAATAACTCCAAAAGTTAGTTTACTTCATTGTAGTAAGGGTTCTAAGGTGTGGTTCTACGCATATCAATCCGTTTGAACCTTTGTTTAATCGCAAGCATTATTGTAACCCTAAATCTTGATCTTATTCATTTTTTTGGGTTGTTATAATTTGTGCAAGGAAACAAACAATTAGAAATATTAAGGGATGGCTACTGTTTTGATGAGATAAAATATCCCGAGTTGGTTGGTAATTTGATATCATTAGCCTAAATGATTGGTTGTTGTAAATGAGGACAATGACGTTAAATCACAGGTTGACACTTTGTAAGCTATATGAATTGGAAAATGAGGCATGTAAGACTATTCAATTTCCTTTTTCTTTGGAATTACCCCATCACTTGCATTACAAAATGTAAGCTTGCTAAGTGTCTTTTGTAGTGATTGATCCATACTTGCAGTTCCTACTCTGTAGAGCATAGAAGTGAGTACTCTAATATGAGTTTGTTACTACATGTACATGCTTACTTTTACCAAACATGTTTTTCATCTTTTTTCATTGTCAAAGTACCCCATAAAAGGATTTCCCTTATATAAATGAAAATGATCCTATATTACACGTTATACAACCTGCCAATATAATGCCAACTTGCTTTGATTGTTCATAGATATGTCATCTTGTCACGTGTTCATATATTTCTTTTCTTGGTTATTACTCCCAATGTGTTAGACTATAATGTTACCTCACATGATTACTACTTGCTCTATTGTACATTTATGTCTATTTGGAATATGTAACCGTCCTTAAGTCGAATATGTTCACGTTCTTCATTGGTTCAACTTTAGTGTTTACCTTGTATTTCATATTAGTTAGTGAGTATTTCGTTACCATATAGAGTTCAAAACTATTAGATAAATGTTAAATGTCTTCACTTGATATGTGCTTCAATATGAGATGTCAAAATGCTTACTGAGTCATATAAGCTACTAAATATTACATGTTTATGTCACATTTGGTTCCCATGTCATTGTTATTGTCGTAAGTCCATATTCATATGTCATTTACTACTAGTACATAGTTCCAAATCTAAACAAGGATTATGACAAAAAAAACATGAGTCACAAACTAGTTATGAAGATCAAAAGAACAATCACTAATGTGTTATGAACATCAAAAGAACAATCTCTAATGATTTATGAACATCAAAAAAACAATATCAAATATTAAAAATATAAGTCAAACAATCTGTATAATTATAAGTGGCTGCTCAGGGGAGAAAGCCTAGCATGGGCGGATCCCAATTTGAGCAAATATGGGGATATAAGGAATTCCTAGCATGGGTCATTCTCTTTTGCTGTTTATAAACTAGTCATTTGTATTATATGTCATATATGGTTATATAGTACAAAAAATTAAAGAAAAGAATGTAACATGCAGGATTCCACAAGTACAAGCAAAAGTGGTCTCTAGCCCTTATATATTTGTATTTGGTTAAACTTATCTATCATTTACATATGGTTGAAGTTGCATTTCATGCTCCAGGTACATGTATTAAATAAGTAGATCTCCCAAATAGAACCACCTGATACACGATGGTTATTGGTGAGCTCCTGGTTGATTCAAGGATTTGACGAGTCTTTATTATGTGTATTTCATAGGGGTAAAGTAAAGAATCACAATAGAGGCTTCGTACACATTGTAGAGCAATCATTGGTGTTCATAGTTTCACTTGTCCCATGTATCCGTTCAGCTAGTCAACATGTGTTGTATATAAAGTTTTTCATTAGTAATTACATTTACGTAGTAGTAGTTTACCTCCTCATCACAGGTCACTCGTAAGAATGTATTCATATAGTACTTCTCTGTCTCACCTAGGGTTGGGGGTGAAAAAAGTTGTATTAGAGCAGTTCATCCGAAACAGCCTACAAAGTCGTGTCTATTACAGCCTTACTTATGAATATGTTGCGTGCCACATTTATAATTATGGGGCTACTTTTATATTTAAAAATGTTACATTCCTTCATTAAAAAAAATTGTGCGATAGAGCGAAGTCAAGGAATAAATTTTAACTTGCACCTGATCATGCTATATATTTTATGATTACGATGCTTAGCGTTAATAGTAGCTAAAATGTCAACATGCAACCTACAGAAAAATATCTGAAGTCTTCAAAATTTAGACTACATTGACCTCTTTTTATTAGGCCGTCCCAATCCACAAGGTAGCTAAAAGTAATATGTTATATGAATTTTAAGTTGCATTTTTACCATTTGTATCATGTTTGTTCAATTGTGAAAGATATAATATGGTAATCCTTGTGCTTCAAATTGATGGTTTACCTAGTTACATATATTAGTTGTAGCATTTTTAAGCACATATTCTTAGGAGGATGTATCAAACTCTTGAGTTCTATATTTACTCCATATCTATAGGATCTATTTTTATAGAAGAGAATTTCCCTTAGTCTGTGATATACATAGAATTTTAAGTATAACACATGTCCTAGAAATTGATGTTGTTGAACCACTTTTTTTTAGTCGGAAGAGGTTAGTGGAGTAATCTGATAGGTTGATGTATCATGGCAAAACTGTTAGACACACCCTAATTAGATGACAAGTAAAAAATTCTCACCATATACCATCCCAAATATGTTAATATTTGGCTTTTATATGGTATGTGTGAACAACCCCGAATAAGCATTAATTACATTTGTATTCTTTTCATGGTTAAAAACATAGAGACAAGTATGCCAATTCATGTAAATCATATGTTTGGTAGTTCATATTATGACCTATGTTTTGGTTAGGAGGATTAGTATGTTTCTAAAGAATAAGGTTAAAAAAAGGAAAAAATAGGTTGGTTAGACCTAATTGTGATTAGTTAGGTTGTACATACCCTTTCACACTAATATGTATTCAGAGATAATGGTTATTCAGTTAGCTGCTGCAATTTGTGTGAATAAAGACTTCACAAATGTTGTGATTGAGACTGAACCATTGCTAGACTAATCATGATACAAGAGGTGTTTGCACCCTGGGCGGGATCTGGTACATGAAACTAGTAGTTTTGATTAAAAGGTACTTGTTAGATAGGAAGCATATGACAATGAAGATTGAATTACAAGTCCGAATATGTACTTAGAGCTTCTCATTATAGATGGGATCTTTCAAATTCCTTAAACATAGGAGTAGGGGAATGTGAGGATGGTATTGCGGAGTGACATAGGCTATTATGAAAGAAAGGTTGCTAAGAGATGAGAAAATAAAAAGGTATCAACTCTTAAATCCTAACGAATTATAATGGCGCACCTTGGAACAACTTTGTGAACCTCTGTTTCACAGGGAAATCATTTTAGTATTGATTTAAGTCTTGATATTTTGTCATGATAACAATAAGTAAAATAGGGGAATAAAAAGGTTACTTAGATAGAAGATACATGGACCTAGTTCATCTATATCATCAGTACAAAACAAAAAGTAGAGCATTATTCACATGTATAGAGCTCTTACAGGATTCATCTAACATTTTCTAGTAGTAATTTATCAGTCATAGTCGTGTTAAGGGAGATCAAAAAATTGATCATATGTTATTTATTATTATACTTGCTATGTTGCATGGGAACAGAGTGAGACCACCATCACTTGTTTTAAAAAAAAAATATGTTAGCTAAACCTATCTAGTTAATACTAAAGGTGCTAACTCTAAGATTTTATAAATTATGATATAACTTTATAGGTACCTTACATTTAAATGTTACTAGATTTCATGCTTCGTGTTATGTTAAAGCTTTACTATTTTCTATTATGACCTTAAAAAGACACAAAACATTGTGTGTGATATGACAAAAGATTACAATGAAGGCAAAGTTTACATCGGCCTCCTAATCCAAAGGATGAACTATTGAGGATTATATTCTATCTTAACTATGGTATTTATAATAACCTATATGGAAGCAAAGTCCCAATAGCAGGACACCCATAACGACTCTTAGGATATTAAATAGACAATATGGGGAAATCAATTGTATGTGTTTTGAGGAGAGTAAGGAATATGAGCAAAAGTATCCCACCCATGACTTAACCCTTAAGAGAGTGTGTTTACGCTTATTATACATTATGCATTTTCTATAATTTAACTGTATGAAGATTTACCTTTGGGTATTACCTTCTTAGAGGTTACCCAATGTCATTGAATACTTCCATGTAAGTGTTTTACACTTCAGAGTACCCTTGTTTAATGTTATATGTTTTCATAGGACCTTTCCGCTACATGTTATTTATTAAAGTAGCAACTTTCCTCATGATACTTTTTCATATTGTGTTGGTAATGCAAGATAATTGATCATACAACCACGTCTATATTTTTTAAATGCCTCATAGCCTACTTGCTTGAACATTACATGCCTTATAGCTTTTCTTCCCATGTGTAATGTGCTCACTTGCTCATATTTCATATGTGTACTCATTGCGTATTAGTCAACCTAACCGTGCAATATAACACACTTGCTTAATGTAATTTGTGTTTTGTAGTTCATTTTCTTTTATGTAGACACATGTCATATAGTCTACTTGCTTACATATTGTATTTTGTAGCTTTAGTGCTCATGCATCACATGCATCGTGTGTACACCACATATTTTTATAACTTAATGTCAGTGTATTATGTGCTCTCTTTTTGCTAATCTACTAGTGTGTCATACTCAAACGTGACTTATTTATCCTTATTCAATGCCCTAATGGGCTTATTGACATGAGTTTATAAAATTTTTGAAAAATATTTCCTCGTATAATGATGTAGTGATGCCTTTGACCAGAAAAGGTTGGGAATATATGTAAATTTTATCACAATCATAGATAAATAACTTAGAATAATGCCTTATTAGAAGGTGCAACATAACTCTTTAGAGTTTATATTAACAACTATGCGTTCTTATAAGACTTGCCTCTGAAAAGCATCAGGAGATAAAGGAAAAGGGAAAGTAGTGCCCCGATTAGTTAGGCTTATGATTTTTTTTGTCCATTCCATATAAAATGATTTTGGGATAAACTATGGTTATACTTGATTGTTAGGGCCCGGAAGCTAAGTTAAAAATGTGTAACCTCTATTGAAGTATTGCGGGAGGAATACAATGTAGGCGGAATCCATAGGTAGCCCCGTAAAGTGTGCACCAAATTTCACTTAAACACCACATTAAGTGGGGTTTTTTCACTTTACACACCCCATGTCATGGTCCATTTTGTCATTTTGACACTTTTTGAATTATCAATAAAATATAAACAGTGTTTGTAATACACTCGTTGATGATGTGTTAAAATGACGAATTAAATAAAGACACATGGAATATATGTAAGAAATAATTATCAAATAATGATTTTTTAGTACAAAAAAGAAGTGACCAATGAGTGAATAAAATGTGGAATTTCCGCCCACAAAAATTTAAAAATGAAATAACCCAACCTCACACAAATCATCTTCTCCACCCCACCAACCCCAACCCTTGTGTTTTCTCCACTCTCCGCCCACTCACCCAACATCTTCTCTGCCTTTACACACCCTTAAACCTACATCAACTTCTCAATTAGAATAACAAACCAGCACTTATCCCTAATCAAATCTATTTTAGGATTATTCATGAATTTGTGACTTTCCATTTTTCTTCTTCTTCAATGTAGCAGGATTTTTCACATTTCTTCGTTAAATTTTTATTATATCATTATATTATGAGTCAAATGTCTTCAAATTCATTTTTTTTATCTGAAGCATTATCAAATTTATTTCTCCACAAAAGGAGTTTATGTTTTGGGTGATGATCACTGAAAAATGAGGAAGAAGGTGAAAAGAATAAAATAAAAACGATTTAACAAATGTTTTCACGCGTCCGGGATGAGTTTATTACACTCCCTATGACATGTAAGCAAATAGTTTCAAAATGACATAGCGGGATATGACATAAGGTATCTGAAATGAATAAAGCTTTGTTGAGGTGTAAATAAAAACTGGTATCTTCTTAAATGGGTTAAGGATGGGTTCCGCCAATTATGTAACATAAGATACTTTGAATAGAAGATGTTAGAGATCCTAAATATCCCTCCTCATCCTAAACATCAACATAAGGATCTGAGATCATGTGGTCCCCTTAATCATATATCCTACTAGAATTTTTTCATTTGATATTTCATCTTCATGTATTGTATTTAGGTATATTAGAGAACATATTTATATGAGTTATAATTGTTCATATTCTGTAAATTACATGGTCAATAAAGGGGTTTAATTTGTCAAATTATTATTTTATGAACCATATGTATTGAGACTTCATGCTAGACTCATCTATACATGCTTTAGGTTAGTCGATGGATTTTAGACAGTCCTATTTATAATGGTAACCCTCGCAAATCTTGAAATCATACTGTGATAATTTAATAAAGATTTGAAATTTACATAATGTCTATAAATATTGAGTTAAGTTAAAATAATTATATCTATAAATGCAATAAAATATTGAGGTGCTTTTAACTAAGCTAGTAGGTGACAAGTAGGTGCATCACCTACTTTGCCTTATTGATCGACCACCCAAAGGAACAAGTAGGTGCATCCCCTACTAAGACTCATTTGACATGATATTTGGTAAAGTACACCACCTATATGTTGCCCAAGTTGAATAAAAATAAGGGAAAAATGAGCATCCAAGGCCCAACCTTTTAAAGACCAGAAGAAATAATTTGAATGCAAAGTAGGTGCATCGCCTATGAGGCTGGTCAATGCAAAATTTTATCAGTTAAATTCAATAATGTATAAATTTATTTCAAATTGATGAAGTTCAATAATGTAATATGTCGTATTTCCCTATTATTATTATACACACAATATTTATTTTGTATTTTCTTGTCATTTAACCAGATGTTTTGAAAAAAAAACTCTGAAAATTTTGAAATAATATATTTTGAAGTCATACGATCAGGCTAACTTGATAATACATTTTGACACATTTTATTTAAATACAATTTTCTACCCAAATATAAATTCATTAATGAAAAAATTTATGTTGTAAAATAAACTATGAAATAAATAATAAAAATTAAACTAATAGAAACATAAATTTGCATTATATGTAGTCATATGAACCTTTCTTAGTCTTAAAATGAAACATGAGAAATAGTAAATAAAAAAACCAAAAGGGCAATGTTTATCTAGTAATAACTATATTGAACAAAACTTAATGAGAGTTTAGATCAAATAAATAGCATTGATAAATAAAGTTTTTCTTTTGTCTCAAACAAAAAAAAAACGTGACACTTCTTTAAATTTTAGAAAAGATATTAAGAAATATAAAGAACTTAGTCATGATTCTTGTTGGGTTACTTGATTGAGTAAGGTTATGGGGCTTTGCATGGTCATTTCACTTGTTGACTTGATAGGGGTTCATGAGTAATTTTGTTGCTTTTGTTATGTTGAAATTTATTCGTATACATGCTTATTGCAAATATGATTTGATCATAGAGTTACTTGAATACGTATCCAACTATAAGATATGGATGTTGACTTAGACTTGATGTTTTTGGTTTTGTAATGTACAAGCCTATGAATTAATGAACATGTAATATTGGTTTGTATGGTTTTGTCGAATGTGCATAAAGGTTTTAAATGAAAAGAGCATTCTTTAGGAAATTTCCCTTTTCTTATCATGTTATAATAGTAAGTGTGCCTATGGTCTCATACTTAGTATAAATGGTGAACTAACCCCATTTTTCCTTTTTCCCCAACATTTTAGGTTTCTGTTGTTGAAGTGCTTTAAAGACGAAATTGGAGAAGGCTTTGGATCTCTTTTCATCTAAGTATGTAAGGTCCTCACATTTCGAGGGCGATGCCACTATCGAACTACGATAATTTTCTAGTATTAAAGACTATTATGTTCTTTCCTTTTCATGTAGTATGAGACATTGTATAGTCCATGTGAGGCATTCTTACTTTGATGTATGTGTTATGCCTAAGTTCTTATACTCTTATTAGATGTTTATGAGATGAGATGACTATTATGACTATATTATCTTTTATATATAAATATCTATGTGCAATAAAAGAAAAAGACTAAGTAATTTTGCTATACGAAGGTATATAGATACTACGTGTATGTAGAGTTCTATGTAAACCTTCAAGTAGATGAAATGAAAAAAAAATTCTGCTAAATTTGACTTATGAATGTAATGATGTAATCTAAGAGTCTAGTTTTAGTCCTTAAAGAGGACGACGATGCCGGTTACGTATAGGGGGCATTCCTAATTTGACAAACTTTGTATCAGAGAATACTATTGAATTATCTTTTAGTCTATGTCTCCCTCAACCACATCTATGTAAGTTTGTATTCATAATTGTGAAGCGTGCAACACTTATGGATAGGAACCTAGATGATGCTTAGGATACTCTCACTTTCTTGGAAGTCCATTATCATGCCTTTGGTGTGATTAGCTCTATGTGCTTTTGAATTTAATCCTATTATTGGCATTATAGTGAAATGAATACTCAAAGGAATGCGACACGAAGAGTTGAAGAAGAGATTTTCAATGCTCGAGTTCCTCTCCGTGGTTATCATGTTCCTCCTCTTGATAAAGATGTGAATAATGACCAAGCTCCGGCGAATCCTCCTCCTTTGACCGATGAGAACATAAGGGAAGATCTTCTCCAAATGCATCAATCCATAATGTCCCAATCTAATACGGAGGTTGTACCAAAGGAAAATGAACAAGTTGCTACTATGGCCTCTCCTCTAAGGGATGTCACTTAGATGAATCCTCCTACATTCTATGGGTCCAAGGTAGAAGAAGACCCCTATGAGTTTAGTGATGAGATATTTAAGATTCTCTATTCTATAAGGTTGTCTACTAGTGAAAAGGCCGAGATATCCACTTACCAACTCAAAGATGTCGCCCAAACTTTTGCGTCAAATGGAGGGACAATAGGTCATTGAGGGATGGACGGTGACTTGGAAAGTGTTCAAGAAGACATTTATTGATAGGTTCTTTCCTAGTGAGATGAGGGAAGAGAAGGTGGTGGAGTTCATCAACCTTCACTAAGGAGGTATAAGTGTTCTTGAATACTCTTTTAAATTAGTTAAATAGTTAAAATATGCTCCTTATTTGGTTTCTGACCCTAGAGATGAAATAAAACGTTTTATGATTGGAGTGTCAGATGACTTGCAAGAAGAATGTCATTCGGCTATGATACATGACAATATGACTATTTATCGTCTCATGGTTCATGCTCAACAAGTGGAAGAGATAAGGTCTAAAAGGAGGAGTAGAGATCCCAAGAGGAAAAGATCCTTTTATGGTGTTTCTTCAAAAAGTAAGCTTAAGATGACATGTCTAGGTTCAAAAAGAGGGTGTGAAATCAAGTTCCTCCCAAGTAAAATCAGAGGTCTTTCCTAATGATCTTCTCGGTATTCATCTCGAATGAGAAATTCATTTTGGTATCGACTTGTTACCAGATATGAATCCCATTTCAATTCCTCCGTATCGGCTGGATCCATTTGAATTGAACTAGTAGAAGGCTCAAATCAAGTATTTACTAGACAAGGGCTTCATAAGACCTATTATTTCTTCATGGGGTGCTCTGGTTTTTGTTGTGAAGAAGAAGGATGGGTCCCTTCGAATGTGCATTGATTATCGCCAACTCAATAAAGTCACTATAAAGAATAATTATCCTCTCCATAGAATTAACGAATTGTTTGATCCACTCCAAGGGGCACACTACTCTTTTAAGATTGGTTTTAGATCGTAATATAACAAACTTATGGTGAGAGGTGAGGATATACCAAAGATAATATTTTGGACTAGATATGGTCACTATGAGTTCTTAGTAATGTCCTTTGGTCTCACAAATGCCTCGACGACGTTTATGGATCTCATGAATAGAGTGTTTCGAAGTTACCTAGATCATTGTTATTGTCTTCAATAACGATGTCTGGGTATATTCAAAAAAATGAGAGTGATCATATGAACCATTTGATAATGATGTTACAATTGCTTAAAAAGAACCAATTATTTTCCAAGTACAGCAAATGTGAGTTTTTGTTGAGGTCGGTGGTATTTCTTGGTCATATCATCTCTAGTGAGGTATTAGAGGTTATTCCAACAAAAACAGAGGCGGTCAAGAATTTGCCTAGACCATTGAATCCTACTGACATTAAAAGTTTCTTAGGTCTAGCGGTTATTACCGGAGGTTTGTGGATTGTTTTACGTCCATTGCATCTCCCTTGAAAACCTTGACTCAAAAAAGTAAGAAGTTTGATTGGTCGGAAGCATGTGAAAAGACATTCCAAATGTTGTATAGCCCATGTGAGGCATTCATACTTTGATGTACGGGTTATTCCCAAATACACTAGATAGTTATGATATGACACGACTATTATGACTATATTATCTTTTATGTATAAATATCTACGTGCAATAAAATTAGAAGAATAAGTAATCTTCCTATACGAAGGGTCTATGTAAACTCGATGTATATATACTATGTGTATGTTGAGGTCTATGTAAACCTCCGAGTACATATAATGAAAAAATTTTTATATTTCCGCTAAATTTTTCCTATTATGTAATAATGTATGCTATGAGGCTAGTCTTATTCCTCAAAGAGGACGATGACACTGGTTACGTCTAGGGGTTATTCCGGGATGTTACAGGAACTCAAGCTATTTTAAAGAAATTTTTCCAAGTCTAAAGTGCATTTCATATAATAGTTGATTTTCAATTCTTCAAATACTTAATTGATATGTATTGAGCATTTATACAGATTGTTCTCAACCCCAAAACCTCCAAAAATTGATAAAAAGCTTGTAGTAGTAGTAGTTGTAAAGGGGTTTTATCAGCTCTATTGAATATTATAAGATAATCAGAAAAACAAATATTTACATAATTGACTTTGATGCAGTTAGGATGGAAATTAAAGTTTGGGTTCAATTGGAGTTTTTTCAGGAATTTGCTAACGTATAACCCACTGCTGATAAAAATAAGTACGGGGACTTGATGTCACCTTGCCTTTGACTATTAGTCCTTGTAAGATAATCAGAAAAACAAATATTTACATTATTGACTTTGATGCAGTTAGGATGGAAATTAAAGTTTGGGTTCAATTGGAGTTTTTTCAGGAATCTGCTAACGTATAACCCACTGCTGATAAAAATAAGAACGGGGACTTGAAGTCACCTTTCCTTTGACCATTAGTTCCTTGAAATTTTTGAGTTAGACTTCCATTCATCAATAAAGAGTAGTTTATAGTGGTAAGACCCTCCATTTAGAAATTAACTAGTTTGATCTGGAAACCAAACTCGAGCAATGAAATTTTAAATAAATTCCACTTGAGTGATTCATAGGAATTCTAGATATCAATCTTAATAAGGCATCTAGCGGAGAATCCTTCTTTGTAATAACCTTTAACAAATTCATGTGCTACTATGACATTGTCGAGTATACTCCTACCAGAAATGAAGCATGCACGAGATTCTCCAACAAAATTTTGAACCACTTTCTTGAATTTAGTCATTATTAATTTGTATATAGTTTTTACAAGGTTGTTCAGGAACCAATAGTTCTATATTCCTTGACATAAATTGGATATTTAACCTTTGGAATAAAGGTTATTGTGGTATAGTTAATCATCAATACACCACTTTCAACTTTTTACCAAATCCCTTGATACCTCTTTTACTAAGGTGAGTTGTTGATATGTTGTCAAGTTGTAAACATCTTTTGCCACTTCTATATTTATATATGAAATCTCTACAAAGTGGAATAACGATAGAGACCCAAAACAATTAGGGATAAAAGAATTGTGATCTCTTTAATTAAATATAAAATACTAGGATTTACAAGGTATTTATACAAGTTATTCGAATCCTAATTATCTATTTCATTCATGATAATGACAATTATCCATATCGGGAAATTCCTAATTTGGTTTTGATAAATAAAGTTATAATCAACAGCCTCCTTCAAACTAACGTTGTCTCTCAAGAAACATGAGTGTGGCCAACAAATAATTATGTCTACTTCTGCACATGGCATTTGTGAATAAATCAGCCACTTGATCTTTAGAGGATATATAATTTAGGCTAATACTCAAATCTTCAACAAGTTCTCTAATATAACATCTATGTTCATGGTACTTTCAGGATGGACGGGGTTTGTTGCTATTTTCATTGCACTAGTTTTGTCGCCTTACAATGTGGTTGATCCTTTAATTTTGATGTAGAGATCTAATAGAAACCTCTACAACCAAATAATATTACACTTGTGATGCCCTGAGCATACACCCTGGGCGTGATTGTCACTTGAGAACCATTATTAACCCCAAGGGAACCCTTTTCCTAACTTACTTTCTCAGAGGATGACTTAACTTATCAAAGATAGTACATATAGAACATAGAATGTGATAAACAAAAAATTCAACTAGCCAAATAACCAAACTCAAGTCTCCACATACGATAATGAAAATTAAAAGATTAAAAAACTATAACTAATGGTCTATCAAGCCTATAAACAAAAGGATTGTCGTGACAAGACCTCCAATTGTCCTAACAAATGAAATACTAATAAAAACGATAAGAGAATCCCTCAAGAAAGCAAGGAACCAACCGACTAAGAGTGCTTAACTGGAACAATGCGACCATGGATGTTGATCCTGATTATCTATGTCTGCATCAAAAAATGATGCAAACCAAATGACATAAGTTCATTTAATGTACGATTATGTGAGGGGACTTCTAAAAATAACATAAACTTGAATGGAATTTGAAAAAAACACTTATCTTGATTTTACTCTACTTGTAAAAAACATAACTCAATAAGAAGCAATAAAACATATGCAATGTATAGAAAGCTTTAACAATAGTAGAAAGACACTAAGTTAATTCAAAAATTCAATAACATACACAAATTAACTCAGGTAATAAAGTAATATAGTTTCTATGGGAGTTTCTCCAACCGATAACAACCATTATGAGCCTAAGTGATGATACAACGTCTTGCCAACACTTTAAAAATTGTAGTATACATTTGTTTCATATTGGACGCCTTAACTAAGTAGATCTACTAGTTTATGTTAAAAAGTACAAAGTAATCATCTGAATACTATGATCATTTACTCCCCATGATGGTTACATGGTTTATTGAATCTTCATTCATTATCAACTCTCGTCCCCATATCCTTGCTCAATACTACTCCTAAAGTCTACTTAGCTCATATGTTTTTAAAATAATCTTCTTTCTTTGGTATGACATTATTACTTAAAACATATCTTAAAATCACTCTTGGAATCGTTGTTTCCTTTCTTTCTCAAATGTGAAAACATTTCTAACTTTTGGGAATATCTTTTGAAAAAATTACGAACTTCACTTGACCTACTTTTTAACTTGTAGACATGACTCTGAACTTTACTTTAATTGTATTATGGATTTAAGGTTCATGATATAATTATTATGGATGATTTTAACATGTAAACATGTACCTTAAAAAGTTTGAATCAACTATAAAACATAGGCATGATACTATGGAACTAGTATAAAAATATGGAACAAGAAAAGTAAGAATTGTCGTCCCTGGCACTTTGAGAGGTGCAAGAGGCAAATCCTTGAAATTAAAAGACAGGATTGGGGTGCTATGGCTTGTGCGTATCCCCAGAGCTAGAGACCCCTTTTTATGGATCTAAGAGAGATGACTCCATTGGTGCTCCCCAAGTTTGTTTTGCTATTTTTCAACTCGAAACTCTCTAATTTCACATGATTCCTTCCCCAAAAGCATGGACTGAGTAATACCCTCAATATATACTAGATTCAACTTTAAATTTCACCCTAAACATGAATCGAATATCAATAAAAAATCAAGAATACAACCCACAATAATTCAAAAGAATTTAATCAACAACTCAAAAAAATTAATTTCAAATCTTATACTTCACTGATTTGAATCATGATTGGCGCACGGGTGAAACAAACCAATGCTATATGATCTCACATACCTCTTAGAATTTAGTCCTTAGAGAATCCACTATACAAACTTGAACATTCTTGTCTTAAGTTTTTTCTTCTTGTTTCTCCGATTTAGTCTTTTCTCCAAGCCCTAGCATATAGATAAACTTTTCTAAACCGTCTAAAATTTTATTGACCCCAATTAAATTATAAAAAATGATTTTAAATAATTGGGTAAGGAATAGACTTAATTTCCTCTAAAAACTCCCGATTAGACTTTATTTATTTGAATAGAAAAACTTCAAATAGGCATATCTCACTTATACAAACTCGACATTGCACAAACTCGGTGGTTTTGGAAAAATTATTTCATGATTTTCCTGACGATATTTGGAAACTAATCTAAATAATCCTGATATAGGAATTATTGTCATTTGAAGTTAACCAAAAACTCAATTTAACATACTTTACAAATTTTTCAGATTTCTATATACTTTGCAAAAATGGCTATTTGTATTTCATAACTACTTCATAGTTATTTCAATTTGCAAGATGTTACAGTACTACCCCTTTATATTATCCATCCTCGAATGAGATTACTCTTATTAGGTTAAGTGTATAACATAAATAATTCATTTCAAACACCCAACAAGAAAATCTAACACATCAAGTATATAAACTATAGTGTACTAAAACTGGAACTTCTCTGGTTTCAAAGAGATATGGATATCTCTTCCTTATAGCTTCCTCTGCTTCCTAACTGGATTCCTCAACAAACTCGTGTCTCCAAAGAACATTGATTGATGCTACTTCTTTAATCCTCAACTTGAAAACTTCGATCTAGAATCAGGACAAGAATCTCCTCAAAAGATAAATTATCACTGATCCCAATATCTTCAGTTGGTTTGATTAATGAACGATCTCCAATGAACTTCTTCAACATGAAGATGTTAAATACCGTATGAACTGAGGCTAACTCTTGTGGTAGCTCCAACTCATAAGATATATTACCTACAATTTTTTATATTATGTAAGAGACGATAAACCGTGGACTAAGCTTCTCCTTAAAAAATCTTACAAAAACTTTCATGGGCGAAACTATCAAGTATACCCAATCATTTGCTTAAAATTCTAACTCCTTTTTTTCTATATTAGTTGTAGGATTTCTTACAACTCAGTGCAATTTTAAACCTCTCTTGAATTACTTTAACCATATCCATATCTTGATGATCTAAATGTTACCCTATCAACCCTGCTTCCAACTTAAAAACATCTAATATGAGATCTATATCCTCTACCATAAAGAGTTTCATAAGGACTCATTTGTATGATAGAGTGATAAATATTGTTGTAAGCAAATTCGAAATGATGTAGGTGATCATCTCAATTACCTTTGAAATAAATCAGGCAAGCCATCAACGTATCCTATAAGGACTTAATAGTGCGTGCTTCTTGACCAATTTTATGAGGATGAAAGGAAGTACTTAAGTAAACTTTTGATCCGAAACCTTTTTCGAATGATTTCCAAAATTGTGTAGTAAATTTCTAATCTTTGTCTGAAATAATGGTGACAAAAACACCAAAAAGTTAGTTAATTGTGTCATTCTATCAATAATCACCCAAATAGAATCACATTGCCTACTAGACCTTGGTAAACCCAAAAAAATCCCCAAAAGTTCATAATCTCAAAATAATTCTCTCTCTGGAATATTGAAGATGGAGAAGAAGAAAATGAAGATTCAATATAGGGTTCAAAAAAGAAGTTTCCATACTTCAATTTATTTGGGCTTTGCTTGTTAGCTATGATAGTTTTCATCCATAGAGTTCTCAAATTCTCCAATCTCAACAGGTCGAAAATCCCAACTTTAGGGTTTTCTTCAATTATCATGGGTACTCTGCAAAATTTATTTAAATAATTTATTATGTAAAATTTAGGTATGAATTAATGAATTACTCTGATTTTATGATTATGTCCCCATAAAACAATTTAAACACCCATATTTTCGATACCTGATGCAATCAATAATTTATTACCTTACAAATTCATACCTTGACAAAACATAACACCAAGAATGTAGGCTTATAATGAAAATTTTGAATTATAAATCAAACTGTGTGACCCAACACCCTTATCTATCTACATTTTCTTATACTTTTAAAATTTTTATGAATTTTTGTACCTTAGCTTATTATTGACCACCTCTCCATAAACCTTCTCATATCCTTCACAAAAAATCCAACAATACTCATTACTAAATTCAATACTACAACGGAACTTATCATCCCGCTAAAGTTGAACGTATGTATACTAATTTCTTTAGTTTTATCCGATAGCTTTTAACCAAACTAATGATCATATGACAATTTAACCGTACCAAAAACAAAATTGATAAAACCACACGTCCCTAAACCCAATTCTCAACCCTTTCTATGATATTTTGGAAGTCCTTGCAATCAAATAAAATATTCCTGCTCTCACTTATTTCTGAAAGCTACACATTCCACAAATTTTATCTTCTTTTAATTATGACTCTATCTCCTTTATATTCTATTCGGGAGGTACCCCAACATCTCTCAAAACTTTTGATACAACCGTGTTACTCACTGAATAATAGGAAATCACAACCTTAGGTACTTACAAGTAATTCTTATCATAAAAAAATTTTTTAGCCAACAATTTGTATTATGTAGTTACATCTCAAAAACAAGCCATCACTAAGTCGTATACCATCATGCTCATCAAGCCCTTATCATCACCACAAAGTGAATCTTTCCGTCGACATGACACCTTAAACTCAAGTATTCCAAACAAATTCAAGGTACAAACCCAATTTTAGACGCACTTTCTTAGTAAAATCTTCAATTTCCGTCACCCAAGTATACTTAATGGGACTTTCTTTATTCATAAGCTTATCTTTCCAGTAACAATCCACTCCTTTGAAGCTTAACATACAATCATCATACCTCATTTAAAATTCTCAAGAAACAATTTCCAACCTATATGTGCTACGATCCTACCAAATATCGACAACTAAAATATTTCTTAAATATAGTGCTTAATCCAAGCATCCGTGGTAAAAAAACTAGTTGATTTCTCAAATTCGAATGCAACACTAAATCCCATTAACTGAACATGTGATATTACTGACCACTCCATAAGTAGTCATTATTCAGAATTGACAATCTATGTAATAATTTCCGCATAACACTAGTACCAAACCATGAAAGTTTGTTATATCCGTCCCTAGAACACATTATACCTATCGATAAGATTATACAGAAATATCCTACACATTTCTACCTTTTGAATACAGGCAAAACATTACCAAATCTGTTGTCTTTAGCCCAGGCAAATTTGAATTCTTTCTTAGATCGGGTCGATAACAAAAGTAACACATTTCAATAATCTAAAGAAGTAAGTATTGGTACTACTATAGTAGTCGTATCATGATGTTATTTCATATACAATCGGTGCATGGAATAGTAGTAAAGATTCTAACTCTAATGGGCGCAACCTAATTTCATTATAGCTAAACAAACCATACATGTGATTAAAATTCTAACCAATTGTATTTTGTAATGTAATTATGTTCATTTTCTAGTTATTCCTTACGAAACTTGTTGCATGTTGCCAGATATCTTTTTAAAGTATAAACTTTGACCTCATAGGCTGCAACACATACCTTCATTTTCTCTATATTCAGGAAACCATCTCTCACCCTATTTCTCCAAGTTTGGGATGTATAATCGGATGCGGAAGTTAGAAAATGTGGCTTAAGTCGTATGTAGTGCCATTAATAATCAACACTCAACATGAGACTATCACCATATTTTGCGTCTCGCTGAAACTAGTATATCATAAACTCAATGCGAAGTCTCTTCACTATATTCATTATATGAAGCAACTCAAAACATGAAAGAGTTAAAGCATATACATCGTCATAATATATACCCATGAAGAAGAAGGGTTTCCGCTTTATGAACTAAATATAAAGATCACGTCCATCACAAGTAATAATATGCCTTGTAGTCAATCGAAATATATACCAATTTATAAGGACATATTTTTTTTCTTTTAGGTGATGCTATTTCAACATCTAATACTCTATTATTAACCATATGTGAAATAAGCTGAAGAAGATTAGATACCAATTTGTATTACCTAGATAACAATTTGATTCAAGTAGTAGCACAAAAGCAAGAAGGAGTAAAGTTTTCATGAAGTCCAATAACCTCTCCAAGAAAGTAAAGGCGTCTCTATACCGTTTTACAAGACTCTACTAGACTTTTCCATATGTGATGAGATCACCTGACCTAATGCTCTGATACCAAATTTGTCACGATCCAAATTGAGTAGTGAGTGACACCAACACTTGACCTCTTAGGTGGGTGAACAAAAGAATTAATCCCCAACATGTATTAATCATTCACCATAAAAATTACTAATCATAATGAGGAAACATAAATCTCATTAGTGCAACAAACACAAATCAATTATAATCTACTATATGTCATTCCTAAAATATGAAAGTCATCGTAATAATGACATTTAAATATCAAATACTTAGTCTAGGAGTATTAAAGACACCAAAATAATTAAATAAAATAGTGTATGTTTGAAAACAAATGATATCATGTCATGAAAGAGATAATCCTACACGAGTTTGAATGAGTAGTTCAACTTGAAACATGATATACATGAGACTAGCTAGAAATGAAGGCAAGTTGAAGTTGTTGGTACACTTATTGCACTCCACAAAAGAAAAACAAAGGAAAATACAAGTAGGTCTCAGTACGGGACAACATGTAATGAGTAGGTTTCATTGGCGAACCAAAAATAGAAACTAACATACATTAAATAATAGTACAAAATCAACTAAGACACTTCACCGGTATCTAGCAACGAACAACATGAACAAGTGACAAGGGAAGCCAGTACAAAATCATTCACAATATCTACTCATATATAAAAATTAGGGTAAAAATAAACTATAGAAGAAAGAAGATAAATAGTAGACTCTTCACCTTAAATTATTCTGTGATAATAACCTTGCTTGGACATTGATACTCATGGACATATAAGGTTATATTATTATCATAAGGCTTCCTGAATTATGAAAACAAACACATATATATATTAATATTATTTTATATTATTAATTTGAAAAAAGGATAAAAATTGGTTGCAGGGCGCTTTTCTTAAGATAATTAAGGTACAATTATTTATTAATGATAGTGTAATGATGAATATAGAATTATGATGTTTTAGAATAGTGTATGTTTGGCCATAGAATTGATATTTTGATATCCATTAGTTTGAAACCTATTCTCTGTTTTAAGTTTTATTCTTTTAAACATCACAACTTAATCTAAGGTTAAACAAATTGACGTAGGTAGTTTAACATTAAGTATAGCATGTTAGTAAGAGAAATAAAGACTTAACACTAGGCTTGAATATAAGAAACAAAAGACTTGACATGTCTATAGACCTCAAGATTAGCAACTTGAGTATAGCTTTGTGTTTGATAATTTTTGTGTCTATTCTATACATAGAGTAATATGAGCCATTACACAATCATTCACAATATCCATTTAGAATAAATGAGAAAGTATTTTATGAGATACAAAGCTCTAATACTCAAAACGACAAAATGGATCGTTGCAGTGTCGGTTAAGTCTAATTCCCCACATTAATGATGAACTAATGTTACTTCAAGATGTATCACACATGTGTTTAATGATTTTAAAGATGATGTGACATTTTAGTTGCCATGTTTAATGAAACGTGTATTCGAACACTCCTAGATTATGTTTTAGTTTGCAATTGCATGTCATTACATGAAATGTCCCTTTTAACATTTTTAAATGTTTTATGGCCGAATATCATAGTTGGTAACATTTTTTAGTACTAATTTATACATTTTCCTTCATATTCCCCGAATCTCACCGACCATCATGGTCATCAGTTTCATAGCTAATTGTTGAATTTTTGAGATTTCTAAGCTGTTCTGAGTTCTAATGCTTCGAGCACAAAGTTTTATTATATGAATTTTATTCCATGAATTTTTATTTGGGACATGATGTATGGGCTAGGCCCAAATTTAGTCTATTTGATTAGATGGTTGTGATGAGGCCAGTTTTCTTGGCTTGCGTTTTTCATTAATAAAATGTGTGGTCTTTGAAATCTTGTTTAACTCATATGTAATATTTCTCATGTTATGAGAGCTAAATGTTTTGTATGGAATTCTTTGGGTTCTACGTGTCATGTTACATCTACGGTGTACCGCTAGGTCTTTACAATTATGCTTGTCAAATTTTTCTAAATTTTCAAAAAATTTCTAAATTTTCAATGTGATAATTATTTCCAACAGAGTTACGTGTGGGAGAAATTTCTTGAAATAAAAAAGGGAGAACAAAGAAACGATAAAAATTAAACCAATGAACATACGTCCTGATACAATTAATAATGTTGGATTACAAAAATTATAAATAATTAAATTAAACTAGAAGACATAAAAAATTTTAACTTAATAAATCCAAAAAATTATTAATATTTTACTTCACCTTCTTTTTTCAAAATGTAGATTTTATAGGTCTTCTGATAATTTTCTTTAATGTTAAAATTCATATTCAATTTAAGATGTATATGTTTGTCACCCTAAAAAGCAGCGAGTGAAATTTAATAAATATATGAATAAATTTATTTTAACTATTAAAGAGAAAGTGGTTTTCTTTGAAAACCGTGAAATACATTTTATTAACAACAACAATAAAAACATAAATGAATAATTAAATAAATCAAAAGGTAGTAAACATGTTAGTTTTCATATATTTAATAAGTGAGTGAAATAACAAATTTTGAAAAATAATATATTGAACATGACATACATACGTCACTCAATATAAGGACAAAATAAAATTGTTCTGGAGAATCCTATGACACACTTAAACAAGGAAAACCTAAAAGACACTTTTTTGGGGGGACAACAGGAGAACATAAAACAATACTAATACGAAGAGACATATACTAATCCAAAGACTTTATTTATTATTGGAGGGATTTAAATATTGATCATTAATATTGTTTAGTGAAACGTCATCAAAAAAATTCACGAAATCATCAACATTCAACTTTAGTAATTCAATCAGTGATGGACTTTGTGGAAAGTCAAAGACTAGTTCTGACAATTATTCATTTTAATTGATGGATCTATTGAGGGGATATCATCTGAAGGATGCATTTGTGGTGTCACAGGAGTAACTAGACGATATATAATTGGGGAAGGCATCATAGATGTCATTGTGATTGAAGGAGCGGATTGAGGGATATTTGATATAGACTGCTCGTCACCATCATTCTTTTTCATTGTTTCACGTACTAATTGAAGGTTCTTATAAAATAACGTCACTTATATCATTGAAAGAGAAAAGATTTATCTCAACATAAATACATTTTCCATTCAACACTTCATGCATCTCATTCATAAATTCCTTAATCCTATTTTACTTTCTTACCCTTAGTAGTTTTTTCTACAACTTCTTGATTCTTTTCATGGTGAATTCTTCCTTTATAACCATATTTTTTTTATCTCTCTAATATTTCCAATGCTTTAATCTTTTGAAAGGCGTTGATTGCTGTAGCAAGATTCCGAAACACCGTAGGTTCATCACTATAAGGACTATATAAGATGAGCGTCATTTCAAGTTCTTCTGCCTTTTTCAACAACCCTATGTTTCTTTTCTTGAATGAGACTTTTCTCTCAGCTTCATTTTCAATCAAAGCAAAATATTAATTTATTTATAGGCATGGTTAAAGAAGTGGAATATGAGGAGTTATGTGTTTGTTCAAGAATGCCTTCGTTATTGTTCTTGTAGTTTTATATGAAAAAATTGAAATCTATAATGTGTGAGTATTTTGAATTATTGAATTTTTTAATATAAACAATAATTATTTTGGAATGAATTAAATGATAGTATATTATCTTGAATTTTTTGTTTGTTTTGGATCAGGTCTAATATTAGCCAAATATTTTGAGTTAATACTTTACTATAAGGAAAAGAATTAATATTTTTTAACTTTGAATAAGTAGTATCAACAATGCATGGTCATAAACTTATTATAAATATGATTCTTATAGAATTAAATTAATTTTTTTCCAATTATGGAAGAAATTAAATTTAGTAGAAATTTATACTACTTACAAATATTTTGAAAACTAAATCCTACTTAATTATGTTTTTATTAATACATGATATGCATCAACATGTAATATTTTGTAACTCTATAAAAGTAAGAATAATCTAAGAAATTAAAAAAAATCACTTTTCGAAAGAAAGGGGAAGTAAGTTTAAGAATTATGTTTAAGAAGTGAGTTTTGGTCATTTTCAAACGGCGATAACTTGTTGCTCAGGAAGAGTTAGAGGTGGTTGTTGATATGGTTGGAAATCCATTGAAGATATATTTCCAACTCCTCAATGTTTCTGTATTTTTGATATCGTATGAGGGAGATATGTCTATCAGAAGTTGGGTTGTAAAAGATAGGAAAGTCAAATTCCGGATTTAAGTAAGGGAAACTAGTCTTTTCACCCATTTATTTTATAATTCCTTTGAAGGGTTTAATTGGGATAAAAATAAGTCTTAGTTCAGTTTTGAAAATCAATTCACGCTTAGGGCTTGTGACAAAAGAGAAGAGAAGCAGGAGAACGGATGAAGATCAAGGTTCCGTCAAGAACGCGAAAATATTTCAAGTGGAATTCGTCGGTGGTGATCCATATTAAAGTATGTGAGGCCTTTTCATGTTGGGTTAGTCCACCCATACACAAATTTATTTCAATTCAGCAATTTATGAGTTGTTTACATGTTAAAAGTTCAAGTTCGTGAAGAAAAGTGTCAAATTGTCATTGATTGAATTATTGGATTCCCATTGTTGGTTTATTCTTGTTTCTCCAGGTTATATCAAGGGTTAATCAAGTTTGTATTGAGGTTACCATTAGTCCCATATGTTTAAAAGAACTAAGGAAGTCTGGAGATGAAAATAAGTTGAAAAATCCACTAGATGCACCTTGGCAAGGCAAGCCGCGTCACGCCTAAAGTTCACCCAAACTCGACCTCTGACACTGAGCCCTAGTGTGGCATGTCACAGTGTGCTACAAATTTGCCTGTGTCATTAGAGGGGTGCATGAGTCGCCCTAAACGGACCTGGATTGGCGAATTTTGGCCAAATTTTCGTTCTTTATCCGTTTCAATCCTTCTAAGGTATATTTGTTAGTTTTAATAATTCAGTTTAGTAAATTATAGTTCTGTTAGAAAATAAATTCTTATCTATTTTGTTTGTCCTTGTCTTTAGGTAGTAGTTTAAACGTGAGTTGTTACCTAGTTTTTAAGAGAAAATCTTGTTGGATAGTTACTATCTTTTAGCTTAACGTTTACTATGTTTTTGCTTATTAGAATGACTGTATTGCAGTTTTTTTCAGTCAATAAAAAATCTTTTCTTTCAGTCCTCTCTTCTTCTCCACTGTGTTTTACTCACAAAACAATATCTCTCTGGAATTTGTTTCTTTCCTATCAGTGGCATCAGAGCTGCTGTTTGGTTTCAACAGGAAAACAAAGAGAGATATTGTGAGTTTATGGCTTCAGAGAGCAACTTCGTGCAAGCAGCCATTCCTCGTTGTGATGGTCGTTATGACCATTGTAGTATGCTGATGGAAAATTTTTTACGGTCAAAAGAGTATTGGCAAATTATCGAGGATGGCATCGGCGCTCCAAGGGAAGTCGAGGATTTGACGAATGCTCAAAAGATGGAGTTCGAAGCAAGAAAGTTGAATGATTTAAAGGCAAACAATTACCTCTTTCAGGCTATTGAGTGTCGTATCTTGGAAACTTTTCTTTGTAAAGAAACTTCCAAGGATATATGGGACTCCTTGAGAAAGAAATATCAATGTTCTGCTAGAGTGAAGCGCGCACAGCTTCAAGCCTTGAGAAGGGATTTTGAGAGTTTGCAGATGAAGGAAGGAGAGTCTGTAATGAGTTACTGTGCTAGAATAATGGAGACTAGCAACAAAAAGCTATTCCATGGAGAGAAGATGAACGATGTCACAATTGTTTAAAAGATATTGCTCTCTTTAACGCCGAAGTATTATTATGTTGTTTGCTCCATTGAGGAGTCAAAAGATATAGATGTGTTATCACTTGATGAATTTCAAAGCTCCTTATTGGTACGTAAACATAAGATGAATCGAAATTTAACTTCTGAGGAGCAGGCCTTAATGACTTCTACTTTTATTTTTCCGATTCTAGAGGAAAGGTAGAGGTAGAAGAAGAGGAAGAGGAAGAGCAGATCGTGGAAATAGAGATGGAGGCAACAAAGAAGGCTGTGGAAATTTTAGAGGTAATGACTACGGTAAAGGCAGAGGAAGGGATTTCGATAAATCCAAGGTAGAATGTTATCATTGTTATAAATTTGGTCATTATCGTTCTGAATGTTATACTTGGCTGCCTGGTGAGAAACAAGAGAAGGAGAAACTTTGTTAATGGCAGTTCATGTAGAAAAAGAGCCTGATAAACAAGCTCTTTGGTATATGGATACCGGTTGTAGTAAACACATGACTGGAAGTAAGTCTTCTTTTACTTATTTAAATGAAAGATTCCGATCGACAGTTAGTTTTGGTGATCTATCTACTGTGAATGTGATGGGAAAGGGTAATATAAATTTTGGAACCAAAAATGGGTGTGTGGAGATCATATCTAATGTGTTCTATGTTCCAGCTTCGAAAAGCTATTTGCTGAGTGTCGGTCAACCGTTAGAAAAAGGATATGTCATCATCTTAAGGAATGATGCATGTGAAATTTCTGATTCTTCCAAAGGAATTATTGCTATGGTAAAAATGAGTCAAAATAGGTTGTTTTCCTTTGAAGATTGAAATTGTTCATTCTTTCTCTATGGAAGAAGTGAAAAATCCATCATGGTTGTGGCATTTTCGATATGGTCAATTGAACTTTGGTGGCTTGAAGTTCCATAAAAGGAAGAGTATGGAGACGGGGCTTCCTGAAATTGTTGTTCCCTACCAAGTGTGTGAAGAATGTGTTGTTGGCAACAACATCGTTCTCAATTTACGAAAAGTAAGTCATGGAAAGCCAAAGAGGTATTGGGGTTGGTACACTCAGATATTTGCGGGCAAATAACACCGATCTCGAATGGAGGTAAATAGTATTTTATTAATTTTATTGATGATTATTCCAGGAAGACATGGGTTTATATTCTGCAAGAAAAGTCGGAGGCCTTTAATGTATTTAAAATATTCAAAGCTCGCGTGGAGAATGAGACTGCAAGGACAAATAAGAACCTTCGGACAGATCGCTGAGGAGAATATTGCTCTAAGGTATTTGTTGATTTTTGTGAGACTAGTGGCATTCGGAAATAGCTCACATCAACATATACACCGCAACAAAACGGTGTGGCAGAGAGGAAGAATAGAACCATTCTCAATATGGTTCGCAGCTTGCTGGCTCACGGCAGTGTTCCAAAGGAATTTTGGCCAGAAGCAGTGAATTGGAGCATTCACATCTTGAATAGATGTCCCACTTTTTCTCTTCGAGATGTTACACCTGAGGAACCTTGGAGCGGAAGGAAACCGGCAGTAGACCACTTCAAAATTTTTTGGTCCATTGCTTATGCACAAGTCCAGAAGCAAAAAGAAAGAAACTTGATGATAGAGGTGAGAGATGTGTTTTTAATGGTGTTAGCGACACATCCAAGGCATACAAGTTGTTCAATCCTTTGACAAAGAAAGTTGTTACCAGCAGAGATGTCATTTTTGATGAAGAAATCACTTGGGAATGGAGTATGGAGAAGTCTACTCCAATTGTGTTTAATACTGAAGCCGAACAAGTAGTTGCGATGCCTGAAAGTGAAGAGAATTCAGCTTTTACAGCTGCTGGAATTCTACCAGCTGTTGCTGAAATTTCACCAACTGCTGAAACTGTACCAGCAACTTTAGAAGAAACTGATGCAGCTGAACAACCTCTTCGTCGTGCTCGCAGATGGCCCGCGTGGATGACGGATTATAAGGTAAAAGGAATTGATGTTAATGAAGATGTCTCCCCTTTTGCATTGTTTGCAGATTGCAATCCTACAACTTTTGAGAATGCTGTCAAAGAGGAGAAATGGAGGAAAGCTATGGATGATGAGATTGATGCTATTGAAAGAAATGGAACCTAGGAGTTATCAAATCTTCCGAAGGGGAAGAAAACCATTGGTGTCAAGTGGGTCTATAAGACAAAATTGAAAGAAGATGGTGAAATTGACAAGTATAAGGCGCGATTGGTGGCTAAGAGATACAAGCTGGAGCATGGTGTGGACTACACTGAAGTTTTTGCTCCAATCGCAAGGCATGACACCATTAGAATCGTAATTGCCTTGGCGGCATAAAATTCGTGGCCTATCATTCAATTAGATGTCAAATCAGCTTTCCTACATGGATTCTTGGAGGAAGAGGTAGTTATTGAACAACCTTCTGGTTATATTAAAATTGGAGATGAGCATAAGGTAGAAAAGTTTAAAAAGGCGCTCTATGGACTAAAACAAGCTCCACTAGCTTGGTATAGTCGCATTGAGGCTTACTTTCTAAAAGTTGGTTTCCTGAAATGTCAATATGAGCACTCTCTTTTTGTTAAAATTGGAGAATTTTGGAAAATGCTCATTGTGTGTTTATATGTTGATGATCTTATATTTACCGGGAATGATAGTGCCATGTTTTCAGATTTAAAGAAATCTATGATGGATGAATTCGAGATGTCTGATCTTGGTAAGATGCATTATTTTCTTGGTTTTGAAGTAGTGCAATATTATGATGGTATATTTGTTTCCCAAAAGAAATATGTGCGGGAAATTTTAAACCGATTCAAGATGAAGAAACGCAATTCCGCCGATACTCCAGTTAATTTTGGCCTGAAGCTAAACAAAGCTGGAAGAGGAGCTAAGGTAGACAACACACTCGACAGGCAAATTGTAGGTAATTTGATGTATCTTACTGCCACAAGGCCCGACATCATGTATGGTGTATGTCTTATAAGCAGGTATATGGACAGCCTGACGGAAATTCACCTGCTAGCTGCCAAGAGAATCCTTCGCTACTTACAAGGAACTAAGGATTTCGGTTTGTTCTACAAGAAGGGTGAAAAATCTAATTTGATTGGTTCTGTTGACAGTGATTATGAAGGTGATCAATACGACAGAAAGAGCACTTCAGGCTATGTTTTGGTTCTAGGCACAGGGGCTATTTCATGGTCTTCCAGGAAGCAAAAATTTGTAACTTTATCGATCACTGAAGCAGAATTTGTTGCTGCTACAGCCTATGCTTGTCAAGCTATTTTGTTGAGGAAAATTCTTGAAGAACTACAATTCACACAAAAAGGAGCAACTATAATTTTCTGCGACAACAACTTTTATTTTAAGCTATCGAAAAATCCTGTTCTGCATGGAAGAAGCAAGCATATCGATGTGATGTATTATTTCCTGCGAGATCTCAATAACGAAGGAACAGTAGAGCTACAGTACTGTCGAAGTGAAGATCAGTTGGCGGACATTTTTACTAAACCTCTCAGGTCTCTCCCCTTCCAAAAGCTGAGGAGGTTGATGGGCATCAACACAATGGAAGAGTTCAAGAAGCTGAAGTTAAACTGAATCTTGAGAGCTTTCCGTTTAAGGGAGGGTATTAGTTTTAATAATTCAGTTTAGTAAATTAGAGTTGTGTTAGAAAATAAATTCATATCTATTTTGATTGTCCTAGTCTTTAAGAAGTAGTTTAAACGTGGGTTGTTACCTAGTTTTTAGGAGAAAATCTTGTTGGATAGTTACTATATTTTAGCTTAACATTTACTATGTTTTTGCTTATTAGAATGACTGCATTGCAGTTTTTTTTCAGTCAATAAAAATTATTTTCTATTGGTCCTCTCTTCTTCTCCATTGTGTTGTACTCACAAAACAATATATCTCTGGAATTTGTTTCTTTCCTATCTATATTAACACCTTCAATGATTCTAATTACTTCAAATGGTTTCTAAGAACCTATCAGTCATCAAAGAAAACAAATCATAACCTTGAATCCATAATCCAATTTAAGGAAAGTAAGATCACAGTCTAAAAATTTAAGAGTCAAGTCTAAAGTTAAGAAGTGACTCAAAGAAATGTTCTTAAAGGCTTTCAAGAGTTTTTATTAAATGTTTTAAATTCATTTTAAGACCCAAGTTTCAAGTTAAAGTAAAAAGTAAAAGTGGAAGTATTTTCTTCACAAATATATAAGGGAACTAAGTATTACTTAAGAATTGATTAAGACTCAAGTTTTCAAGTTAAGAAAAGAATAGAGACTTGAGTTCATTTCTCAAAAGTTATAAGGGGACTAAATACTCCCAAAAAGTCTACAAATATTTTCACATTTATGTTAAACAGGAAACCTAGATTTCCAAAAGAGTTTTGAAGAAGAAAAGGGGAAATTGATCCTAAGAAAGATTTTTAAATCTAAAGTGTTGAGCAAATTATCTCAACTCAAATAAAGGATGTTATTTTAAATCCATGCGCTAAAGTGTATTTTGGGTGTAGTATTAAGCACCTATGATGGGATGAGAGTTCATATTAATTCAAGTCTCCTTGTAATCGTGTAGCCACATGAGTATTAACGGGTCATAACTTTTGGATGATGTGGTAAGTTAAGATAGTGGATCCACTAATTTGAGGATTTATATGCGACGGCAAAGTGTAGAACACTTCTTCTGAATAGGCGAGATGTTGTATCACTACTTAGTCTCATACAAAAATTATATTACTTTAATAAAAAAATAAAGTTGAGTTTGTTATTGCATTTTTTAATGAACTGAGTTATTTTTATGAATATACCAGAGTTATATATACATATATATGTGTGTGTGTTAGTGTGTATATATTTATATATATATATATATATATATATATATATATATATATATATGTATGTATGTATGTATGTATATATATACATACACACACACATATACACACATCACATGCTTCTTTTTTTCTTTATAATAAGTTCAATATTTCATAAGTTTAGCATAGTCAAGGTAAGTGTTTCTTCTTATTATTGTTGAGCTTTAGCTATTGTTTAGCATTCCAACTCACATACTCGTATATTCAATGTACTGATGCCTGTTGGACTGCCTCGTCTTATGATGCAGATGCAAGTAACCACAATCGGCATTCAGTTCCTCATTGATTAGGTTTGAGGATTCAGAGTTAGTGGTGAGCCTCCTTGCATTACGTAGCATAATTTTTTATAGATTTTTAGCCATTTTATTTAAAGAATGTTGTGGGATTTGTCCCAATATTCATTCTAGTATTATGTATTTTTAATAGATAGATAGTCAGTAAGATTACCTAGTTTTAAGTCTCTCATTATCTAGAATTTCAGATATTCTTTTTTGAGATTTAAATGTCATTTTGTCTGAGACATTTATTTAATCTTTTTTATGGGAATGTTTCTCACTTTACATTGAGTTAAGTCTCCCGTTGAGTCAAGTAAGTCACGAAAAGGGTATGCTCAAGAACAACAATCTATATTAGGTGTCGGCTACATCCAGGGTGTAGGCTTGGGTCGTGATAAACTTGGTATCAGAGGAAAAAGTAGAAGAATCCTAGGGAGTCTATGAAGGTGTGTCTGTAGATACGTAGTAATCAGTGTGAAGCGCGTCACATCTATGATTAGAGGGTACAACATTTAGGAATTTATCACTTGTATTATATCCCTTTTCATGCATTAGAGTTTATCTCAAAAAGTTTCTCTCTAATTTGTTATTACGCGTATTTCAGATCATCATGCCTCTACGAAGAGTAGCAAGAGGTCCTCTTGCTAAAATGAATGTTGAGGAACCAGAGGTACCTAATGCACCAAACGTGCACCTCAAGGTGAAGTCACTAATGTTAATTTACTTGAAGCTATCAAGATGCTAAGCCAAGGGGTAACTAAATATGTTGGCCAACAGAGAGGGACTCGACGAGAAGAGGCTGAAACCTTCAGATTCGTGATTTCTTGAAAATGAATCCTCCCAACTTCACTTGTTCAAGCACAACAGGGGATCCAAAAAATATTGTGGAAGAGTTGAAGAAGGTTTTATATATGATGCATGTCATTGATGTTGAAAGAGTCGAGTTAGATGTATACCAACTGAAAAATGTTCCTAGGACTTGGTTTGATTAGTTGAAGAAAGGCTGAGGTGAGGATGCACCAAGCCCGAGTTGGGCTTGCTTTGAAGAATCTCTTTTAGAGTGGTTCTATACCCAAGAACTGAAAGAACATAAGGTACGGGAATTCTTTACGTTGAATTAGGAATACTTCACTGTACATAAATATGGGGTGAAGTCCACCCAGCTGTCCCACTATGCTTCTGAAATAGTTGAGGACATGAGAAGGAGAATTAGCTTGTTGTCGCTGTCTTGGGTTGTGCTTCAATCAAAGAGGGCAGAGGTGCAGTGGTGATATGCGACATGGACATATCAAGGTTGATGGTCTATGTGTAGCAAGGTAGGTAGAGAAGCTACCAGATAGAAAAGAGTATAGGAAAAATAAAGAGAAGTCTTGGAATAAGTTTTGGAGGCAAAAGGGTGGTTCTAATAGGCCACAATTTCAGAAGAAAAAATTGCCCGTATCATCATCTGCTAGTTCTCATGAACCAAGAACCAAAGGTGAGCATCATGGCTAGAACTCGTAGAATTTCATAGCTGGACCAGCACAGTCTCAAGGTAGTGTGGCACAAGGAGGTAGTTGGGTTAGTGTATGCGTTAAGTGTGGTAGAAAGTACCGAGGTAAATGTCTTGAGGGATAGAAAGGTTGCTTCAAGTGTGTTCAAGAGGGTCACTTTATGAGACAGTTCCCAAAGAATAGGGTAACTTTATGAGAGAGTGCCCAAAGAAAAGGTTATGTAGTGGAAACCTGGAAAACAAATCCCAATCATCATCAATTGGTTCACCAGAGAAAGGTGCACCTAGAAAAGCCACTTCTGCTACTAGCGGAGGGGCAAACTGCCTATATGCAATCACTAGCCGCCTAGAGCAAGATAACTCTCCAAATTTTGTCACGAGTATGATCAAAGTCATTACATTTGGGGTTTATTCTTTGCTATACCAATGAACAAATTTATCTTCTTAACTCTGTATGTTGCAAATATGTTTAAGATTCTTTCCACGAAACTTTGTGAACCTTTCTGTGTTTCTACCCCTGTTGGAAACTCTATTCTAGCGAAAAGATTCTATTTTTATTGTCCTATTTCTATTTTCCATAGCAACACCATGGATTACCTAATAGAGTTTGTTATGGTAGATTTTTATGTCATTCTAGTTCGGACTGGCTTCGTTCCTATTATACACCAATAGATTATAGAACTTGAGTTATCAATTTTTAGATTCTTAACAATCCAGTCATAGAGTGTAGTAGTATTTTAGTGAAGCCTAAGGATCGTTTCATTTCGTACCTCAAAGTGAGATAGTTAGTATCAAAGGGGTGTATCTATCACTTTGTACTAGTTAACTACTCAAGTGCTGAGGTACCTTCCGTTATGTTAGTTCTATAGTAAAGGAGTTTCAAGAAGTTTTTCTTCATGATCTACCTGGAGTCCCTCTTGGGAGAGAAATGACTTCGGCAAATAAATCATTCCAGATACTCGTCCTATCTCTATTTAACCATATGGAATTGCACCAGCAGATTTGAAAGAGTTGAAAGAATAGATGAAAGATTTGTTGGATAAAGGTTTTATTAGATCAAGTGTCTCAACATGGGGTGCTCCAGTCCTGTTTGTAAGAAAGAAAGATGGTTCCCTTTGGATGTGTATAGACTATCGCTAATTGAATAAGGTTACAATCAGGAAAAAGTATCCTCTCCCAAGGATAGATGATTTTTTATATTAGCTTTAGGGTGCCACCCGTTTCTCGAAAATTGATCTCACATTTGCTAACATCGATTAAGGGTTAGGGAATGTGACATTACAAATAAATCCTTTAGAACCAAATAAATGCATTATTAGTTTTTGATTATGTCTTTTGGTTTGACCAATGCACAATCAACTTTCATAGAACTTATTAAGACAATCTTCAAGCCTTACTTAGATATATTTGTTATAATCATCAGTGATGACATACTAATCTATTTAAAGAATGAAGAAGATCAAGCTAGTAATCTCATGATAGTCCTTCAGAGATTGAATGATAAACAGTTGTATGCCAGGTTTCCAAGTGTGAGTTTTGGATTATGTCTTTGGTCCACATAGTATCCGGTGATGGGATAAGAGTTTACACCTAAATAATACAAGCAGTTCAGAGGTATCCAGATCCATGTCTCCAACTAATATAAGGAGTTTCTTGTATTTGGCTGGCTAATATAAAAGTTTTGTTGAGGGTTTTTCGTCAATTTTTTCTCCTTTGACCAAGTTGACTCAGAAGACAGTTAAATTTCAATGGTTTGAAGCTTGTGATAAAATATTTTAGGAGTTGAAAAAGAGGTTGGCTATTACCCCAGTGTTGACGTTACTAGAAGGTACAAAAGATTTTGTAGTGCACTATGATTTATAAAGAGTCGGTTTGGGTTGCGTGTTAATGCAGAATGATAAGGATATAAGGTTCATGAGAAGACTAATCCAACCCATGACTTAAAGTTGGTTGTTGTAGTTTTCTCATTGAATACATGGCGTCACTATTTGTATGGCATTCCTGATGACATATTCAATTATCATAAGATCCTATGATATGTGTTTACCGAGAAGGAGCTAAATCTCAAACATAGGATGTAGTTAGAGTTATATATGGATTAGGACATGTGTATTCTTTACCACCTAGTTAAGGCTAATGAGGTTGTTGATGTTTTAAGCAAGATAGATATGGGAAGTACCACCAATGTAAACGTAATGTGGTTCCTGATGTGTCAAGAAGGTTATAAATAGGAAGTGCCACCCATGTTGAGAAAGAAAAGAGGGAGTCAGCCAAAGAGGTACACATACTTGCATGCCGTGAGCCAGACTTATGGAATCCACAGAAGGAGGGATAGTGGTGACCAATGGGGTTGAGTCATCATTAGTGTCAGAAGTGAAAGAGAAGAAAGACAAACCCAATGTTCATAAGCAAAGAGTATTGGTTTTTTAAAAAGGGGAAGATGGTGTGTAAAAGTATCAGGGTAGATTGTTTGTACCTAAGTTGGATGGACTCCAAGAAAGGATCATGGAGGAGGCTCATAAGTGCAAATAATCCATTTATCTGGGTTCCACCAAGATATACTAAGATTTGATAGAGGTCTATTGGGATGATCACATATCTCTCATTGAGTTCGCTGATAATAACAACTACCATTCGAGCATCCAAATGGCTTTATTTGAATATATTTATGGGAAAAGATGCAGCTCTTTTATTATGTTGTTCGAAGTTTGTAAACCAGGGTGATAGGACCAAATTTAGTTCACCAAGCCATCGACAAGGTAAAGGTGATTCAAGATAGATTGAAAGTGGCACGAAGTCGCCAAAAAGTCTACAAAGATGCTAGGAGAAGACGGTAGGAGTTTGAAGTTGACGATTAGGTATATCTGAATATTTCACCTATGAAGGGTATTATTAGTTTTAGCAAGAATGGGAAAGTTAGTCCCCGGTACAGTGGTCTTATAAATATCAAAGAGATTTGGCGATGTAGCTTACGAATTAGAGCTACCACAAGTTTTAGCACTGGTTCATCCAGTATTTTATGTCTTCATGTTGAAGAAGTTCATGGGTGATTCTTCATTAATTGTACCAACATAAAATGATGGGAATAAGGATAGATTATCCTATGAGGAAATTCCAGTTCATATTTTAGATGACCATGTTTGCAAGATGAGAACAAAGGAGGTCGTATCAGATCAGGTACTTTTAAGGACAGAAGTAGCGTACTTAGGGTTCATCCGAACCCTCTTTGACAGAAAATATTATTATTTATACATGATTAAATAATGTTTTAAATATATATTATAGATGTTGGACCCCCTTGTACTAATTCGTTGTTCTACTTCTCAGATTTTGAACCCCCTAATAAAAAAAACTAACACCTTCACTAATCTCAATGAATTAAAAAACAACATATTTCTTTGATCATAATAGCATACTTTCACATATCCTCATAGAGGAAAATGCTTTTATAATGGATGATCCTTAATATCATAATTTGTTCATATTACCCTTATATATAAGCTGGTAGGAGAGGAAGAACATTGCATCATATAATAGTACAAAAAGCACTCTAAAGTGTATCGTGAATTCTTTAATTTTTTGCTCCAACTAGCCTAATTTTATTTGCCATAATCCTTTTATATCCACGTGTAAGAAACTCAAACCATCTTTTTCCTTTGATAGTTTGATTTTTGAATTGGTGAAATTGTCTGGTGGACCTTTGTACTTGTAGCGGTTTGTATTTTGAACCCTTCTACTTATCTATTTGTCATCTGTATCCTTAGACTCAATAAAATAAAATTTATCGGACCTTTCTGACCATTGACCACACTTTTTTGTCTTTAAGATGGGAGTTGGAAAAATTGTGTGATTTCACACTCCTTAAGGCGAGTGAGTTCTATATTTCAATTTTAAAAATGTTAACAAAAATTTAAAATAATACAAAAATTAAAAAATAATTAAGAAGACCACATCTTCTTCACCATATTCCACCTTTAACAACAACCATCTCCGTGTCCAATTCTTTGTTATCTTTCTATACTCTTGTCATCAGATCTTGACATTGAAACCTACTTGACTCCGTTGATTCACCTCTACATGGAGAGGTCGATAGTAGTGGTGCTCGTCGGAAAAAGTGCGGCGGAGATGGCTAGGTTTGAGGATCTAGTTACAACATTGAAGAGATCTTGTCCAGATATAGTGGTATGGCATCGACGATGCTAGTTTCGTGATTGTGTGGAGGCGACGGCCAGATCGGATGGTGTGGCGGAGGAACCTTCAAATTAATTTTTTTTCTTTAGTTTTTAATATGATGTCCTTCGCTTAGTTTATTATTCTCATTTCTACAAATTTGTAAGGCAATAAATTTTAAAATTTTGATGGGTAAAAATAATTGTTAAATCAATAATTGGATATATTGAAATATTTTAATGGTGACAAAGATTGCATTAATGGAGAAAAGAGGTTTATGAAGTTTCAAGCGATGAACAAAGTTTTAATAATTATTATAACTGAAAATATATGAATGATGAAAACATAAAAATTAATGGTGATTTTTGCGATATAAGAAAGTGGTGCTAATGGTTAAGATGATGATTGTGATGGTGACATCTAATGTAAAAAATGGAGACATGGTTAAAGAAGAATGAAAGAGGAAAGCAGAGAAAAAAAATTCCTAAAAATAAATAACTAATGATGTGTCATTTGAAATCTGATGTGGATGACGACGTGTCACTTTTTTTTAGCGTTTGAAGCTCAGACAACACCAAGGGGTTTAATATGTTGACATTCGTTGAGTCTAAGGGATCAGTTGATAAATAGTTTAGTAGAATTGTTAAGAATACAAATTTATACAAGTATAAGGGTCCACCATACGATTCCGCCATAGAATCTTCTATTACTTTCTCTTTCGAGCCCCTAAATTTTTAAGTCTTTTTAACATTTTTTCTTGCATCTGTTTTTCCTCTTCTATGGTTTATGTTTAATGTTTGTGATGATCGTAAATATACCTACTTTCATCAATCAATCTCAAAAGAATATTAGTTTTCAGTTCTTCAATCATATTTATTACATTTTTCTGATTTTGTTATGATTTTGTTCAAGATGTTTCTACTTTGGTTTGATTCATACTCAGAGATGCTTGAAAATTGGTATTTGTACCCCTAATTATTCTTTTCACTTCTAAATTTTTTTTCCTTGGCAAGTTTACATTTTTGATAGTCACAATATGTTGGGTATTTTTTTTCTGCTTCTTTTATCGTACATTTTCTACTTTTTAAATAGTTTATCGTAGAATTTTGTAATTTTATGTTTCTAACAGGGTTTTATTTACTCAGGCATGTTTAACTTTAGATTTTAATTGTTTTGCCCTCTCTTCTTTATGACACACACCACTAATTTTTTTAGCTTTTCTTAATTAATGTGAATCTTGATATGTTACTTAATATGATCTTTTTTAAGGATGGGAGGAACTAGATAAAAAAGGACCTATACAGGTTCTTCTCGAAGCATTGATTGACAATAAAACTGTATGTTATAATAAAATAAATATGACGAATACATTATACACATTCAAATAGAAAACTCCAAATATTTGTAGGTACTATATGATAGAGATAACAAAGTGATGATTTATGAAAAGAATTTTATAGGATGGTTAAGATTCAAGAAATCAAATGGTGCAATGTCGGAACATGTTGATGCTGGTGAGGGATAGACAAGATTTCCTAGAGGAACTCGACAAGCTGTGACTCACGGAAGAAATGAAAGCAAAAGTTGTTGTGTTCCATTCTTATCGCAAGTCTGAAACCCGAACCATTCATACCATCAAAAATAACAAAAAATGAGTCTTGTTAACTACCTACAGTTAAGATTTGGTTCTGTCCCTTGAATTTTGAATAAATATTTATTGCAATATAATGTGACTTACGTTTGCCTGTTTCCTCATTGTCTTCAATGTGCTTATGTTGTCCACTAGAAAATTATATCTTCCTCATTTGAAAATTTTAGTACTGAAAAAGACAAATAATTTTCGATTCTCTGATAATGATATAGTCTCACTTGGCAAAGTTGTGCGGACCGTTCACTACGTTAACACATCTGTGTCGAATTCATCAAAAATACATAATTTTGGAGAATTTAGTACATACCCGTTGACATTTTTTAAGAGTTTAAGAAACAGTAACTCGGTAGTGAGAACCATCAATAGGATAAATGAAATGAACTGGCAAAGATGGTATGTGGTTATTCAACTTTTGTTGTTTCCTCAAAGTTCCTGATAAATAGCTAAAAAAAATTATGTTTTTTATGTTAGATAATTTGAAACAACTTTAGCTTTAACATCTTGATTTAGTTGATTATATTCAAATTTCATATTTCATCTTTTTGTATTGTTGTCGAGAAATATGAGAGTCTACGAGGACTCTATTTAGTGTTGTAATGATTAGAGAAGTTTGTCAGTTTATAAGTGATTTTATATTTTCCTTAATGTGTGAATTATAATAGCATTTTCATGAGATATCAGCTATTGTTTCTCTCTCACTTTCACACACAGATTTTTTGTGTTTAGTAATTGGGGATGTGATGAGCTCTTTTGAAAGCAATGCGCCACTTTGATATTAGTGATGTCAAATTTCTCATACCAATACACTTCTCTGAGTTGTTAAAAAAGTTCATTTCCATGTGAGAACTAAAAAAAGTGAGCATATATATATTTATTTTTACTGCAGAACACATGTTATTCTATTTTGTTAGGCTTTTTCTAAAATTAATAGTTGTTAGTTTCTTCAATACGAAGTTTTGTGTTGTTTCATTTTAGTGAGACAACAGAGTAAAGGATGATCGCAAGTTGCAAATAAAAAAAGAACTATATTAAAAAAAGCATACTTATCATGATCTTCAGTTCCCTGGAATTTCATTTTGCATATTTAGAAATATTTACAAATATGATATAATGTTTCGTGCACATTTCTATAATCGCGGCACTAAGAAGCTATAATAGTTAAACCTAAAGCAGAGGTGTAATTATTTCAACTTAAAGAAAGCACAAGCGTTGACAAGCTGAAGGTAAAACTAAACATGTTCTCGAGATCACTGGAAACCTTTTGTGTGCTTCTGCTGGATGATGTACAAAATTAAATTTTCTGAGTATACATTTGAGGTGTCTAATGTGTCTGAGTTATCTTATTTTGAATAGTCTTTCTCCTTTTTATATCATACCAGGAAAATCTCTAAAACAACTAATGATCGTGCCTAAGTCAATAGCCCGAATGGTAGACTGGACTATTGTCTCAGGTGAGCACAATCCTCACGAATATCAAATGCAATGTAGTTAATGTTAATGTGTGGACTCATAACGCCTAACAACAGCTAGGTGAGGAAATGGGAGGTAAGTTAATGATCCAAAAGATTGTCTATGATGAAGCAACTATTGTAAATTGTACTTAGATGTAGTGATAAATTAAGAAATTCCAAGGGTCTCTCATATGCCGAGAGAAGACAATAACCAACTAATGTTGGAATACCAAAATTATGAACGTGCTTCTGGTGAAGGATTGAATGAAAAAAGAGAGGCCTAATGTGAGTGTCCTTAATTGGTAAGATAAAGACTACTCTATTGTGACAGTCCAGTGTAAGGATAGACCAAAGCTTCTTAGTCTTGAAAGTTTTCATGGAGCATAATCTTAACTATATGTCAAGTGATTGATGGAATTTTTGTAATTTTCCCCTTATTTTGGTGACTTTTTTTAACTCTGTTAAGTTTCAGCTAGGATAACTTAAAATTGATCTTCTCTTTTGTCCATTTCAAAATTTTCTTCATATAAAAAAAGAAAATTGATTTCACAATTCAATACGCTTCTGAAATGGTAGATGGTTCAATTTATTACATTTAATTCTATAGTGAGAGAATAGTTTATTTCTTCCATTATTATTTGTATGTTTTTATTTGTTGAATTCATACACAATAATTAAGATTCTTATAAAGTGTGTTTCATTTTCTCAAAGTTTTATTCCTCCTATGTCATTGAGCTTAAATTTTTACTAAAAAACATAGTGATTGATATATCTATTTCAACTTCTTTTTGCAATTTTGGTGACAATTTTTAATTATATTTAAAAGACCAGTTAGGATGATTGAAAATTTATAGGGTTGTGCAATATTTGATAGCACCTAAACAACAAATATTTGATAACTAATGCGGAACAAATGATGAACTTTGTTAAAAAAAGCAAAATAAATTCTCTCTTTCTTGCCACAATTAGTATATTATTCTCACTGTTTTTTCTTGGGTACAAACATTTTGTATGTCATTGCACTGTTCCTAGAATATTTATATAGAGACAATTAGTCCATATCTTTTATTGCAAGTTAACTAATTTTTGATATTTCTTGTTCTCGTTGTTTTTGAAAATAACAAATTTCAAAATACACTATAGAAAATATTAGTTTTCGGTAATAAGTATGCACGTCCACAGAGAGTACTATAGCCTTTACCGACATTAATAAAATGTCATTTGATTCAATGTTGCTAGAGACTGCATGGACATTTACACAGAGTACCAACTTCCTCTTAGAATACATGTTCGTTAAAGATCATTTTTTGTAGTGATTAGTCATTCCCCTTGGATAATGTTTTTATTTTATTTATTTTTGGATAAATAAGTATCAACTCTTTAGTTTAGCTTGTTTCAACAAATTTTGTGAACTCTAAATTTAAAATCAACCTTGAAGACTATCTTTTTTGAAAAATATATTTAGTAACATGTCTTTTTTTCCTTTATTGCTAGGAAAGTAAGATCGTCTTTATTTTATTTTTTGATATTAGTGAGTCCAAGATCTCACAAAATTATGTTGTGACATTTCAATATGTTATATGTAAAAAAATTTATTTAGTACATCCTGTTGTACACATTCAGATGTCACCTACTGCTTAGTTGATAATTGCATTAACTTTTTGCAAAACCATATTATAATCATAACAAGAAATTTGAGTGATTCTATTGTCTTAGTCCTCGACCTGCAAACATAACGATCTAGAATCTGGACAAGAATCACTTCATAAGGTAAGTTATCATTGATCCCAATATCTTCAATTTTTATGACTAATGAAGGATCGTCCATGAACTTCTTCAACATGGAGACGTGAACTCATGCATGAACTATAGATAACTCTATTGGTAGGTCAAACTTATAAGATACATTACCTAGTTTTTTAATGGCTCTATATCAAGGACCAAGCTTCTCCTTCTTAAAAAATACCATAGCACCTTTAATGGGTGAATCTTTAAAATATATTCAATCATCTATTCAAAGTCTAAATCCATTCTTCTTACAAAGGTGTAGGATTGGACTCTGTGTCATTTTCAACCTCTCTTGAATCACTTTCAGCATCTCCATCGATTGATTATCTAAATGAGGTCCTATCAACCATGGTTGACTAAATTCAAACCATCTAATATCAGATTTGTATCTTCTCCAATAAAGAGCTTCATAATAAGCCATTTGTATATTTGTAACTATTGTTGTAAGCAAATATAATAAGAGGTAGGTGATCATCACAATTACCTTTGAAATAAATCACATAAGCCATCGATATATCCTCTAAGGTATGAATATTGTGCTCTACTTGACGATTTATCTAAGAATGAAAGGCAGTACATAAGTTAACCTTTGAACCGAGCCTTTTTTTGAATAAAATACAAAATTGTGTTGTAAATTGCTCATATTTGTCTAAATAATGGTTAGAAAAAATGCACGAAGTCTAAACACTTCTTGAAGATTCACTTGGCCTACTCCTCTTGTGAATGGGTAGTCTCTACCGGAAAAAAGTGGTTAATTTTGTCATTCTATCAAGAATCTGCCAAACTGAATCATGTTTCCTGCGAGATCTTGGTAAACCTAGGATAAAATCAGGATTAATCATCTCTCACTTCCGTCCTGGAAGTTCTATATCCTAGGCCATACTACCAGGCCATTGGTCCTCTACTTTAACTTGTTTGAAATTCGAACACTTAGACAAAAATTATAAAATGCCCTTCATACTACTCAGCCAATACTTCTATTAAATCCTGATACATCATTGTGGAACCCGGATGAATGAAATATCTAGAGCTATGAACTTTCTTTATGATGCATTCTTTTATTTCAACACTCTTGCTACACATAATCTAACTTGATACCTTAATACGCCATCTCTCTTTTGTTATAAAGCCATTACTTTTTTCTTATGAACATTTGTCTTTAATTCCTAAAAATTGGTTCTTGATCCTACTTCTCTTTTACTTTTAACACTAATGAAGATCTAGCCCCATGCATCACCACTCCTATTCTATATGTGGAATCCAATATATGAACTCCCAAACATTCCATTCTGTGCCCAACCTTTGCTAGTTCTTTCTTGTCTATCTCAAAGTAGGCAATACTAGCCATAGACAACCTGCTCAAGGAATCAGAAAGAATATTAGCTTTACCTGGGTGGTATAGAATACTCATGTCATAATCCTTGAGTAATTATAACCACCTCATTTGTCTGAGATTGAGATCTTTCACAGCAAATACATACCAAAGACTTATGATCAATGAATACATCTACATGAACACTATATAAATAATGACGTCATATCTTCAAAGCAAATACTACGACACCCCGCTCTAAGTCATGAGTTGAAGATTAAGAAAAACCTTTAACGTGAGCAAGTCTTGTTTGAGATTTTTGAGAGAAAAGTTTAGGACTTGAGAAACAAGAAGTTGCGAGTGCCAAAGCGCTACGAAGGAAATCATATCGTCCAGGGTGCTACTTTGAGGTCAAGGCCGATATGATGTCCCAATGTCCATACTTTTTCTTTCTACTTTAACTCTAGCTTGAGGTAATGAGTTCCTCTTGACTTGTCCTATGTGTAAGAGTCTTGTGTTTTATGTGTTCCCATGATTTCATTATGTTATGCATGTCAATGAAAAAATTGTGTTTTGAAGAAAATGAGTTTACATGATTGATTATCCTATTGATGTTGTGCATTAAGTGTGAATTTCGTATAGACTCCAGGAGATGATATGATGAACATGCTTTAGCTATGATTTTGAGTGTGAGTTCCCTATTGACTCCACGAGATGATATAATTATGTTTACCATACTTTAGCTTGGAGAAGGAAGTGCCTCCTTTAAAATAAAGAATTTTAAAATTTATTACATTTTGGTTTATTAAAGATGAGAAATTTTAAAATTTCTTACATTTTGATTTGTTAGGTGTTGCACCTACTTTCATTATTGTACATTGAGTATGTTTATGTTGGAGTTAATGTTTCCTCCTCGGGTGTGGAATTTTTTTTATATTGCATGCATGAAGGGTTGCTAGTCTTTATGTTTATCCATTAGAAATGTCTACAATCTTAGCCGAGGACACGTTTTCCCAAGAGGGTTATTATGAAACACCTCAGAATGTGGAAGGCTAAACTAGGGCTAATTGAGAGGGCAACATCCAAAAAGGGAGGAAGTTTGGAAAGACTTCACCAAGATCTACCTCACCTCACATCATCACCATAAAGATTCGTGGTGAGGACCATGATTCATGTAGAGGTTCTTTGAGGGTTAGGGAGTATCTAGTATACTCTGCACCGAACAAGGACCCTTCCTAATGATGGCTCGTGAAGGCTACAACACCATGGAAAGGTTCATCATTCTAAGCTAGTCGTAAGGCGAGAAAGGGTTTGAACCGTAGACACTCGTCCAAGAACCAAAGGGAGAACACCAGCTCGTGCTAGGGACTACGATTCTTGAAACCTCACATTGTCATGTGGTAGTGTACTATAAATTAAGGGTTAATTGATCTTTTCTTGTTTTAAGTCATTGTCATCAGTTTCATAGCTAATTGTTTAATAATTTGGATTTCTAAGCTTTGCAAGAGTTCTAATCCTTCAAGGACAAAGTTTCATTGTATCAAGTTTGTTTCATGTATTTGTTTTTTGGGACATGACGTATGGGATAGGCTCAATTTTATACTATTCGATTAGATGGTTACGATGTGACAAGATCTCTAGGATTCTGTTTTTTATTAATAAAATGTTTGGACTTTTACATCTGGTTACACTCTTATTGTTCTATTTCTCATGTAATGAGACTTAAATGTCTTGTATGGAATTCTTTGGGGTTCATTGCGTCATGTTACATCTAGGGTGAACCCCTAGGTCTTGACAATTATGCATGCAGAAATTTTGTGAATTATTAGGGTAAAATGTGAAAAGAACATCACCAAAAACTAGTATTTGATATGCACCAACGTGGTACAAGACCCTTAGTCCTTTTTCAATATTTATATGTTTCAAAAGTTTAGTAAACAAGAATATTTATTTCTGAATACGTTATTTATTTCCAATCCAGTTACGTGTGGAAAAAACTTCTTGACATAATAAAGGTAGAACAACAAAATGAGAAAAATTTAACCAATGAAAATATGTGGTGATACTATTTAAAATTGCTGGAATACAAAAATTAATTATAAACAATCAAATTTACCCAAAAGATAAATAAAAAATAATAATGTATCTTTTACTTTACCTTATTATTTCAAAATATTTATTTTGTAGGACTTCTTGATAATTTTCTTTAATGTTAAAATTCATACTCAATTTTAGATGTATTGTTTATTCATCTTTAAAAGTTGAGAGTGAAAATTTATTCAATGCATAACACAATTTATTTAAATTTTAAAGTGCAAAAGGGTTTCTTGGAAAATCGTGCAAGCAAAAAACATTTTTGTAAAAACAGCAATCAAAAAATGATTAATTAAATAAATCACAATCTATTAAATATGTAAATTTTCAGAAATTTAATAAGTGACTTAAATAAAAAAATTGAAAAATAATTCATCGAACATGACATTCATACGACTCTTATAATAATTATAAAATAAAACTGATGTAGAGAATCCTATGACACACTCAAACATAAAAAACCTAAAAGACACAAATTTTGTAGGGGACAACATGAACGCATAAAACAATACTAAAAAAAGGAGATATAGTAGTCCAAAGACTTTACTTGTTATTGGAAGGGTTTGAATCTTGATCATTAGCATTGTTTAGTGAAAGGTCATCCAACAAAGTGACAAAATCATCATCATTCAAGTTGAGTAAATCAATAAATGATGGACTTTGTGGAATGTCAGCAGAGTTCTGGTAGTTATTCATTTGAATTGATGCACCTATTGAGGGGATCTCAACTAAAGGATCCATTTGTGGTGTCATAGCAGTAAATGAATGATCTATTATTGGGCAAGACATCATAGATGTCATTGTTATTGAAGGAGTTGATTGAGGAACATTTGATGTAGACCCCTCGTCACCATCATTCTTTTTCATTATTTTACGTATTAATAGAACGTTCTTCTTAATAACGTAACTTAGATCGTTGAGATAGAAGACATTCATGTAAATGGAAATAATTTTTCCATTTAACACTTCGTGCATCTCATTTGTACTTTCCTTCATCCTATTTTCCTTTCTTATCTTTAGTAGTTTTTTTTTGCAACTTCTTGATTCTTTTCTTGGTGAATTCTTCGTTTGTGACCATATTTTTTGATCTCTCCAATGCTTCCAATTCTTTAAACTTTTGAAAAGTCTTGATTGCTGCAACCAGATTGGGAAACACCTTAGGTTCATCATTATAAGGACTATATACGATGATAGCCATTTCAATGTCACAAAGAGTGCTGAGTTCTTCTGCCTTTTTCAACAACCCTATGAGTCTTTTCTTGTATGAGAATATATGTGTTTGTTAAATAATGTCTTTGTTGTTGTTCTTGTATTTGTTGTTGTCTTTGCTTAAGATTGACCCTTGTATATATAAATAAAAATTTTGAATTCTATAATTTTTGGGTAGTTTGAATTATAGAATTTCTTAATATAAACACTAATTGTTTTGGAATAAATTTAAATGAGAGTATATTATCTTGAACTTGATGTTGTTTTTTGATCTGGTCTTATACTAGCCAAATATTTTGAGTAAATATTTTCATATAAGGAAAAGAATTAGTGTTGTTGAAGTTGGAATAAGTAGAATCCATAATACGTGGTCATAAGTTTATAGAAAATATGTTTCTTATAGAATTGCATTACTATTTTATCCAATTTTGGAAGAAATTATATTTAGTATAAATTTTAAACTACTTTGAAATATATCAAAAACTAAATCCTACCTAATTTTGTTTTTATCAATATATGATATACAACAACCTATTACTTGAAGCTAAGCGAAATATATTCCTAAATAAGTTTGAAGGTAAATCAATATTCCATTATTGTATTAATACTAATCAAAATAATGTATTTGCTTATAATAGAAAATAAAAACTTAAATTTTATTATTTTGAAGAAATGATTTTTCATGACCCGAGTTATCAAATCATGATGCCCAAATTAAAATAATCCACTAGTAGTGAAGCTAACAATACCATGGAATGATAAATAATGATTTAAAGTGTAACAACCAGTTAAGTGTACTTGTTCTATTTATGAGACACTTATAAATTTCCTTGCGGTATAATTATGAACTTGGTTTCCTATACGACTAGTTACAATAGAATATGTTTAAAGTAAACAGCCCATATATTGTAGGGACACAATTAAGTTGACGTCAATGGATGTATTTAAACTTCAAATCATAAGGTGGTAGTTGAGTCTAGCGTTAAAATTGGCGTAGTGTATATAAGTTTTAAGTTAAGTTAAAAGTATTCTTGCCTATGAATGCAATAAAATATTGAGGTGTTTTCTTGACTTCACTAAGATAGTAGGTGACAAGTAGGTGCATCAACACATTGACTTATTGACATGCTAAAGGACCAAGTAGGTGCATCACCTACTAATACTAATTTGACCCTGTTATTGGGCCAAGTACACTACCTATATTTGACCCATGATGAATAAAAATATAATGGGCAAATAAACAGCCAAGGCCCAATCTTTTCAAGTCCACAAGAAATAATTTGAATGGACAAGTAGGTGCATCACCTAATTAAATGTGTTGGTTGAAGATAAAGTATAAGAAAGGTGGCAAAAGATAAACATATTAAGGTAAAAAATATTACATAAATATCTCATTTTTCTCTTATCCGAATTTGAAGCTCTCAAATTCATATATTTCTCACTTTCTCTTAAGATGAAGCAACCACCCAATTTTCCTATTAAGGGTTCTAACTATTTTCACCTAGTTTCTTCCAAAGAAGCCACTAGATGACCTTCTCTCCTCTATTTTTTCTAGTATATTTAGACAGTTCTTCAAAGGGAGTGAACTAGAGGTAGCTATATCTGTTGGAAGCCAAGGTTTTGTCAGTCTCTTCCAAAGAATAAGAGACGGTTACAATAATAGTAATTGAAGGATAATAATATAGATAGCCGAGGTAACGCTGTAGCCAAAAACTTTAATTATTTGTTTACTTAAGAATTCATGACTTACTTTTTTAGAACAACTCAAGGGATGGTAATTTAAAACCACAAATTCATTTCTTTTAATTATTTTTTAGTGTTGAAGACTGTTATTGTGTTGATTTTTTTATGGGAGTCATAGAGTTACTTAGAGAATGATTGCAGAGTGTATGGTCAGATTGATAAGCTATGATGATGCTCCATTAAATTAATTTTTTGGAAAAGTAACTACACATTTAATGGAAAGTGTGTTTCTAAATAACTATAACAGACAAAATTTCTGTCACGACTGGAATCTAGACCCCAGACGAGATCGGAGTCGTTGACCTCTCAGAGGTCGCCAACAAGCCTACTTACGTCATACTTGCTTTACATAACTTAATTTTAGCACAAAATTTGAAACTTTTTTTTATTTAAACATGCTTGATAAACATTATTAACATTTTATAATCGTTCATCATCAACCATCTAATATTAAAGAAATAAACAACTGAAAGAAATAGTTTATTAAGTCTTAATTGTACAATTGCCAAATGGCCCAATACAATGTCTGAATCAAAACAGGAAAGAAACGCTAGTGGAGCATGCTCCACTAGCTTAAATCTAAAACTACACTAGAATATAAAGTAGTAGCATCATCGAAATCATAAGGACCTACCAAACTCCGGATGAAAGCTGACATCTGAATAGCTACAAAAAAGATCCTGCCACTCTATCAACCACCTGTGTCTGCACCTAAAATAGTATCGATTTATAGGGTTGGTACAAACTTGTACTAAGTATGCGTATATACAAGCACACACCAAGGACATGCAGGAGAAAGAACAGCTCTTTCCTAACGACATGATAGCTCATAAAATATACCACCTTGCTTCTTTCATATCATTCATTCATATGCCATGAGACTTGAGAATCATGGACTTGACATTAAGACTTTCCAAAATGAGGGCCCAACATATGGGACCTCAACTAGGGAGTCTTCATTAGCAAACACAGAGTATGCTTAATTCATTCATACGTACTTCATTTTATTTCATTCATAGACCAGTGTGAACACCAGCTATACCTAGGATGTAGTTTAGGACATTTATTGGGTTTGCTGTGAAATGATCAGAAATAACCTAATGTCATTACCCGAGTCTAGCTAACTACTTGATTATCCTATGCTAACACCTTTGGTATCATTCATTTCATTATGTGCTTCATTTGAGGCTGGCCTCATTCATTCATTGGGAACTTTAACTTTAACCGACATAGATCATGTGAGTATCATAAAATCAAGTGTCTCCCTCACATCAAAAAGAGGTGGAATCACCAGCCAAAGTGACCCAATAAACATGCTAGCGTACATGGGACATTTAACCCCGCTAGATCTGTATATTTGCAATATAGGTTCAAAGACTAGGAGGTGTATGGAGACCCATATCCGGCAAGCCGGACAGTCTCATCTCATGAGAGTTACCTGAACCTTTGCCCTTCCCAAAAGAAGGCATCACCTCTCATAGCTAGCCTATCGATGCTCAATATAAAAATCTATTACGTTCAACTCATACGTCTTGGAACTTTACTTCTAGTATGAGGATAGTATAGCTCATTAGATAATATCTCATCTCATCATTAGTATTAAGTGTGTTAAGATCAATACCTTCATTAGAGTATTCATAGAGAGTGGTCTCTTCATTATCTTACACTCTCGTAGGTGAGTATGCATTCGTAACATTTATTTAGGCTCACTTGATATTTCTCTAATCATATTCATAAGCCTCATGTCATATTGTCACCACATTTTTCATTATTAGCACCTTTGCTCTTTATTGTTACTCACCTCTTATTACGTGAATGCTTATTTCATCATTTCATAGTTTATCTGATCTTATGCCAATGCACATGGCCACTTAGTGTATCTTACACCCATACTTAACCCTTGTATGGTTCATCGTTTCATTACATACATCTTAGTTCCACTTATTTTTGAACGTATGTTGGACATATGTGTTTATATATACAATCCATGGGGCGTCATTCATAATTTGCTAAGTGATTATTACTTTCCTAAGATTATGTTGTACGGGACTAATGTCTCTTTTATATATATGCCAAGATCTTAATTTTTTATCTAAGTAGATGAAATTATTCTTGGATATTTTACTCACGTATGACTTATGCATTAATACGGAAATTTGGGCAAGGGAACCCAAATCTTGGATCACTTGGATATCATTTATATGTTTCATTAGTTTTATTTCTAATATTCATAACATTCGACTCTAGATTAAATCTCAATATTTAAAGTGAAGGATTAATTTTCTATTTTAATTTCACTCTTAGATAACCAAATGGTTAGAAGTTCAAGCCCCCACAAACCCTTTGATTTTTAGAGTTAAATTCGCTACAATAGGGAGGTTGTGGGTAGGAAAGCCCACAGCCCCCCCCCCTCCTTATGTTTTTAAATTTCGCTGAGGACGCAGTGAGGTGGTGGGTTCGAACCCCCACATCACCTCTATCCTTATTTTATTTAAATAGGCGAGTGGAAGTGAGGTTGTGGGATCAAATCCCCACAGCCTCACTTTATTTTCTTGTAATTTCGCCTCTCCATTCAGCACTAAGGTGGTGGGTTTGACCCCACGCCTCACATTTTATTTTTTTCATTATTTCAACTCCCTTCGCGCATACTGGGAGATCACGGGTTCGAATCCCACGCCTCCCATCTACTTGTTTACTTAATTTTTCTCCTTCTCCCCATAGGTTGCGAGTTCGATTCCCCCAAGCCGCATTTCCCTTCTTTTTTCGCGTAAACAGGAGCTAGAATCGAATTCCCCCCAAACCCCATTTTCCTTTTTCTTTGCCTCAAAAAACCAGTAGCTGAGGGGTTCGATTCCCCTTAGCTCCTTCACGTTATTCTCTTATTTTTCAGACTTCTGAACATCTGAGGTCTTGGGTTCAATTCCCATTGACCTCATTTATTTCCCTTTTTCAAAACCCAGAATTTAACCTTATGGTAGAGTATGCAATCTAGAAATTTTTTTCTTATCATTCTTCACTCATTTTTAGTCACCTCTTTCATGAGTTTACTTAGCTAAAAGAGTTTTATTTAACCCAACATTATTCATTATTATGAACACCACATGGCACACACATTACACACATAAAATACACCTAAAACACAAATATTCGACCCAAAATAGTGGCTAAAGCCACTGCCCATGATGCACACACAACACCAATTTTGGGTTACACTTTGAATATCGTTTTGGTATTTTCCTTACATAAAACATGTTCACACTTAATATAAATACGTCAATCATGCCTATGTCTAGCAGTACAACATACATATCATACAAATTCGTTTGGGAGCTAAGGACAAGGACACACAAATGGGGAAAACCTTAGTTTTCAAGAGCTTGAGAAACGTTCGAAGAATACTCTTGGAGAAAGAATTCCAGGGGAGAAACCCATACCTTATGATGTTTTTCAATTGTGAAGCTGCTTCCCAGAAACTCCTCAAAACCAAGCACAATTCCTTTCAAAATACACCCCACTCGACAAACCTCTTTTAGAGTTGACGTTTTAATTACTTTGTCTTTTACTTACAAATTCTTTTGAGTTCTTCAAGTGTGAAGAACTCTTGATGTATTTTGTAGTTTATTTGTGTTTGGCAGAATAACGTGAGAGAGAGATTGAGAAAGTGAGAGAGAGAGAGTTGAGAAATGTGTGGGAGAGAGAGTAATTAGGTTTAGGAAACTAAATTCAAGACTCAGTGAAAATAGGATTTAATTAACTTAATAAAAATCTGATTTATTTTAATTAATACGTGAAAGGACCATTTTACCCTTAATGAATAGATTTTAGTTGATGATTAAATCAACAATTCTTTGCTCCTCGTGGGGCTCGAACCCGAGTGGAAATCCATTTGCGAAATGGGTCACTCTGAGTCGACCCAAATTTGAAAAGCTCTTTTAATTAAATAATTTATTAATTTATTAATTGCTCAGGGTAATAACCATATTACCCTTGGCCTGGAAATGACCATTTTACCCCTAGACCGTCAAAACATAAATAATTGTTTTTAAGTCATGTAAAGACTCCTTCGATTAATCTTCGTTTTTGCGAGCCTTACTTGGTTGGTTCCAACCTTTACAAGCCCAACTAACTTCACAACTTAGTTTACTTGATCGTAGTAAGATTTCTAACATATGGTTCTACGCGTATCAATCAGTGTGAACCTTGGTTTAATATCAAGCAATATTGGTTTAGAGACAAGTATGCCAATTTATGTAAATTATATGTTTGGTAGTTCATATTATTACCTTATTTTTGGTTATGGAGGATTAGTAAGTTTCTAAAGGGTAAGGTCATAAAAAGAAAAAAAAGGTTGGTTAGACCTAAATTTTGATTAGTTAGGTTGTACATAGTGGGATCTGGTACATGAAGCTACTAGTTTTGATTAAAAGGTACTTATTATATAGGAAGCATGTGAGAATGAATCTTGAATTACAAGGCCGAATATGTACATAGAGCTTCTCATTAGAGGTGGGATCTATCAAATTCCCTAAACATAGGAGTAGGGGGATTTGTGGATGCTATAGAGGAGTGAGATAGGATATTATGAAAGAGAGGTTGATAAGTGATCAGATAATAAAAAGGTATCAACTTTTGAATCCTAACGAATTATAATGGCGCACCCCAGAACAACTCTGTGAACCTTTGTTTGACAGAAAAGTCATTTTAGTATTGATTCAAGTCTTGATATTTTGTCCTGATAACAACAATAAAAAGAGGGAAATAAAAAGTTTACTTAGATAGAAAATACATGGACCTAGTTCATCTATATTATTAGTACAAAATAAAAGTAGAGCATTATTCATATGTATGGAGCTCTTACGCGGTTCATCTAATATTTTCTAGTAGTTATTCATCAGTCATAATCCTGTTAAGGGAGATGAAAAAACTGATCATATCTTATTTATCATTATACTTGCTATCTTGCATAGGAACGGAGTGAGAGCACCCTAACTTGTTTTAAAAAATTTCTTTTAGTATGGCTAAACCTATCTAGTTAAGACTAAAGGTTCTAAATCTAACATTTTATGAATTATTATATAACTATATAGGTAACTCACATTTAAATGTTATTAGAGTTCATGTTTTATGGTACGTTAAAGCTTCAATATTTTCTATTATAACATTCAAAATACACTAGACATTGAGTGTGATATGACAAAAGATTGTAATGAAGTCAAAGTTGACCTCGACCTCCTACTCCAAAGGATGAACTATTGAAGATTATATTTTCTATCTTAACAATTATTTATAATGACCTAGATTGAAGCAAAGTCCCAATAGCAGAACACCCATAAGGATTCTTAGGATGTTGAATACAGAATATGGGAAAATCAATTGTATGTGTTTTGAGGTGAGTAACGAATATGAGCAAAAGTATCCCACACATGACTTAACTCTTAAGAGAGTGTGTTTACGCTTATTATGGTAGCGTATTTCTATAAAATATCTCCTAGTTTTAAAAGATAGTTTTTTATAGACTTAAACATTTTGCATTTTCTATAATTTAATTGTATGACTTTACCTTTGTGTATTACCTTCTTACAGGTTAACTAATGTTATAGAATACTTTCATGTAACTATTTTACACTTTAAAGTACCCTTCTTTATTTTTTTATGTTTGCGTAAGACATTTTCACTACATGTTATTCATTGCACTAGCTAATTTCCTCATGTTAGTTTTTCATATTGTGTTGGTACTGCAGGATAATTGATTATACAACAACCTCTATATGTTTTACATGCCTCACAGCCTACTTCCTTGAGCATTATATGCCTTATAGCTTTTTTTTCCCATGTGTAATGTGCTCACTTGATCATATTTCATATGTTTACTCATTGCATGTTAGTCCACCTATCCATGCGATATGACACACTTGCTCAATGTGATTTGTGTATTGTAGTTCATATTCTTTTATGTAGACACACTTCTTATAGTCTACTTGCTTACATAATGTTTTTAGTAGCTTTAGTAGTCATGCATCACATGTATCGTGTGTACCCCACATATTACTATAACTTAATGTCAGTGTATTATGTGCTCTCTTTTTGCTAGTCTGCTAGTGTGTCATACTCAATGTGACTTATTTATTATTATTCCATGCCCTAATGTGCTTATTGACTTTATTTTTTAAAATCTAGGGAAAATGTTTCCTCGTATCATGATGTAGTGATGCCTTTGACAAGAAAAGGTTGGGATATATGTAAGTTTTATCATAATCATAGATAAATAACATAGCATAATGCCTTATTATAAGGTGTAAGATAACACTTTAGAGTTTATATAACAACTATGCGTTCTTATAAGGCTTGCCTCTGAAAAGCATCAGGAGATAAAAGAGAAAGGAAAGTAGTGCCCCGGTCAGTTAGGCTAATGATTTTTTGTGTCCATTCCATATAAAAACATTTTGGGAGATACTATGGTTATTATGGATTGTTAAGTCCCGGAAGATAAGATAAAAATGTGTAACCTCCACTGAATTATTGTGGGAGGAATACAATGTAGGTGGAATCCATAGGTAGCCGCTTAAAGTTTGCAACAAATTCCACTTATACACCTTAAGTGGGGTTTGTTCACTTTATTCACCCCATGTCATGGTCCATTATGTCATTTCGACACTTTTTTAATTATCAATAAAATATATACATTGTTTGTAATACACTCATTGACGATGTCTCAAAATTGCGAATTAAATGAAGACACGTGGAATGTATGTAAGAAAATAATTATCTAATAATGATTTTTTAGTACAAATAAGAAGTGACCAATGAGTGAATAAAATGTGGAATTTTCGCCCACAAAAAGTAAAAAATGAAATAACCCAAACCCACTCAAATCATCTTCTTCACCCCACGAACCCCAACCCTTGTGTTTTCTCTACTCTCCCCCTACTCAGCCAAAATCTTCTCCGGCTTTACACACCCTAATCCCTATGTCTTCTTCTTCAATGAAGAAGGGGTTTTCACATTTATTCTTTTAATTTTTATTTTATCATTATATTATGAGTTCAATGTGTTCAAATTCAATTTTTTATTTGAAGCATTATCAAATTTATTTCTCCACAAAAGGATTTTATGTTTTGGGAGATGATCGCTGAAAAATGAGGAGGAAGATGAAAAAAATAAAATAAAAATGATTTAACAAGTCTTTTCATGCGTTTGGAATGAGTGTATTACGCTCTCTATGACATGTCAGCAAAAAGTGTCAAAATGACAAAGCGGGATATGAAATGAGGTGTCTCCAAAATGAATAAAGCTTAGTTGAAGTGTAAAAAAAATTGGTGTTTACTTAAACGGGGCAGGGATTGGTTCCGCTTATGATGTAACATAAGATATTTGGAATAGAAGATGGTAGAGTTCCTAGATATCCCTCCACATCCTAAACATCAACATAAGGATCTGAGATCATGTGGTCCTCTTATATGCTCATATATCCTACTAGATTTTTTTCATTTGATATTTCATCTTCATGTCTTCTGTTAGGTATATTATAGTCCTTGTTTATATGAGTTATAATTGTTTATATTCCGTGGATTACACTGTCAAAAAAGGGGTTTAATTTGTCATATTATTATTTTATGAACCATATCTATTAAGACTTCATGCTAGACTCGTCTATAAGTTCTTTAGGTTAGTCGATAGATTTTAGACAGTCCTACTTGTGATGGGAACTCTCACAAATTTCGAAACAAAATTCCAAGGTGAACCAAACTATCAGCTTTAACCATCACTAGAGGACGAATGATCATAAATGGGAGGATGTAACAGGGTGTATTCTACGTGTACCTGTATTATTTATACGACGGTTATATATTTCCTTTTGGTATGGTTATGAACTCGGTTTCCTATGCGACTACTGACAATATAGTATGTTTAAAGTGAACTGCCAATAGATTTTGATGTGAGACGATTAAGTTGATTTCGATTGAAGTATTTAAACATGAAATCGTAAGGTGGTATTTTAATCTAGATTTGAAATTAACATAGTGTCTATAAGTTTTGAGTTAAGCTAAAGTTATAATGGTCTATAAATGCAATAAAATATTGATGTGTTTGCTTGACTTCACTAATCTAGTAGGTGACAAGTAGGTGCATCACCTACTTTGCCTTATTGATCGACCAACCAAAGGAACAAGTAGGTTCATCCCCTACTAAGACTCATTTGACCATGATATTGGGTAAAGTACACCACATATACCTGGACTAAGTTGAACAAAAAATATTTGAAAAATGAACATCCAAGGCCCAACGTTATAAAGCCCATAAGAAATAATTTGAATGGAAAAGTAGGTGCAGCGCATATGATGATGGTCAATGAAAATTATGCAATAATGTATAGATTTATTTCAATTTGATGAAGTTCAATAATGTAATAAGTCATATTTCACTAATATTACTGTACACACAATATTTATTTTGTATTTTTCTTATTATTTAACCTGATGTTTTGAAAAAAACTCGGAAAATTTTGAAATAATGTATTTTGAAGTTATATGATCTTGCTAACTTCATAAGACATTTTTGACATATTATATTTAAATACAAATATCTACCAAAATATAAATTCATTAATCAAAATTTTGTGTTGTAAAATCAACTATGCAATAAATAATAAGAATTAAACTAATAGAATCCTAAATTTGCGTTGTAATTAGTAATATGAACCTTTCTTAGTCTAAAAATGAAATATAAGTAAATAAGTAAACTAAAAGGGAAATGTTTATCTAGTAATAACTATATTGAACAAAACTTAATGAGAGTATAGATGACATAAGTAGAAGTAATAAATAAAGTCATTCTTTTGTCTCGAGCAACAAAAAAGTGACACTTCTTTAAATTTTAGAAAAGATATTTAGAAACATATATCTACATCACAAGATAAATTTTTAACAAAAGAATGAATTTAGGCTACATCATGTTAACTTCACATATTGGAACAATACACACAATTGTATATATTAAGCAAAAACAATTGTTCTTATATCATTAAAATTATTTTCCTCAAGTACTCAAGGTTTTGGAATATAGACTCTTTTGGATAAAACGACATACTTCATTACAATATGTTATCTCATAACCCCAAAATTTCGGACTCACTCAATGATAATAAGTCACAAAAAATATTATAATGCAAGAAGAAGAATAGTAGAAGATTAACAAAATTGTGGTTGAAAAATTAGAGGAAACCTCTATATATAGTCAACAAAGGGTATGAACAGTTTTTTTGTGTTTTATCTAAAAATGCATGACCTTTTAAAAAAGTTGATACTTATTGGGAAAGTCGTATCTTTTAGAAGAAGCCACAACTCTTTGAAAAAGTCACAACTCATTGAAAAATTAAAACCCTTCTAAAAGAGTGCCAACTTATTGAAAAAATCACAATCTATATAAGGGATATTATAGAAATTTAATATCCCGACCCAGAAGTCACTAATACAATGATTTTTAGCAAAGAGTACAATTCCCAAAAGATGACCTAATGTACAATGTCTTGTGTCACAATCAAGTCACATTAGACCATACGGATTTTTAAAAGCTGGCTTTTAAATGACACACTCTTTAACCTTCAACTGATGATACTTATATCTATGATTAATCATAAAGAATTTAGTGGCAACTTAAAGCTAGTTCAACATGTTGTCAATTATGGAATGATATACTTATTCTTAATTGTGACGTTGTTCAACTGAAGGTAGTTGATACATATTTTATGGGAATAATATTTATTACACATGAAAGGATTATGGAACCCACGGAAAAGACTAGATATGATGAATCTGTTATTTTGATTGTGTTTCATTTTTTTATGCCAAACTGTAGAAACTATTATTTAACCAAATAGCAAATGTAACCACTAGTTTGTTTTGGACTCCATAAATATTATTCAAGAGTTTACCTATATACCTATACCAAATGATTATAAATTACTCTAGACACAGATAAGCATTTAATTGATCAAGAATTGGTTGCCACTTAGGTAGCAAATGTCCTCTAATATGGAATCGGACGAAAATTTCATTCAATCTCTTGGCATAAGGTTCATTGTTGTGAGAGTCACCTTAAATAACTTTAACTGCAAATGTCATATACACTTGTTGAATATAACCAAACACAAAATCTTGTGACTTCTCCACTTCTCTGCACTCTATTACATATCCATTGTAGTTCATCTTCCCTGCTTCCTATTTCTCTTTGAATTTTCATCCATATCGAGAGTGAAACCCATACCCTTGTAGAACATCCACACACGAAAAGAAAATGACTACGTAATTTTGTTGAGAATGTGTTACACAGTACATAACTAGTGAAACAATTTTACTCCATTTTCTTAATCTTTGAACTGTTGAATGTCTTTGATAGACGTTGAAACATAATATAAGTTAATGTCTTAGATACATACCTTTTGAAAGTGTGAGGAACTTCTAACAATGTTTTGGGAATTCTGGTTGAACAATTATGTAAATTTACTTGATACGTAGCGTCCCTTATTGTGAATACTTTTGTAGAACATCAACCATATTTATATTCGTTAACCATTTTTAAGCCTCAAGGATATTTCTAAGAAGCAAACATTCTTGTTTAGAAATTGTTGCCTTATCCATAGATCCGTCCTTGATGTAGAAGTTGTTAATCCGATGAACCAAAAACTTTTCTTTCTTTGCATCCACAACCCACAAGAGTTTACATATAGCTTCCTTGTTTCATAGGTTGTAATTTAACGAACCCGGGACTCCAAAAGATTTTTTCCAACATATGGTTTACTAATCCATCAAATCTCTTTTAATAATCCCTTTCCATAAGAAAGTATGACAAATACTGTGAGAAATTAGACCACTTTCTTCGGTAGGATGAACACTTTAGCCTAATACGTCTACATCTCGAATATCAAATTTTTCATCAGTTGAATTCAACAACCATACTATAAAACTTTGTTGTCCAAAATTTAATCGTTGTGGTCTTTTCTCCACTAGTGGCATGCATTGAAACATAGTGATATTCCTTGAGGACAAGGGAACTGTGAAACTTCAAAAATCCAAGTCGTGCTCTAGAGCCTAATATAAGTGTCATAAGGTATAAAAACTGTTTTAAGGTCTACTTTTATGAATGTAAGTCATTTAGGAAGTCTAGAAACAAAACTTTCAAGAACGTTTATGAAGTCCGAAAACTAGTTTAAGGAGGTACTAGCGAGCCTTAGCTTATTTGACTACATTTTAGGTGTAAGAAATAGATGAAAATTGTTGGAAGGGTTTCTAACATATGTTTAAGTTGATTCATGTTCGAAAAGTCTGGGATACGACTCCTCAGGACAACCCAAGGGACCTTGAGGAGGACCCTTACAAGTGGAGTGAAACACTACCTGAGCAATGTTCACCCACGAGAGGGAATTACTAGGCGTGTGTGGATCGACGGTGCGTCGATGCCAACCATCGACAAACACTTAGAAAAGTATTTGCGAGGCCTTGTGTGCACAATATCTTACAAAAAATAAGGATGTGCAAAACAGAAGGGGGGCAGGTCCATCGATTGACCCATGATCCATTGATCGTGGTGTCGACTATGACACTGTAAATTGTTGCACATTTTTACTTAGGTTATTTAATTAGTTTTATTTGTTAGTAGTTTAATTAGGGTTTAGTGAAGTTTAATTATGTGTATTAACACCCTATATAAAGCCCTAATCTAATTAAGACTAACACAAAACTCTTACAACTCACAAAACAAATTCTCTTCCTTATCTCTTCTTTCTCGCTCAATAGGAAGACACTATTGAAGACCACGATAGGGGAGGGTTTTTAGGGATGTAAAGGGAAGGTTAAACCATGAATTATTCATCAAAAATAAAGGTATTCTATCTAGTTCACCTTTGAGACATCTTTCCTCAAGGGGTTCTTTCAAAGTATTTTCAAAAGTTGAGCTTTCATGTGGGTCTTTCCCAATCTCGAAATTAATGTTATGAGTGGATTGTTTTATGTTTTATTTTGGATAATTTTAATATATTAATATGTATTCTAACTTAATTATGATACATCTTGATGGTTTTCTATAGTTTGTAGAAGATGACCCCTAACCCTTAACCCTAGGATTTTGATCTTGATATGAATTAGGTTGTATTGGTTTAATTGACTTGGTTGTTGGTTTAATTACTACTAGATGATGTTTTTACTCTAATAATTGATGAATTGGGGTGATTTGTAGCGTTTTATGCTAGTTCCTGAGAAGATGACCTAGGTTGTGATGTATGTTGCTAAGTGACCTAAGTGTCTTGTCATAAGCTTTCATCTACTATTGAATAATGATGAAGTGATTATTCTTGACTTTTTATTATGTTTGTTATTGAACTACGATGATGTATAACAAAATTGGGTTGAATTGATGGTTATGGTAAGACTTTGATGATAAATTATGAATGAGACTTTGTAAGTCTTATGATCCCTATCTTTTACTTCAAATTATTATGGTTAATTGTGATTAAATAATGATGTTTTATTAGATTATTCCTTGTATTAAGATTGATAGGATGGTATGATGTTGAATTGAAATTTCTTGAGTATGGTTTTTGAGGTATTAGCTTAATATTTAAATGTTATAAGGATGGTGAATTATTTACCGATGTGCCTTATTATGATAAGAGAATGTTAATATGCTAACCTCACCTATGTGAATTGTAATGAGCGGATTATAATCATGCAATTCCTATTGATCTATGATGATGATTATGATTTTTATACAAGGGTTCGACTCTATGACCTACAATAAGCTATGATGATTAATAAAGGACATTAAAGACATTTTGAAAAGGGACAGTTCAGCACCAGATTCCACACTTAGCTCTTGTGGTCTATGTCGGTTAAGGCAAGTGTACCTAAAATAAAATGAAGTAATGAAGTATAAACTAACTAAGGTTACTTGAGAGGTTCGCTTAGGCTAGGTATGGGTGTGGGAGTCTACCTATGCCTTGCACTAGTTTGCTTTGAAGGGAACTTAAGGAGGTTTTTACTATGTATGAATATTCTTATAATGATACATGATATGTATATGATGAACTTGCACATTGTTGATGATATATGTGATTGTTGTCACTTAGGAATATGTGTTGGTCTACATTGTTAAAGTGTGAGGATAAGTAGTGCTAAATGTTTTTCCATGAGAAGTAAGAAGTTAGTCATTATTCTTGTTGGGTTACTTACTTGAGTAAGGTTATGGGGCTTTGCTTGCTGATTTAACTTGTTCACTTGATATGGGTTCATGGGTAATTTTGTTACTTTGGTTATGTTGAAATGTACTTGTATACATGCTTGTTTGCAATATGACTTGATGATAGAGTTACTTGAATAGGTATCCAACTATATGATATGCATGTTGACTTGACTAGACTTGATGTTGTTTGTTTTGTATGTACGTGCCTATGAATTAATGAACATGTAATATTGGTTGGTATGGTTTGGTCGAATGTGCATAAAGGCTTTATATGAAAAGTGCATACTTTATGAAATGTGCCTTTTCTTAACATGTTTTTATAGTATGTGTGCATATGGTCTCATACTTAGTACAAGTGGTGTACTAACCCCATTTATCCCCTTTCACCAACATTTTTGGTTTCACTTGTTGAAGTTCTTTGAAGATGAAATTGGAGAAGTCTTGGATCTCTTATTCATCTGAGTATGTTAGGCCCTCACTTTCCAAGGGCGATGCCACTATCGAGCTATGATATTGTTCTAGTATCAAAGACAATTATGTTCTTTCTTTTTCATTGAGTATGAAACATTGTATAGTCCATGTGAGGCATTCTTACTTTGATGTATGGGTTATTCCTAAGTTCTTAACCTCTTAAAAATGGTTATGAGATGAGACGACTATTTTGACTATATTATCTTTTATATATAAATATCTATGTGCAATAAAAGTAGAAGACTAAGTAATCTTCCTATACGAAGGTATTTATATACTATGTGTATGTAGAGATCTATGTAAACCTCCAAGTAGATGAAATGAAAAAGTTTTTAAATTTCCTTTAAATTTTACTTATGAATGCAATGATGAAATCTGACAGGCCAGTTTTAGTACTCAAAGAGGACGACGATGCCGGTTACGTATAGGGCCTATCCCGAATTTGAAAAACTTGGTATGAGAGCATACAATTGAATTATCTTTTAGGGTGTGTTTGTTATGGAGTAAAATGTTTTCCTACAAAATGTTTTCCTGGAAAACAAGTTGATTTTGGGTTTATTTTCTCATATTTGGTTGGTGAGTAGAAAATATTTTCCGGAAATGATTTTTAGTATTTTATTTATGAATGAAAAATGTTTTTCAGAGACGTCTTTTATTTTTACTATAGTAAAAAATAATTTATGACATTGAAGATATTTTTTAAAATCAAAATTATTATTTTTTTGGGGTGGTGGTGGGGTTAGTGGGTGGGGGCAGGGGGCAGGGGGAGGGGGAGGGAAGGGGTAGGAGTGAAAAAATAAAAATTTTGAAGTTGATTGTATTTATAAAAAACAAAATTTATTTTTTAGGGGCTGGTGCGGGGTGGGGGCTGGCAGGGGGAGGGGGGCTAGGAGTTTAAAAATAAAAAAATTGAAGTTGAAAACATTTTTAAAAAGCAAAATTAATTTTTTGGGGAGGGGGTGAGGTTGGGGGAGGGGGGCTGGCCGGTGGGTGGAAGGTCAAGGATCAGGTGGAAAAATAAAAATTTTGAAATTGAAAATATTATTTTAAAATTTATGTTTTTCCCAAAAAAAATGTAATTTGAAATTGGAGGAGAGTTATGGAAAATATTTTCCTTAATTTTTGAAAGGAAGTCATTTTCGTTAATTTTGAGGACAATGAGTTGATTTGGAAAACATTTTCCAAAACTTTTGTCCCAACCAAACATGAGAAAATTGGAAAACGTTTACCAGAAAATTTATTCCTTCATATTAAACAGACTCTTAGTCTATGTCTCCCTAAACCACATCTATGTAAGTTCCTATTCATAATTGTGAAGCATGCCACACTTATGGATATGAACCTACATGATGCTTAAGAAACTCTCAGTTTCTTGGAAGTCCAATATCATGCCTTCTGAGTGATTAGCTCTATGTGCTTTTGAATTTAATCCTATTATCGTCATTATAGTGAAATGAATACTCGAAGGAATGCGACACTAAGTTAATTAAATGATGTTTTTATTTTAATTAATAAGGAGTCCTAGTCTGACTAATTCCCAAACTGAAACTCCTATTATTTTACTACTCTCTCTCACGATCTCTCTCACATTTATCCTTCTCTCCCTCATGTTGGTTCTGCCAAAAACAACAAATAACAGAATTACTGTAAAGAGTTTTTTACACTTGAAGAACTCACATGAAATTTTAAGAAAAACAAAGCAACCAAAAACGTTAAGGCAAAGAGAAGTTGTTCGTTGAGTGGAGTGGACGTTGAGGTAGGTTGGACTGATTTTTGAAAGGGTTTTGTGCAGCAAATTCATTGTTTGAACATCAATTAAGGTATGGGTTTCTTTTCTCTTGGTTCCTTTCCCAAGAGACCCCTTAAGATTTAAGATATTCATTCCGAAAACTAGAATTGTTCCCCCTTTGCATGTCACTTTCACTAGCTCCCATTGAAAATTTAGGTTGGCTATTTTTGATGGTACAAAGTAGGGATGACATGTGTTTTCGTGATGTTTATGTTTAAGTATGCATGTTCGAAATTGTGTGACTAATGATTATGTTGTTCGAAATCATGTGAAAAAGTTTATGTGTGTGTGCAATATGTGGCATTGAAGTAGTCGCTATTTATGAAAGAATGAAAATTCTTGTATTTTATGTGTAAAAGTTGTGCACAATGTGATGTTCATATAGTGTGTGAAGTTACAAATTTTGAGTGAAAAAGCTTGACTAATGTAACTTCTAAACTACACCTAACAATGCACTAAATGCTTGGTGAAATGCCCTAAGAAACTAACATGAAATGGTTGATGAAAGGAAGCTAAAAATTATTTTAAAAAAATTGCAGCTTTGTGTACTTCAAATTTTGTTGAAGAAGGTTGTTAAAATCTGGAAATTTAATACATTTAAAAGAGGTGAGGCCACCAGGATTCGAACCTGTGACCTCACCTTTTAAATACTTGAATTTCGAGCAAGAAAAAAAAGGAAAAGGGCGCTGGGGGAATCAAAATTGGGTCTGTTGGGGTTAGTAAGAAGAGAATAAAAATTAAAATAAAAAAATTGGAGGCATGGGAATCGAACCCACGACCTCCAGGCAGCGAGTGAAAGAATCGAAAAATAAAGAAAGGAAAATGTGAGGAATGAAAAAGTGAGGATGTGGGGGCTCGATCCCACAACCTCACAGCCTAACGCCTAGACTTGTGAGTTTTAATTAAAATGTTAAATAATAGGGTTGTGGGGGTTTGAACACACAACCTCATTAAAAACAAAAATAAGTCAAACCCACAACCTCCCAATGCCCTGGAAATTTTTTTTTAATTAAATTAACGAATAAAATGGAAGAGGTTGTGGGGGTTCAAACCCACAACCCTTCTCCCAATTAAATAGGAAATCAATTAAAAAATTTAAGGTATAATGTTAATGTTGGAGTTCGATTTAGAGTTACAATAGTATGGAAATTTAAAGTAAAATCAACGAAAAAATTTAAATGTTATCAAAGTGATTCAAATTTTGGATTCCTTGACCAAACTTCCATAGTGATACATAAGTCATACGTGAAAAAAATATCCAACAATAATGCCACCTATTTAGATTGAAATAAAGATCTTGGCATATATTCAAGATACGTAAGTCTTGTACTACATAATCTTAGGAATGTATGAATCAATTAACGAACTATTAATGAAGCCTCGTGGCTTGTATGTATAGACTCAAAAGTCTAGCATACGTTCAAAAGTAAGTGAACCTAATATGTATGTAATGAAATGATGAACCCTAGAAGGGTTAAGTATGAATGTATGATACACTAAATGGACAAGTGCATTGGCATAAGATTAAATGAAAAATGAATTGAGGAAATGAACAATGAAATCATTAAACCCTAGAAGGGTTAAGTAAGGGTGTGAAACACATTAATTGTCCAATTGCATTGGCATATGATGAAATGAACATTCACGTAATAAGAGGTGGGTAACTACGAAAGAAAAAACAGCTAATGATAAGGAATGTTTTGACAACATGATATGAGGCTAATGTAAATGATTAGAACAATCTCAAATAAGCCTAAGTAAATGTTACCAAAACGTACTCACCTGTGAGAGTGTAAGATAATGAGGAGACCAGTCTCTATAAACACTTTAATGAAATTATTGAACTTAAACTCTTAATACTAATGATGAGATGAGAAATTATCTAATGAGCTATGATGTCCTCATACTAGAAGCCAACTTCCATGACGTATGAGATGAATGAAATGGAACTTTATACTAAGCATTGATAGGCTAGCTATGAGCGGTGATGCCTTAAATTGGGAAGGGCGGAGTTTCAAGTAACTCTCATGAGATGAGACTTACCAGCTTGCCGGGTATGGGTATCGTTACATCTCATTGTCTTCAAACCTATACATCCAATATAGGGATCTTCAGGGGTTAAATTTCCATGTACGTTAGAATGTTATGGGTCACTTTGGCCGATGATTCCACCTCTTTTCGGTGTGGGGAAGACACTGGATTTCATTATGTTCACATTATCTATGTCGGTTAAAGTTAAAGTTCCCTATGAATTATTGAGGCCAACCTCAAATGATGCATATAATGAAATGAACGATACCAAATGTGTTAGGATAGGATAATCAAAATGTGAGTTAGATTCAAGTAATAACATTAGGTAATTCTTGGTCATTGCATAACGAACCTAATGAAGTTCTTAATGTACATCCTAGGTATAGCTGGTGTTTACACTGGCCTATGAATGAAATGAAATGGAGTACGTATGAATGAACGAAGAATACTCTATGTTTTCTAATGAAGACTCCTTATTTGCAGTCCCATCTGTTGAGACCTCATTTCTAGGATGTCTTGATGTAAAGTCCATGATTTCAAGGTCTTATGGCATATGAATGAATGATATTAAAGAAGTTATGTGCTACATGTAAAATTTGATGTATGTTATATGATATGTGCTATATGGAAATGTTATATGCTGTGTGAAAATGTGAAAAGTATGATGATATATGTTATTCTCATGACATAACTTTCCTATTCCAAATCTGGAAAGCTCACTTACTTGACTTCAAAAAATCATGTTGTTAGGAGAGAGCTATTCTTTCTCAGGCATGTCCTTGGTGTGTTCTTGCACATACCTATACTTATTACAAGTATTTACTAACCCTATACAAACTCTACTATTTTAGGTGCAGGCACAGGTGGACGATAAAGCTAGAAGATCTTCGTTGCAGTTATCTGGACGTTCAACATTCATCCAGTTTTGGTAGGTCCTCATGCTTTCGAGGATGCTACTATTTTATATTCTAGTTTAGTTTTAGAGTTGAGCTAGTGGAGCATGTTCCACTAGCGTTTCTTTCCTGTTTTTATTAAGACTGTGTATTGGTGCCATTTTGGCAATTACACTTAATAAGAATTGAACTATTTCTTTAATTTTCTTGTCTCTTAATGTTAGATGGTTGATGGTAAACAATTACATATTAATGAGAATGTTTTTATAAGTATGTTAAGAAAATAAAAGTTTCAAATTTTCCGCTAAAAATTAACCTATGTAAAGTAAGAATGACGTAAATTGGCTTGTCTGCCACCTCTAAGAGGTCAACAACACTGGTCTCATCTTGGGTTTAGATTCCGGTCGTGATAGGACTTCACTTGGATGAATCGTCCTACTTTCTATGGGTCCAAGGTAGAAGAAGAACCCTATGAGTTTATTGATTAGATCTAAATGATTCTCTATTTTATGGGGTTGTCTACTAATGAAAAGTCCAAGTTATCCACTTACCAACTCAAAGATGTTGCCCAAACTTGGTACGTTCAATTGAGGGACAATAGGTCATTAAGGGGTGGACCGGTGACTTTGAAAGTTTTCAAGAAGACATGTATTGATAGGTTCTTTCCTAGTGACAAGAGGGAAGACAAGGTGGTGGAGTTCATCGACCTTGGCCAAGGAGGTATAAGTGTTCTTGAATACTCTTTTAAATTAGTTGAATACTTAAAATATGCTCCTTCTTTTAAGTGTCGGATGACTTGCAAGAAGAGTGTCATTTGGATATGATACATGACAATATGACTATTTATCGTCTCATGGTTCATGCTCAACAAGTGGAAGAGATAAGGTCTAAAGGAGGAGAAGAGATCCCAAGAGGGAAAGATCCTTTTATGGTGTTTCTTCAAAAATTAGGCTTGAGATTACATAACTAGGTTCAAAAATAGGGTTTCTAATCATGTTTCTTCGAAGTTACCTAAGGCTCCTGATGGTAGGGTGTCTAACCCTAAGCTTAAAAAGAGAAAGGGTACTAGTTCACCAACCAAGAAGCCTACTTGTGCAGAGTGTGGAAAGGGTCATTTAGGTGAATGTCTAGTTGGAGCGGGAATATGCTTTGGATTTGGAAAGAGTAGCCACAAGGTTAGGGATTTCCCTAATGTGAAGGGTCAAGAAAAGGGTAGTGGTCAAGCTCAAGCTAGTGGTTATAATAAGGATCCTAAGAAGAATCGCTTTTATGCTCTCTGCTCTAGGGGTGAGAAAAAGACTTCTCTTGATGTTGTGACTGATATATTGAAAGTCTTCTTATTGATTTACTTGCCTTACTTGATCCCGGTGCTACTTTTTCATTTGTTACTCCTCTAGTATCTAAAAAATTAGACATTCTGCCCTTTATTTTGTATAAACCTTTTATAGTGTCTACACTAGTGAGTGAGTCGGTTATTGCAAAAAGGGTGTATAAAAATTGTCCAATAATGTTTCCCAATATATTTTCTTATGTTGAACTAGTAGAACTGGATATGTTTTATTTTGATGTCATATTGTGTATGGATTGTTTACATGCTTGTTTTGTATTTATAGATTGTAGAACAAGGATGGTTGAGTTTAAATTTCCAAATGAGCCAGTTTTAGAGTGGAGGGGGGGGGGGGGGGAATTCTATTCAAAGAGGTGGTATCATCTCTTGTTTGAAATCTTGTAAAATGATATCTAAAGGGTGTTTATATCATATAGTAAGAGTCCAACATTTAGACTTCCAAATTCCTCCCATCGAGTCGTACCCAGTAGTGAGGGAATTTTTAGAGGTCTTTCCTAATGATCTTCCCGGTATTCCTCCGGAATGGGAAATCAATTTTGGTATCGATTTGTTACCGGTTACGAATCCCATTACAATACCTCCGTATCGGATGGCTCCATCTGAATTGAATGATTTGAAGGCTCAACTCAAGTATTTACTAGACAAGGGCTTTATAAGACCTATTATTTCATCATGGGGTGATCTGATTTTTTTGGTGAAGAAGAAGGATGGGTCCCTTCGAATGTGCATTGATTATCGCCAACTAAATAAAGTCGTTATAAGGAATAAATATCATCTCCTTCGAATTGACAAATTTTTTGATCCACTCCATGGGGATAGCTACTTTTCTAAGATTGACTTGAGATCGTGGTATTACGAACATAGGGTGAGAAGTGAGAATATACCAAAGACGACATGTCGGACTATATATGGTCACTATGAGTTCTTAGTAATGTCCTTTGGTCTCACAAATTCCTCGACGACTGTAATGGAACTCATGAATAGAGTGTCTGGAAGTTACCCAGATTCATTTTTCATTGTCTTCATTGACGATATAAGGGTATATTCAAAAAATGAGGGTGATCATATGAACCATTTGAGTATGGTGTTACAAGTGCTTAAGGAGAACCAATTATTTTCTAATTATAGAAAATGTGAGTTATTGTTGAGGTCAATGGTATTGCTTGGGTATATCATCTCTAGGGAGGGATTTGAGGTTATTCCACAAAAAACTAAGGCGGTCAAGAATTTTCCTAGACCATTGAATACAACCGACATTTATAGTTTCTTGGGTCTAGCGGGTTATTAGCAGAGGTTTGTCGATGGTTTTACGTCCATTGCATCTCCCTTGAATACTTTTACCCAAAAGAGTAAGAAGTTTGATTGATCGGAGGCATGTGAAAACACCTCCAAAATGTTGTATAGCCCATGTGAGGCATTCTTACTTTGATGTATGGGTTATGACCAATTTATTACACTAGATAGTTATGAGATGAGACCGCTATTATGACTATGTTATCTTTTTTGTATAAATATCTATATGAAATAAAATTAGAAGACTAAGTAATCTTCCTATACAAAGGGTCTATGTAAATTCAATATATATACTATGTGTACGTAGAGGTCTATGTAAACCTCTGAGTAGATGTAATGAATTTTTTTTTTAAATTTCCGCTAAATTTGACCTATTAATATAATGATGTATGATAAGAGGCTAGTCTTATTCCTCAAAGAGGACGATGACACTGGTTACGTCTAGGGGCTGTTCCCAGATGTTAAAGGAACTCAAGCTATTTTAAAGAAATTTCTCCAAGTCTAAAGTGCATTTCATATAAAAGTTGATTTTTTAATTCTTCGAATACTTAATTGATATATATTAAGCATTTGTACAGATTGTCCTCAACCCCAAAGCCCCCAAAAATTGATAGAAATCTTTTAGTAGAAGTACTTAGAAAAAAGTTTTATCAGCTCTATTGATTATAAAATAATCACAAAAAACAAATATTTACATAATTAACTTTGATGCAGTTAGGATGGAAATTAAAGTTTGGGTTCAATTGAAGTTATTTCAGGAATCTGTTACATATAATCCACTATTGATAAAAATAAGTACGGGGACTGGAAGTCACCTTGACTTTGACCATTAGTGCCTTGTAATTTTTGAGTAAGACTTTCATTCATCAATAAAGAGTATTTTATAGTCGTAACACACTCCATTTACAAATTAACTAATTTGATTGGGAAACAAAACTCGAGCAATGCAATTTAAAATAAATTCCACATGAGTGATTCATAGGATTCCTAGATATCAATCTTAATAAGGCATCTAGGGGATAATCCTTCTTTGTAATAACCTTTAACCAATTCATGTGCTACTATGACATTGTCGAGTATACTCCTACCAGAAATGAATCATGCATGAGATTCTCCAACCAATTTTTGAACCACTTTCTTGAATCTAGTCGTTATTAATTTATAAGTAGTTTTTACAGGGTTGTTCAGGAACAAATAGGTCTATATTCCTTGACATAAATTGGATTTTTACCCTTTGGAATTAAGGTTATTGTGGTATAGTTAATCATCAATAGACCACTTTCAACATTTTACCAAATCCCTTGCTACCTCTTTTACTAAGGTGAGTTGTTGATATGTTGTCAACTAGTAAATATCCTTTTCCACTCCTATATTTAGAAAAGAAATCTCTACAAAGTTCAATAAGTATAGAGACCCAAAACAATTAGGGATAAAAGAATTGTGATCTCTTTAATTAATGATAAAACAGTAGGATTTACAAGGTATTTATATAAGTTATTGGAATCCTAATTATCTATTGCTTTCAAGATAATGACCTTTATCCATATCGAGATATTCATAATTTGGTTTTGATAAATAAGGAATATTCAACAGCCTCCCTCAAACTAATGTTGTCTCTCAGGAAACATGATTTTGGACAACAAATAATTAGGTCTATTTCTTGACATGGCATTTGTGAATAAATAAGCCAGTTGATCTTTACAGGATATATAATTTAGGCTAATACTCAAATCTTCGACAATTTCTTTAATATGGCATCTATGTTCATGGTGCTTTCATGATGGACGGGTTTTTTTGCTATTCTGATTGCACTAGTGTTGTCGCCATATAATGTGGTTGATCCTTTCGGTTCGATGCATAGTTCTAATAGCAACCTCTACAACCAAATAATTTTAGAGCTGTGACACCCTGAGCATACACCCTGGGCGGGATTGTCACTCTAGAACTATTATTGACCCCAAGGGAACCCTTGTCCTGACATACTTTCTCAGAGGAACTTAACTTATCAAAGATAGTTCATACAGAACTTAGAAAGGGATGAAGAAAAAAATTCAACTAGCCAATTAACCAAACTCAAGTCTCCACATACGATAATGAAAATTAAAAGACTGATGAACTATAACTAATGGTCTATCAAACATCTTAACAAAAGGATTGTCCTGACAAGACCTCCAATCATCCTAACACATAAAACACTAAAAGAAATGATAAGAATATCCCTTATTGTACTTAGCTCATATGTTTTTATAGTAATCCTATTTCTTTGGTCTGGCATTATTACTTAAAACATAGCTTAAAATCTCTCTTTGAATCGTTGTTTCCTTTCTTTCTCAAATGTTAAATCATTTCTAACATTTGATGCACGGGTGAACAAAATCAATGCAATGTGATCTCACATACCTCATAGAATTGAGTCCTTAGAGAATCCACTATACAAACTCGAACGTTCTTGTCTTAAGTTTTTTCTTCTTGTTTCTCCTATTTAGTGTTTTCTCCTAGCATGAACATACACTTTTCTAAACCGTCTAAAATATTATTTGACCCCAATTAAATTTTAAAAAAATGAAACAAAATAATTGGGTAAGAAATTTACTTAAATACCCTTTAAATATCCCGATTAGACTTTAAGTAGTTGAATAGCCAAACTTCAAATAGAAAAACTTCAAGATCTTTACTAAGATATTTGGAAAATCATCTAAATAATCCTGAGCTAGGAATTATTGCCGTTTGAAGTTAACCAAAAACTCAATTTAACATACTTAACAATTTTTTCAGATTTCTATATACTTTCTGAAAATGGCTATTTGTATTTTTTAACTTCTTCCTAGTTATTTCAATTTGCAAGATGTTACAGTACTACCCCTTTAGGTTATTCATCCCCGAATGAGATTACTCATATTAGGATAAGTGTATAACATAAATAATTCATTTCAAACACCCAACAAGAAAATCTAGCACATCAAGTATATAAACTATAGAGTACTAAAAAAAGAATTAATACCTTGAAGTAGAACTTCTCTGGTTTCAAAGAGATATGGATATCTCTTTTTTATATCATCATCTGCTTCCAAAGTGGCTTCCTCAACGACCTCGTTTCTCCAAAGAACTTTGACAAATGCTACATCCTTAGTCCTCAACTTGAAAACTTCGATATAGAATCTAGACAAGAATCTCCTCATAAGATAAATTATCACTGATCCCAATATCTTCAGTTGGTTTGATTAATGAACGATCACCAACGAACTTTCTTTCAACATGGAGATGTGAATTACCGTATCAACTGCGGCTAACTCTTGATTTCTTACGACTCTGTGCAATTTTCAACCTCTTGAAACTGTTTAACCATATCCACATCTTTGTATTCTAAGTGTTACCCTATCGATCCTGCTTCCAACTTCAAAATATCTTATATGAGATATATATCTTCAACAAAAAAGAGTTTCATAAGGATTCAATATGATGTAGGTGATCATCCCAATTACCTTTGAAATAAATCACACGAGCCATCAACATATCCTATAAGGTCTTAATAGTGCGCGCTTCTTGACCATTTGTATGAGGATGAATGGAAGTACTTAAGTTAACTTCTGAAGCGAAACCTTTTATGAATGATTTCAAAAATTGGGTAGTAAATTTCTAATCTTTGTCTGATATAATGGTGACAAAAACTGCAAAAAGTGAGTTAATTTTGTCATTCTATGAAGAATCACACAAATAGAATCACATTGCCTACTAGACCTTGGTAAACCCAAAACAAATTCCAAAAAGTTCATACTCTCAAAATAATTCTTTCACTGGAATATTGAAGATGGATAAGAAGAAGATGAAGATTCAACAGAGGGTTAAAAAAGAATTTTCCATACTTCAATTTATTTGGGCTTTGCTAGTAAGCTATGATAGTTTTCATCCATAGAGTTCTCAAATTCTCCAATCTCAACAGGTTGAAATTCCCAATTTGTTAAGGTTTTCTTCAATTATCATGGGTGCTCTGCAAAATTTAATTAAATGATTGTTTATGTTAAATTTAACTATGAATTAATGAATTACTCTGATTTTATGATTATGTCCCCATAAAACAGTTTAAACACCCATGTTTTCTAGTTATGAATCATGTGATGTTAGATTTTTATTGCAAAAGGAGAGTTCTATTAAATTAAGAATATATTGCTAGATCTAGATGAAGTCATGATGAAATTCATATGTAAACTACGCTTTCTAAGTAATTATGATTGAAACTAGCTTTGATCTCTAGAGGCTGGAAAATTATGGATTATTGCATGTTTTTATGATGTCTATGCCATTGTTTTAAGGGGTTATAAGAGTAAAGTACCAATGATGATGTTGTTATTGTGTTATTAAAAGGATATTCTCATAAACACAAACTAGCATGATGTCAAAGGTTTCCTCACATAATAAGGGTTGTTAGGTTGAAAGTTATTATCACCTAATTGAATTCGAGGCTAAAAACTATTATCAATACATCATGGATGGTAAAGGTTTTCTCACGCATGGTATAAGGATCTACTCCATAATAAGGTAAGATTAGAATTAATAAATATTCTGTGGGTCTTATAATTAGTATCGAGTGGATATTGTTGTAAGATTGAAGATCCCATGAGATGAAAGATCTTTGAGATGAAAGTAATCTCTTGAGATGAAACATCTTTGAGTAGATACATGTTTCTATTAGAAATATCCTTATCCCTTAGTTATGTGCCCCCATATATCTATTATCTACGGTATCCACTTAAGCTATAAATCCATGGATGTACTTGGAAATGTAGGACAACCCTTTTGTGTATGGGATACACCATAGTATCATGTTATAGCTCACATTGTCTCTATGTAATTCATGAATCAAATCCAGTCCTGAGTGACACCCACACTTAACCTCCTAGATGGTCAAACCAAAGATTCAACCTTAACATATGTTAATCATTCACCTTACAAAGTACTAATCATTACGTAGATGCTTAAATCTCATCACTGTGAGAAACACAAATCCATTATAATCTACTATATGTCATTCCCAAAACATCAAAGCCATCACATTAAGAAAATCTAATTTTCAATACTAAGTCTAAGAGTATTAAAGACACCAAAAAAATAAAATAAAATGGTTTATGTCCGAAAACTAATGAGATTATGTCATGACCAATAGAATCCAACACGAGCTTGAATGAGTAGCTCAACCTGGAACCTGATATACTTGAGACAGGCTATAGATGAAGGCGAGTCGAGGTCGGTGGTACACTCATTGTACTCCATAAAAATATAATAAAGGAAAACACAAGTAGGACTTAGTACGGGGCACATTGTAATGAGTAGGTATCATCGGCCAACCCAAAAAAGAAACTAATATACAATAAATAATATTATCAAATCAATTATGACACTTAACCGGTAACTAGCAACAAAAAACATGAACAAGTAGCAACAAAACCCAGTACATAATCACTCACAATATCCTAGACACATTTGGGGACTCATGCCTCCAGACCACGCTCATTTTGGAAGTGGGTTCTTTGAGATTGAGTATGTTAAGTTAGTTTAATATTTTATATAATGTTCATGTGTCGGAACGTGACACTCTTCTCTAGTTATACTATGTCATCACGTGAAACTCTAATAAAACAATACCGTGTAAAAACGTGAAACTCTGATCCAATAATATCGTGTCGGAACGTGACACTCCGACCAAACACTACATTGTTGGAACGTGTTACATTGAATCAATAATACCATTAATTTATTCATTATTATCACCATCTTCAGTTCATTAACAATATTTCATCAAACCTTCTTTATTCACGGCATAACTTCGATTGAAAGGGTTCAAGATCATAAATTCAACGATCTCAGAATTTTAGACGAACCCCAAACCAACCATCCAAGATATACAACCACACAAACAAGTACATAGGAAACTTACAATATCACTCAATAGACCTCAATCGCTATTGAGAGTCTATCTCTCAATTAGAAATAAACATAAACTACCTCCACCGAAGAACCAAAGTAAAGCAAGCTGTTTCTTCAATAATTTTCCCTTTCTCAATGTCTTCTAACACTTGCAATTTATGAAATTTGTATAATTTGAATTCAAAGAGTCTATCCATACTCAAATTACTGTATGTATAGACTACACCAAAAAATCATCAAACACAAATCCATACTCAAGTTTATAATTTTGAGGTCCAGGAACAGGTCAAGGCTCTTGTTTCTTATATTCAAGTCTAACGTTAATTCTTTATTTCTCTTAATAATATACTACACTCAATATTTAATTAACTATCTCAAGTTTTTTAACCTTAGATTATGTTGTGATGATAAAAAGAATAAAATATAATACAAAGTATAGTTATCGAACTCATGCATACTAAAATATCAATTTATTGGCCAACCATTACCTATTCTAGCACATCACAATTCTGTACTCATCATTACACTATCATAAATTTATAATTGTACCTAATTATATCTAGACAAGAAACCCGCCACCAATTTTTATCCTTTTTTTAAAAAATTAAACAATCATATATTGATATAAAAGACTTTCGTGGCACAACCATAAACCAACATTCCCTTTTACATTTATTTTTTTCAAAAACTAGTCCTCACTTTTCACGATAAGTTTCGAGTTTTATGAAAATGACATTTTAGAAAAATTGTGACTTATGAAAAAAGGTGTGACATTTATGAAGAGTTGCGAGTTTTATGTAAAAAATTGTAACTTTTACGATATGTTCTGACATTTATGAAGGATTCTTACTTTTCCAAAGAGTTGTAACCTTTTTGATACGGCAGAATAAACATTTGTTCACACTATCTCATGTTGTCTATAAATAGAGGAATTTTTTACAACTACAATTTGTAAGGTTTTTTCTTGCTATAGGGTAATCAAATTCGAATACATTTATTGAATTTTTCTTAAGTTACCTTCATTCTTGAAAGTTTTCATGGAGTATAATCTAAACTATAAGTCAAGTCATTGATGAATCTGTGGCAATTTTTTCCGTTCTTTTGGTGACTTTTTTAAAACTCTATTAAGTTCCAGCAAGGATGATTGAAAATTGATCTTCTCTTTTGTCCCTTTCTAATGTTTCTTCATATAAGAAAAGAAAATTGATTTCAATTGCAATGTAATACCCTGCTGAATATGGTTTATGGTAGAATTTATTACATTTGATTCTTTAATTAAAAAAAATTTATTTCTTCCATTATTGTTACTATGTTTTTTTAAATTCATATACATTAATTAAGCTTCTTATAAAGTATGTTTCTTTCTCAATGTTTTTTTCCTCCTATTTCATTAAGCTTTATTTTTTTACTATAAATCATTGTGATTGATGTATCTATTTCAATTTCTTTTTGCGATTTTGGTGACTTTTTTTAAGTTATATTTAAAAGACCAATGAGGATGATTGAAAATTTATATTTTTTGAGAAAATTTCTTGTGGATTTTGCTATATTTGATAGCACAAAACAACAAATATTTGATAACTAATGCGAACCAATGATGTAGTTTGTTAAAAGAACTAAAATGATTTCTCTCTTGCTTGCCACAGTTAGTATATTATTCTAATTGTTTTTTATTAGGTACAAACATTTTGTATGCTATTGCACTATTCCTAGAATATTTGTATAGAGACAATTAGTCCACATCTTTTATTACAAGTAAACTAATTTGTCATATTTCTTTTACACTTCTTCTTGGGCATAGAACCGATCAAGTTTTTGTGAAACTAACAAATATCAAAAATACACAATGAATATGTTTTTTATTGTCAATAAATATGCACGTCCACCGAGATTACTATAGCCTTTACCGACATTAATAAACTGTCATTTTATTCAATATTGCTATAGACTTCAGGGACATTTATACACAGTACCAGTTGCCTTAGAAAATACATATTTATCGATAATTAAATCCATTAAGTATCATTAAAGAACAATTTTTTGTAGTTATAACTCATTGCCCTTTGATAAAGTTTTTAATTTTTTTTATAAAGAGGTAACAACACTTTCTTTTGGCTTCTTTCACTTAAATTTGTGAATATAAATTTGAAAACAACATGAAAGACTATATGTTTAAAATAATTATTGAGTAAAATGTCTTTTTCGTCTCGATTGTTAGAAAAGTAAGGTCGTCTTTATTATAATTTTTTAATATTTGTGAGTTCAAGATCTCACAAATTTATGTTGTGAGATTTTATATGTTATATGTCAAAAATTTTGTTTAGTACATCCCATTGTGAACATTCAGATGTCACGTATTGCTTGGTTGATAATTGCACATATTTTTTGTAACTCCATACTATAATCATAACCATAAGTATGGTTTAATCCAAATAATGTTGGGGCTAGTGATATGACACCTTAAAATTAGTAATGACTATTTTGTAGACAATGGCCAAAAAACATTTATGATAATAACATTTTAGGGTTATTTTTAGCATATACTTAATATGTCATACAATAATAAAATATATTAATAAAAGTTCAAAAGAAATGAGTCCAAGGTCGTCCATTTTAATTTAGTTAATTATGATCTTGTAGGGATGTAATGTTCTACTTTACTTAGAAGTTTTGTTATTTGACGTTTTCTAGTAAATTTTTTTAATAACGTTTGATGTTGTTCTTTATAACTTCTTGATATTTAAAAAAATTCATTACATCTAACAAACTATTTTCACGGAGATTTTCTTACTCTTCTTTTTTATACTTAAAATCTATATGTGACTCATAAATTGTTTATAAAAAAATACGGCATACAATAATAAAAAAGAGATTGATGGAGGCTCATAAGAATGGAGTCCAACGTCGTCCATTTGAATTTAGTTATTTATGATCTTATATGGACGTGGTGTTACACCTTACTTGGGATTGTGATTGTTCCACGTTTTTCTGTCTCTTTAGGAACCTCAGTCATTGTTCTTTATAACTTCTTTGAATTAATTTTTTTTTATTGCATCTGACCAACTATTTACTAGGAGATATTCTTACTCTTCTTATGTATACTTAAAATATATCTACTTCTTATACATACTTAAAATCTATCTATGACTCGTAATTTTTGTATAAAAAAATTAAAATTTTAAAAAATAGCACTTTAAGATTTCTGAGGAATGTGGCCTTAAGATAAAATGTTCTTGACAATGTTATGTATGTATTGAAAATATGAATATTACTGAATGATCATATGTAAACATAACAAAAAATTTCAATCTCGTGTGAAGCGCAGATAATTTACCTAGTCTATTTATACGCAAGAGGAACTGGTTCTGAAAATTTGCAATCCTTTTAGAGTCGACACGATAATTCATGAAATTTGAAATCTTTCAAACGTTCAGGGATGTTCCTGAAAGTTTCACCGTTTCAGAACAACAACTTCCAACAATGGAAAATTCAAATAAAACAGGAAACAATTAAAATAAATTTGTTCACGCGCGGATCCGAGACGGGTCGGTCAATTAACTAATTAATTGAAATGTTTCAATTAATTAACTAATTATTTGAAATTTTGTTGCCCATTTAATTTAATTTTTTTAGTTAAATAAAAAATTAACTAATTAATTAAAACAAACTTTGTACAGAAAGTAATCTCTCGATCATTTTCTAAAGACAAAGCCAAAGCCAAGCCGAGCGAGCGACGACGACAATGGCGCGAAGGGGTCCCTCTTTTAAACCCCTTTAACAATTAATATGAGTGTTTCAATATTTAAACACTCCTATTCTTCTTTTCACCACGACGAGGGACAAATGTCTTTTCACTAAATCATAAGAGGATTTTTCAAGTTCCAAACTCTTCAAGTATTCAATATTTCAAGTTCCTCTCTTTTCATCTTTAATCCATTTCCCTTTAACTCTTTCTACATACCCTACATTTGGAAGAGCTACATGTGTTTTCATGACAGAAAAATCTAGCTCTGTAAGATGAGCTCGGTGTTGAATAATAAATGACGGTATTTCCCTTTTGACAATGCCTTTCAACTTTATGTCTATCTCCGACTTCATTCTTCCAAGGTCTTGTGGGGATTTCTCCAACCTTTGGGAACCCTCAAGATTCAGATGTTCAAGAGACTTCACATTAACACATGGAAAACCCTCAACGATACAAATTTAACTTAATGAGTTCCTTTTTTTTCCCAATCTCCCAAGGAAGAATAAACCATTTTAAGACTAATACATTTATCTAGATTTAAGCCCTGCATCCCGGTGAAATTTCGTGTTTGCATCAGTCATATGGAGAAGCACAAATCTAGCCATCATAGACAGAACAAAATCTCCTATTCACAACAAACAAACTTTAATCTTTTGGAAAGATTACACATACCTAAAGATACACCAGTCCTATCCCTAATGATCAACTATTCTATCTCTACAAATCTTCTATTGAATTCCTCCAAATATGTGGTGCTATCCCTTCAAATAAATTGTTCTATCACAATAGTTATTCCTTTGATTCTACAACAAATATATATGATCATGCTAATATACGTCATTATGTAATTACATTAATTTATTCAATCATTTAGTTGTCAATCATGCTAACATCCCTCATAAACTAACGTTGCTAGATGAAGAAGCATAAATTTGCCTTGTAGAAACTAATGGTGTTGTCTTTCCATGGATTTTGTAAACGAATCAGCTATTTGAAGATCACTGGTCAACTATAGAATAATAATGACTCCTTTATCTACAGTTTCTTGTTTATAATGAAAATCCACATTGATGTGTTAATTCATAGCAATCTGAACAACACTTCTATTGTCATGGTAGAGAGAACTAGAATCAGATCAAGGAAATCCAATTTCATTAGGTAATCCACTAAACCTCTAACCTGGGAGCAAGGAGTAGACATGGATAAATATTCAATCTCAGTTGAAGATTTTTACACACAATTTTTCTTTTTACTCTTTCTAGATATCAATGACTTTCCACGAAACATGAACCAACCTAAGACTGAATAACGAGTATCAAGATATCTCGCACAATTAGAATCACTAAAAATATTAAGAAGAATAGGAGAAAAACTTCAAAATAACAATCCACGAGTAAATGTTCCTAGAATGCACTGAATAATGTGATGAACAACTACCAATTTGTCAGGGAGCTTCCATAAATTGACTAACTTATTGAACTGCAAAAGAGATATCAAGTCGAGTAATAGAATGGGAATTTAAACTCCCAACTGATTTTCGAAATATTGTTGGATCAGGAGGATGATCACCTTCCTCATGGAGATACTTGAAATTTAATTCTAGTATAATATAATATTAATATATGTATCCCTTTGTTATCACGATTCAGGAAGACTTATGATAATAATATAACCTTATATATCCATGAGTAACAATGTTCAAGTGAGGTTAAATGTTTTTACCCAATGCAATTTGGGTGATTCTTGTATTTTCACCGAAAAAATTAGGGTCAAACGGCAACTATTTTATATTCTTTCTTATACAGGTTATTATTACCCTACTTGTTATATATGAGTAATTATAAAAGTGTGAAAGTGAACCATTATAATTATAATGTTATTTTGTTTAACCACCAACTAAATATTTTATTAAAATTACCCCATTTATTGTATAATTAAAGTTATGAATAGTCCAAACTATTTATTAAGAATCTATCCGAAAGTATTTTATGAAATACAATGTTCTAATACTAAAAACGACAAAATGGATTGTTACATTAGATACAAAATTACCCATCGTTCGTCCTAGAACGATCAAAAGAAGGTGAGGGTCAGAAAGGGTGCCTCATGTCTCAGTAATTCCTTCAAAATAATTGTACTCAATGTTTCATCTCAAACTTATCACATTAACCAACTGGAGATCTACACCTCCTCCTATAAAATTCCTAAAATAGGGACATCTCAATACTTTGATGATAATTATTGTTCTATGCAAGCTCAACTAAGAACAGAACTATTCTGAAGTGAACTCTTGAACAAACAAATTATACCACTAGACTTTGACACAACCATAAGAACTAATGTTTTATAACCTAACTATGCTAAAATCCCGAATCAATATTGGTTACAATCAAGAGTGAACCTGAACAAACCATCTGAGATATGTTCAAAATTACATCTTCACAACATAATATCTCATCGATTTTAAGCTATAAAAATATGATATTTAGATATCAATTAATCATCAAAATAAACAACATTCATCCTATACAAAGGAGAAAATGATCAAATACCCCCCATCAAGTGATACACCCATGCAAACAGAACCTCTAGCAAAATTGTTGATATGTTCCATTAGTAGCTATTATAGACAAATCTCAAAAATTACAAAACTAGACACAATTGTTGTAAAATTCAATCACATATAGACAAAATATGATACGGATGATGAGATAAATCTTAAGTCTATCGTACAACTGTAAATATTCAGAGTAGCTCTCCTATAAATTCTAATAAGCAAATTATTGTGTGAAGAATAACTAGTATGCTTCAACTATCCCAACCAACACTAAATCTTCCATGATTGAATTGAAAAAGTCTAACCAAGGAAGTGATTCTACTAGGAGGACAATCACATAATTGGTACACTCAATCCTCTAATAGGGGCTCATCCATAGAATCAAAAACACACACGGAAGGAGAAAGTGAATCATACTCTAAATTATGCCCAAAATGAAGTAGTTGGCCACATATAAATGTACATAACCAAGGTCGAATAACTCTAGATACTTCTTCCATATATCCGATATCAAACATTTTCATAAATCTGACTCTATCTCTTAGATTTTCTAGCTATCCACAATCACCAATTTAGTCCCTATTATTATTGCACACATACTTGATTTATCACACCCCATATCTACTAAAGTCAACAATCTTATTACTTATAAAACATCATAACCACATTGATTATCTATCTTGCACTCTAAACCATTATTAGTATCAACATTCTTAGCAAATATATGTTCAAACTATGGCTATCTCCCTTTCTATTTAATCATTTCATGACTATTACGATTCCCAAACATGATTAATAATAATATTTAAAATTTTATAGTACCTTCCATCGAGATGAAACTATTAAATCACACCCAAAGTCAACTTCACACTACTTTCACATACCAAGCTTTAGCTACCATTCTAAATCATCACATACCTTATTATTTGTTACCTAAAACAAAACTCAATTTTTATAAAAGGTGATGACAAACTCTTTGTAATTTTGTTCCAAAATGGTTCACATCTTGTACATATATAAAATAATAGGAAAAAATCAATACAACCTTCGACTTCAACCCAAGGATTTATACAAAAGGTTTTATTCCTTCAGTTTTCTCAAATTCTTCCCATGATGCAAAATTCTAGTTATCTGAACCCTTGAATATATTACACTCTTGTTTCTCAAGCACGCTTTAACCTTTTTACCTACAATCCATGAAATTTAACTGCACACTCTAAAAAAATCTCCGAGGGAAGCCCTATCTAATATTCTTTAACAATAAAAAGTAACAAAATTTACGAATCCAATCATGTATAAGTCCTTCCATATGATCGATACATGATGAAATCAATCATTTATTACCGTAAAAATTCATACCTTGACAAAACATATCACCAGAAATGCAGGCCTATAATGACAATTTTGAATTATAAATTAAACTGTGTGACCCAACACCATTATCTACCTACGTTTTCTTATAATTTGAAGATTTTTATGAATTTTTGTACCTTAGCTTATCATTGATCACCTCTCCATAAACCTTACCATATATTTCACCAAAAATCCAACCATTCTCATTACTAAATTCAACACTACAATGGAATTTATCATCCCGCTCAAGTTGAACGTATGTATACTCATTTCTTAAGTTTTATCGAATGGCTTTTAACCAATCTAATGATCCTACAACACTATAACTGTACCAAAAACAAAATAGATAAAACCACGTTTCCCTGAACCCAATTCTCAACCCCTTAAAATATATTTTTTAAGTCCTTGCAATCAAATAAAATATTCCTGCTCCCAATTATTTCTGAAAGGTACACATTCCACAAATTTTATCTTCTTTCATTATGACTCTATCTCCTTTAAATTATATTCGAGTTGTACCCGAACATCTCAAAAAACTTTTCATACAACCACGTTCCTCACTGAATACAAGTCATTCTTATCATACATTATTTAATTAGCCAACAATTTGTATAATGTAGTTACATCTCAATAATAATCCATCACTAACTCGTATACCATCATTCTCAACAAGCCCTTATCATCACCACGAAGTGAATCTTTTCCTCTACATGACACCTTAAACTCAATTATACCAAATAAATTCAAGGGACAAACCAAATATTATACGCACATTCTTACTGAAATCTTCAATTTCCTTCACCCATGTATGCTTAAAATGGGACTTTCTTTATTCATAAGCTTGTCCTTCCACTAACAATCCACTCTTTTGAAGCTTAAGATAAAATCATCACGCCTCATTTAAAATCCTCAAGAAACAATTTCCAACCAATATGCTCTATGATCCTACAAAATATCGACCACTAAAATCATTCTTAAACATAATGCTTAACCCAAGCATCCGTAGTAAAAAAATAGTTCATTTCTCAAATTCAAATGCAACACTAAATCCCATTAATTGAACATGTGATATAACTGACCTCTCCTTAAGTAGTTAGTATTCAGAATTGACAATCTACATATTCATTTCCTCATAACACAAGTACCAAACCGTGAATGTTTTTTATATACGTCACTAGAATACATCATACCTATCTATAAGATTATATAGAAATAGCCTACACATTTCTACATTTTGAATAACTACAAAACATTACCAAATCTGTTGTCTTTAGCCCTAGCAAATTTGCGTTCTTTTTTAGATCGTGTCGATAACAAAAGTAACACATTTCATACATCTAACGAAGTAAGTATTCGTACTATTATAGTAGTCGTATCATGATGTTCTTTCATATACAATCGGTCCATGGAATTGAAGTAAAGATTCTAACTCTAATTGGCGCAACCTAATTTCATCATAACTAAACAAACCATACATGTGATAAAAATTCTAACCAATTGTATTTTTCTAACGTAATGAAGTTCATTTTGTAGTTTTTCCTTACTAAAATTGTTTCATGTTGTATGATATATATGTAAAGTATTAATTTTGACGTCATAGGCTGCAACACATACCTTCCTTCTCTATATTCAGAAAACCATCTCTCACCCTACCGCTCAACATTTGTGATATCTTATAGGATGCGAAAGTTAGAAAATGTGCCATAAGTCGTATGTAGTGCCTTTAATAATCGACAATCAACATGAGACTATCACCATATTTTGCGTCTCGCTGAAACTAGTATATCATAAACTCAATACTAATTATATTGAATATATTCATATTATAAAGCAACTCAAAACAAGAAACAGTGAAAGCATAAACATTGTCATAATCAGTACCCATGAAGAACAAGGGTTTCCGCTTTATGACATATTTTTTTTTTTGGTGATGCTATTCAAACATCTAATACTCTATGATTAACCATATGTGAAATAAAGTGAAGAAGTTTAGATACAAATTTGTATCACCAAGATACCAATTGGATTCAAGTAGTAGCACGAAAGAAAGAAGGAGCAAAATGTTCCTGAAGTCCAATAGCATCTCTAAGAAAAGTTAAGGTGTCCCCATACTGTTTCACAAGACTCTACTATACTTGTCCTTATGTGATTAGATAACCAAACCTTATGCTCTAATACGAAGTTTGTCACGATCCAAATCTAGTCGTGAGTTGCACCAATACTTGACCTCCTAGGTGGGTGAACGAAAGAATTCATCCCCAACATGTATTAATCATTCACCTTACAAATCACTAATAATAATGAGGAAACATAAATCCCATTAATGCAAGAAACACAAATCAAGTATAATCTACTATATGTCATTCCTAAAACATGAAAGCCATCACAAAAAGGACATCAAATTGTCAAATACTAAGTCTAAGAGTATTAACGACACAAAAATAATTGAATAAAAAGTGTATGTCCGAAATCAAATGATATAATTTCATGAACGAGATAATCCAACACGACATTAAATGAGTAGCTCAACCTGGAACCTGATATACTTGAGACAGACTAGAACTGAAGGCGAGTCAAAGCTGTTGGTACACTTACTGCACTCCATAAAAAAACAAAGGAAAAAACAAGTAGGGCTCAGTACGGGGCAACATGTATTGAGTAGAAATCATTGGCAAACCCAAAATAAAACTAACATACAATAAATAATACTATAAAATCAACTATGACACTAAACCGGTAGTTAGCAAGGAACAACATGAACAAGTGACAACGGATGCCAGTACACAATCATTCACAATATCCAGTACACATATGGGGAGCCATTATAGTTTATAGTGGGTCATTTTCACACTTTTATAACTACTCATATGTAACAATTAGGGCAACAATAATCTGTAGAAGAAAGAAGATTAATAGTAGCCTGTTGACCTTAAATTATTCTGTGACAATACGAGGACAACCCAATTCGCATCAGGTTAAAACCCTTAACCTTGGTTGAACATTGATACTCATGGATATATAAGGTTATATTATTATGATAAGTCTTCCTGAATCATAAAAACGAAGGGATACATATATTAATATTATATTATATTGTTAATTTGAAAATAGGAGTTTGAAGTGGATGATTGTGTATATCTGAATGTTTCACCCATAAAGGGTATTTTGAGGTTTGGTAAGAAGGGTAAAGTTAGTCCCCAGTACAGTGGTCTTAAAAATATCAAAGATAATTGGCGATGTAGCTTCTGAATTTGAGCTACCACAAGTTTTAGCACTAGTTCGTCCAGTATTTTATGTCTCCGTGTTGAAGAAGTGCATGGGTGATATTCTATATATTGTACCAACTGAAAATGATGGGAATAAGGATAGATTATGCTATGCGGAAATTCCAGTTCATATTTTAGATGACCATGTTTGCAAGATGAGAACAAAAGGAGGTGGTATGAGATAACCGAACCCTCTTTGACAAAAAATATTATTTATTTATACATGATTAAATTATTTTTTAAATATGCATAACAGATGTTGGACCCCCTTTTACTAATTCGTGGTTCTGCTTCTCAGATTTTGAACCCCGTAATAAAAAAATCTAACTCTGTCACTAATCTCAATGAATTAAAAAACTACATATTTCTTTTATCATAATAACATATATTCACATATCCTCATCGAGGAAAATGCTTTTATAATGGATGATCCTTAAAATCTTATTTTTTGATATTAGCCTTATTTATAAGAAAGTAAGAGAGGACGAACATGGCATCATATAATAGTACAAAAAGCAGTCTAAAGTGTATCGTGAATGATTTTATTTTTTGCTCCCACTAGCCTAATTTTATTTTCCATAATCCTTTTATATCCACGTGTAAGAAACTCAAACCATCTCTTTCCTTTGATAGTTTGATTTTGGAATTGGTGAAATGGTCTGGTGGACCATTGTACTTGTATCAGTACGTATTTTGAACCCTTCTACTTATCTATTTGTCATATGGATCCTTAGACTCAATACAACACAATCTATCGGACGCTTCTGATCATTGACCACACTTATGTGACTTTAAGATGGATGAATTGGCAAAAGTGTGTGATTTCACACTTGTTAAGGCGAGTGAGTACTATACTTCAATTTTAAAAATGTTAATAAAAAATAATTAAAAAATAATTAATTTTTGTGGCTTTATGAACGATGAGAACATAAAAATTAATGGTGATTTTTGTGATATAAGAAAATGGTTCTAATGGTGAAGATGATTATTGTGATGGTGACATCTAATGTAAAAAATTGAGACATGGTTAAAGAAGAATAAAAGAGGAAAGAAGAGAAATTTTTTTTTCTTAAAAATAAATAATTAATGATGTGTCATTTGAAATCTGATGTGAATGACGATGTGTCACTTTTGTTGAGCGTTTGAAGCTCAGACAGCGCCAAGGGGGTTTAAAATGTTGACATTCATTGAGTCTAAGGGCTTAGTTGATAAATAGTTAAGTAGAATGGTTAAGAATAACAATTTATACAAGTATAAGGGTCCACCAGGCCATTCCTCCATGGAATCTTCTATTTCTTTCTGTTCCGAGCCCTGAAAATTTTAAGTCTTTTTTAAAAAAATTCTTCCATATGTTTTTCCTTTTCTATGGTTTATGTTTATTGTTTGTGATGATCATAAATATACCTACTTTTATCAATCAATCTCAAATGAATATTTATTTTCAGTTCTTCAATGGTATTTATTACATTTTTCCGATTTTGCTATGATTTTGTTCATGATGTTTTTAATTTGGTTTGTTTCATACTCACAGATGCTTGAAAATTGGTGTTCGTTCCCCTTATTATTCTTCTCACTTCTATATTTTTTTTCCTTGGCAAGTTTACATTTTGATAGTCACAATATGTTGGGTATTTTGTTTTCTGCTTCTTTTTTTGTGCATTTTCTGCTTTATAAATAGTTTATTGTAGAATTTTGTAATTTTATGTTTCTAACTGGGTTTTATTTACTCATGCATGTTTATCTTTAGATTTTATTTGTTTTTCCCTCTCTTCATTATGACACGCACCACTAATTTTTTTAGCTTTTGTTAATTAATGTGAATCTTGATATGTTAATTAAAATGATCTTTTTTAAGGATGGGAGGAACTGGATAAAAAAGGACCTATACATGTTCTTCTCGAAGCATTCATTGACGATAAAACTGTATGTTATAATAAAATAAATATTCAGAAACATTATACACATTCAAATAGAAAACTCAAAATATTTGTAGGTACTATATGATAGAGATTACAAAGTGAATATATATGAATAGAATTTTATAGGATGGTTATGATTCAAGGAATCAAATGATGTAATGTCGGAACATGTTGATTCTTGTGAGGGATAGACAAGATTTGCTAGAGGAACTCGACAAGCTGTTACTCATTGAAGAAATGAAAGTAAAAGTTGTTGTGTTCCAATATTAGAGAATGTTTGAAACTCGAACCATTCATACCATCAAAAACAACAAAAAGTGAGTGTTCTTAACTACCTACAGTTAAGATTTGGTTCTGTCCTCTGACTTTTGAATTAATATTGATTGAAATATAATGTGACTTTGATTTGCATGTTTCCTCATTGTCTTCAATGTCCTTATGTTGTCCAGTAGAAAAATATATCTTCCTTATTTGAAAATTTTAGTAGTGAAAAAGACAAATAAGTTTGGATTCTCAGATAATGATATAGTCTAACATGGCTTAGTTGTGTGGACTCTTCACTTACGTTACCTCATCCGTGTCGAATTATTCAAAAATACATTATTTTTGGAGAATTCAGTACATACTTGTTGAAATTTTTGAAGAGTTCAAGAAACAGTCACTCAGTAGTGAGAACCATCAATAGGATAAATGGAATGAACTGGCAAAGATGTTATGTGGCTGTTCAAATTTTGTTGTTTCCTCAACATTTCTGATAAAAACCTAAATTTATATGTTTTTTCTGTTAGATAGCTTTAAACAACTTTAGCTGTAACCTCTTAATATCAGTTGATTATATTCTAATTTGATATTTAATCTTTTTGTATTATTGTCGAGAAATATGAGAGGCTACGAGGACTCTATTTAAAGTTGTTATGATTAAAGAGGTTTGTCAGTTTATAACTGATTTTCTATTTTCCTTTATGTGTGAATTATAATATCATTTTCATGAGATCTCAGCTATTGTTTCTCTCTCACTTTCACACATAGATTTTTTGTGTTTATTAATTAGGGATGTGATGAGATCTCGAGAAAGCCATGCGCCACTCTGATATTAGTGATGTCAAATTTGTCATACCAATACACCCTGCTGAGTTGTTAAAAAAGTTCATTTGCATGTGAGAACTAAAAGAAGTGAGCATATATATATTTATTTGTACTACAGAACACATGTTATTCTATTTTATTAGGCTTCTGCTAAAATTAACAGTTGTTAGTTTCTTCAATACGAAGTTTCTACAGTTTCATTTTAGTAAAACAACAGAGTAAAGGATGATCTAGCAAGTTGCAAACAAAAAAAACTATATGAAAAAATGCACACTTATCATGATCTTCAGTTCCGTGGAATTACATTTTGCATATTTAGATATGTTTAGAAATATGATATAATATATCGTGCACATTAATATTATCGCGGCACTAAGAAGCTATAATAGTTAAACGTAAAGCAGGGGTGTAATTATGTCAACTTAAAGAAAGCACAAGAGTGGACAAGCTGAAGGTAAAACTCAACATGTTCTCGAGATCACTACAAACCTTTTGTGTTCTTCTGCTGGATGATTTACAAAATTAAATTGTCTGAGTATACATTTGAGGTGTCTGATGTGTCCTATTTATCTTTTTTTGAATAGTATTTATCCTTTTTATATCATACCAGGAAACTCTCTAAAACAACTAATGATCATGCCTGAGTCTATAGCCCGAATGGTAGACAAGGACTATTGTCTCAGGTGAGCACTGTCCTCACGAATATCAAATGCAATGTGGTTAATGTTAATATGTGGACTTATAATGCCTAAGAACAGCTAGGTGAGGAAACGGGAGGTAAGTTAATTATCTGAAAGAGTTGTCTAAGATGAAGCAACCATTGTAAATTGTACTTAGATGTAGCGATAAATTAAGAAATTCCAAGGGTCCCTCATATACCGAGAGAAGACAATCACCAACTAATGTTTGCATACCAAGATTATGAACGTGCTTCTTGTAAAGGATTGAATGAAAAAGAGAGGCCTAATTGTGAGTGTCCTTAATTGGTAAGATAAAGACTACTCTATTGTTATAATCCTGTGTAAGGATAGACCAAAGTTTCTCAGTCTTGAAAGTTTTCATGGAGCATAATCTTAACTATAAGTCCAGTGATTGATGGTATTTTGGCAATTATCCCCCTATTTTGGTGACTTTTTTTTTTAACTCTGTTAAGTTTCAGCAAGGATGACTGAAAATTGATCCTCTCTTTTGTCCCTTTCTAAGGTTTCTACATATAAATAAAGAAAATTGATTTCACAATTCAATACGCTGCTGAAACGGTTGATGGTTGAATTTATTATATTTAATTCTTTAGTAAGCAAATTGTTTATTTCTTCCATTATTTATTTAATTCATATACATTAATTAAGATTCTTATAAAGTGTGTTTCATTTTGCAAAGTTTTCTTCCTCCTATTTCATTAAGCTTAATTTTTTACTATAAAACATAGTGATTGATGTATCTATTTCAACTTCTTTTTGCATATTTTGTAACATTTTTAATTATGTTTAAAAGACCAGTGAGGATGATTGAAAATTTATAGGGTTGTGCTATATTTCATAGCACCTAACAACAAATATTTGATAACTAATGCGGAACAAATGATGAAGTTTGTTAAACGAAGCAAAATAATTTCTCTCTTTCTTGCAATAATTAGTATATTATTCTCATTGTTAAATCTTGGGTACAAACATTTTGTATGTCATTGCACTATTCCTAGAATATTTATATAGAGACAATTAGTCCACATCTTTTATTGCAAGTTAACTAATTTTCTATTTCTTGTTCTCTTCTTTTTAGTTATAGAAGAGATCAAGTTGTTTTTGAAACTAACAAATTTGAAAATACACTATAGAAAATATTAGTTTTCGGTAATAAGTATGCACGTCCACAGAGAGTACTATAGCCTTTACCGACATTAATAAACTGTCATTTGATTCAATGTTGCTATAGACTTCATGGACATTTACACAGAGTACCAATTTCCTCTTAGAATAAATATTTATCGATAATTTAGCTATTAATTATCGTTAAAGATCATTTTTTTTAGTGATAACTCATTTCCCTCTGATAAAGTTTTTTTTATAAATAAGTAACAACTCTTTAGTTTAGCTTCTTTCAACTAATTTTGTGAAGCTTAAATTTAAAACAACTTGAAATACTATCTTTTTTGGAAAAATATATTCAGTAACATGTCTTTTTCTTCTTGATTGCTAGGAAAGTAATTTTGTCTTTATTATATTTTCTGATATTTGTGAGTTCAAGAGCTCACAAAATTATGTTGTGAGATTTTAATATGTTATATGTCAAAAATTTTGTTTAGTATATCCCGTTGTACACATTCAGATGTCACCTACTGCTTGGTTTATAATTGCATTAAATTTTTGCAAATCTATATTGTAATCGTAACAAGAATTTGAGTGATTCTACTGTATTAGTCCTCGACCTGCAAACATGGTGATATTGTATCTGGACAAGAATCACCTCATAAGGTAAGTTATCATTGATCCCAATATTTTCAATTTTTATGATTAATGAAGGATCGCCCATGAACTTCTTCAACATGGAGATGTGAACTGCTGCATGAACTGTGGATAACTCTGTTGGTAGGTTCAGCTCATAAGATACATTACCTAGTTTTGTAAGGGTCAATATATCGAGGACCAAGCTTCTCCTACATACAAAATACCATAGCACCTTTAATGGGTGAAACTTTCAAATATACCCAATCATCAGCTTCAAAGTCTAAATGCATTTTCTTACATAGGAGTAGGATTGGACTCTGTGTCATTTTCAATCTCTCTTGAATCACATTCAACATCTACATAGCTTGATTATCTAAATGAGGTCCTATCAACCCTTCTTGATTAAATTCAAACCATCTAATATGGGATTTGTATCTTCTCCCATAAAGAGCTTCATAATAAGCCATTTGTATAGTGCTAAACTATTATTGTAAGCAAATTTCAATATGAGGTAGGTAATCATCACAATTACCTTATAAATAAGTCACATAAGCCATCAACATATCCTCTAAGGTATGAATAGTGTGCTCTACTTGACCATTTATATATGAATGAAAGGCAGTACATAAATTAACCTTTGAACCCGAGCCTTTTTTGAATAACATACAAAATTGTGTAGTAAATTGCTCATCTTTGTCTGAATAATAGTGAGAAAAACTGCATGAAGTCTAACCACTTCTTGAAGATACAATTTTGCATAGTCCTCTGGTGAATGGGTAGTCTTTACACTAAAAAAGTGGGTTAATTTTGTCATACTATCAAGAATCTCCCAAACTGAATCATGTTTCCTGCGAGATCTTGTTAAAGCTAGGATAAAATCAGGAATAATAATCTCTCACCTCCATTCTGGAAGTTTTATATTCTAGGACATACTACCAGGCCATTGGTCCTCTACTTTAACTTGTTGGAAATTCGATCACTTAGACACAAATTATAAAATGCCCTTCATATTACTCAGCCAATACTTGTATTAAATCGTGATACATTTTTGTTGAACCCGGATGAATGAAATATCTAGAGCAATGAACTTTCTTTATGATGCATTCTTTTAGTTCAACAGTCTTTCTACACATAACCTTACTTGATACCTTAATACTTCATCTCTCCCTTGTTAAAAAGTCATTACTTTTTTCTTATGAACATTTGTCTTTAATTCCTAAAAAATTGGTTCTTGATCCTACTTCTCTTTTACTTTTGACACTAATGAAGATCCAGCCCCATTCATCACCACTCCTCTTCTATCTGTTGAATCCAATAAATGAACTCCCAAGCGTTCAAGTTTGTGCCCAACCATTGCTAGTTCTTTCTTATATATCTCAAAGTAGGCAGTACTAGCCATAGACAACCTGCTCAAGGCGTCAAAAACAATATTAGCCTTACTTGGGTGGTATAGAATACTCATGTCATAATCCTTGAGTAATTATAACCACCTCATTTTTCTAAGATTGAGATATTTTTCAGAGAAAATACATACCTATGACATATGATCAATGAATACATCTACATGAACACTATACAAATAATCACGTCATATCTTCAAAGCAACTACGATGGCATACAGCTCTAATATATGAGTTGAAGATGAAAAAAAACCTTTCATGTGAGGAAGTCCTGGTTGAGATATATGAGAGAAAAGTTTAGGAGTTGAGAAACAAGAAGCTCTGTGTGCCAAAGCGCTATGAAGGAAATCATATCGTGTGGGGTGCTTCTCTTAGGTCACGGTCGATATGATGTCCCAATATCCATATTTTTTCCTTCTACTTTGACTCTAGCTTGAGGAAATGAGTTCCTCTTGACTTGTCCTATGTTTTAGAGTCATGTGTTGTATGTGTTCCCATGAATTCCTTATGTTATGCATGTTCATAAAAAAATTATGTTTTGAAGAAAATGAGTTTACATGATTGATTATTCTCATCATGTTGTGCATTGAGTGTGAATTCCCTATAGACTCCAGGAGATGATATAATGAACATGCTTTAGCTATGATTTTTAGTGTAAGTTCCCTATAGATTCCAAGAGATGATATAATTGTGTTTAGCATACGTTTAGCTTAGAGAAGGAAGTGCCTCTTTGAAGATTAGAAATTTTAAAATTTATTGCATTTTGGTTTGTTAAAGATGAGGAATTTTAAAATTTCTAACACTTTGTTTGTTAGGTGTTTCACCTACTTTCATTATAGTACATTGAGTATGTTTAGCTTGGAGTTAATGTTTCATCCTCGTTTATGGAATTTTTTTATACGTTGCATGCATGAACGGTTGCTAGTCTTGAGGTTTTTCCATTAGAAATGTCTAGAATCTTACCCGAGAACAGGTTTTCCCAAGAGGGAGATAATGAAATACCTCAAAATCTAGAAGGCTAACTAGGGCTAATTTAGAGGGCAACATCCAAAAAGGGAGGAAGTTTTGGAAGACATCACCAAGCACTACCTTACCTCACATGACCACCATAAAGATTCGTGGTGAGGACCATGATTCATGGAGAGGTTCGTGGTGGGCTAGGCTGTATCTAGGATACCCTGCACCGAACAAGGACCCTTCCTAAAGACGGCTCATAAAGGCTACATCAACCATGGAAAGTTTCATGATCCTAGGCTAGTCGTAAGGCGATAAAAGGTTTAAACCGTAGCAACTCATCCAAGAAAAAAAGGGAGAACCCCAACTCGTGGTAGGGACTACGATTCTTGCAACCTCACATGGTCATGTGGTAGTGTACTATAAGTTAAGGGTTAATTGATATTTTCTTGTTTTAAGTCATTGTCATCAGTTTCATAGCTAATTGTTTAATATTTTGGATTTCGAAGCTTTGTTGAGTTCTAATCCTCCGAGGACAAAGATCTCTAGAATTCTATTTTTCATTTATAAAATGTTTGGACTTTGAAATCTTGTTTCACTCTTATTGTTCTATTTCTCATGTAATGAGAGTTAAATGCCTTGTATGGAATTCTTTGGGGTTCTATGCGTCTTGTTACATCTAGGGTGCATCCCTAGGTCTTGATAGTTATTCATGCAGAAGTTTTGTGAATTATTAGGGTAAAATGTGAAACGAACATCCCCAAAAACTAGTATTTGCTATGCACCAACATGTAACAAGACCCTTTGTCCTTTTTGAATATTTATATGTTTCAAATGTTTAGTAAACAAGAATATTTATTTCTGAATACGTTAAAAATTTCCAATCGTGTTAGGTGTGGAAAAAACATCTTGACATAACAAAGGTAGAAAAACAAAATGAGAAAAATTTAACCAATACACATATGTGGTGATACTATTTAAAATTGTTGGAATGCAAAAATTAATTATAAACAATCAAAATAACCCAAAAGATATGGAATTTTTTTAACTTACTTAATAAAATAATAATAATGTATCTTTTACTTCACCTTATTATTTCAAAATATTTATTTTTTAGGACTTCTTGATAATTTTCTTTAATGTTAAAATTCATACTCAATTTTAAATGTATGGTTTATCCATCTTAAAAAGGTGAGAGTGAAAATTTATTCAATACATAAATCAATTTATTCAAATTTTAAAGGGCAAAAGGTTTTCTTGGAAAATCGTTCAAAACATTTTTGTAACAACAACAATAAAAAAATGAATAATTAAATTAATCACAATCTAGTAAATATGTAAATTTTCAGAAATTTAATAAGTGACTGAAATAAAAAATTTTGAAAAATAATTCATTGAACACGACATACATACGACTCTTATTATAATTACAAAATAAAGAAGAGATATACTAGTCCAAGGCTTTACTTGTTATTGGAGGGGTTTGAATCTTGATCATTAGCATTGTTTAGTGAAAGGTCATCCAACAAAGTGACAAAATCATCATCATTCAAGTTGAGTAAATCAATAAATGATGGACTTTGTGTAATGTCAGTAGAGTTCTGGTTGGTATTCATTTGAATTGATGCACCCATTGAGGGGATCTAATCTAAAGGATCCATTTGTGGTTTCATAGCAGTAAATGGAAGATCTATATTTGGGGAAGACATCATAGATGTCATTGTTATTGAAGGAGTTGATTGAGGGACATTTGATGTAGAGCCCTCGTCACCATCATTCTTTTTCATTATTTTATGTATTAATAGAAGGTTCTTCTTAATAACGTAACTTAGATCGTTGAGATACAAAAGATTCATGTCAATGGAAATAATTTTTCCATTCAACACTTCATGCATCTCATTTGCAATTTCCTTGATCCTATTTTCCTTTCGTATCTTTAGTAATTGTTTTGGCAATTTCTTGATTCTTTTCTTGGTGAATTATTCCTTTGTGACCATATTTTTTGATCTCTCCAACGCTTCCAATTCTTTAAACTTTTGAAAAGTATTGATTGCTGCAACAAGATTGGGAAACACCTTAGGTTCATCACTATAAGGACTATATACAATGAGAGCCATTTCAATGTCACAAAGAGTATTGAGTTCTTCTGCCTTTTTCAACAACCCTATGAGTCTTTTCTCGTATGAGATTTTTCTTTCGGTTTAATTTTCAATCAAAGCTAATATTACTTTTTTTCTAGGCATGGCTAAAGAAGAGGTATATGAGGATATATATGTTTGTTAAATAATGTTTTTGTTGTTGTTCTTGTATTTGTAGTTGTCTTTGCCTAAGATTGACCCTAGTATAGATAAATAATAATTTTGAACTCTAAAATGCTTGGGTAGTTTGAATTATAGAATTTCTTAATATAAACAATAATTGTTTTGGAATAAATTTAAATGAGAGTATATTATCTTGAACTTGATGTTGTATTTTGATCTGGTCTAATACTAGCCAAATATTTTGAGTCGATCTTTTCATATAAGGAAAATAATTAGTTTTTTTGATGTTTGAATAAGTAGTATCCATAATACATGGTCATAAGTTTATAGAAAATAGGTTTCTTATAGAATTCCATTACTATTTTATCTCTTTTGGAAGAAATTATATTTCGTATAAATTTTAAACTACTTCCAAATATATCAAAAACTATATCCTACATAATTTTGTTTTTATTAATATATGATATACAACAACATATTACTTGAAGCTAAGTAAAATATTTTCCTAAATTAGTTTGAAGGTAAATCAATATTCCATTATTGTACTAATACTAATCAAAATAATTTATTTGCTTATAATTGAAAATAAAAATATTATTTTTATTATTAAAAAAAAAATGAGTTGTCATGACCCGAGTTATCAAATCATGATGCCCAAATTATAATAATCCACTAGTAGTGAAGCTAACAATACCATGGAATGATAAATAATGATTTTAAGTGTAACAACCCGTTAAGTGTACTTGTTCTATTTCTGATAAATTTCCATGCCGTATAATTATGGTTTCGGTTTCCTATGCGACTAGTGACAATAGAATAGGTTTATAGTGAATATCCCATATATTTTTATGGGACACAGTTAAGTTGACGTCAATGGAAGTATTTAAACTTGAAACCATAAGGTGGTAGTTGAGTCTATAGTTAAAATTGACATAGTGTATATAAGTTTTGAGTTAAGTTAAAAGAATTCTTGCCTATAAATGAATAAAATATTGAGGTGCTTTCTTGACTTCATTAAGCTAGTAGGTGACAAGTAGGTGCATCACCTACATTGACTTATTGACATGCTAAAGGACCAAGTAGGTTCATCACCTACTAAGACTCATTTGACCATGTTATTGGTCAAAGTACACTAACTATATTTGACCGAAGTTGAATAAAAATATAATGGAAAAATAGGCAGCCAAGGCCCAATTATTTCAAGTCCACAAGAAATAATTTGAATGGACAAGTAGGTGCATCACCTAATAAAATGTGTTGGTTGAAGATGAAGTATAACAAAGGTAAGATAAACCTATTAAGGTAAAAAATATGACATAAATATCTCATTTTTCTCTTATCCAAATTTTAAGCTCTCAAATTCATATATTTCTCTCTTTCTCTTAAGATGAAGCAACCATCGAATTTTCCCATTAAAGGTTCTAACTATTTTCACCTAGTTTCTTCCATTGCAGCAGCTAGATCACCTTCTCTCCTCTATTGTTTCAAGTATATTAGACAGTTCTTCAAAGAGAGTGAACTAGATGTAGCTATATGTGTTACAAGCCAAGGTTTTTTCACTCTCTTCCAAAGAATAAGAGAAGGCTACAAAAATAGTTATTGAAGGAGAATAACATATATACATAGCCAAGGTAACGCCGTTGCCAAAACCTTTAATTATTTGTTTACTTAAGAATTTGTGACTTACTTTTTTATTACAACTCAACGGATAGTAATTTAAAACCACAAATTCATGTCTTTTGATTATTTTTTAGTGGTGAATACTGTTATTGTATTGATTTTTTAATGTGAGGTCATAGAGGTACTTAGAGAATGATTGCGGAAAGTTTTAAGGTCAGATTTATAAGCTATGGTGATGCACCATTTAATTAATGTTTTGGTAAAGTAAATGCACATTTAATGGAATGTTTGTTCCTAAATAACTACAACAGACAAAATTTGTGTCCCGGTTTAAATCTAGACCCCTGACGAGACCGGCGTCTTTGACCTCTCAGAGGTCGCAATTAAGCCTACTGACGTCATACCTTCTTTACATAGGTTAATTTAGCGGAATATTTGAATCTTTTTGTTAATTAACCATTCTTTCTAAACATTCTTAACATTTTATAATCGTTCATCATCAACCATCTAATATTAAAGAAATAAACAACTGAAATAAATGGTTCATAAAGTCTTAATTGTATAATTGCCAAAATGACACTATACAAAGTCTGAATCGAAACAGGAAAGAAACGCTAGTGGAACATGCTTCACTAGCTCAACTCTAAAACAACGCTAGAATATAAAACAGTAGCATCATCGAAAGCATGAGGATCTACCAAACTCCGGATGAATGCTGACGTCCGGATAGCTGCAACAAAGATCCTACAACTCTATGGACAACTTCTGGCTGCATCTAAAATAGTATAGATTTGTAGGGTTAGTACACACTTGTACTAAGTATGCGTATATGCAAGCACACACCAAGGAAATGCATGAGAAAGAACAACTCTTTCCTAACGACATGATTTTTGGAAGCCAAGATAGCAGACTTGCCAAATTAAGATTAGGAAAGTTAGTGCAATTTCCAAATTGGGTTAGGAAAGTCATGCCATGAGATTAACATGCATCATTAAATATATCGTGTTGCACATAGCATATAACATTTTCATATAACACATATCATAGGACATAACATATAGCACCTTGCTTCTTTCATATCATTCATGCATATGCCATGAGCTTTGGGAATCATGGACTTGATATTAAGACTTTCAAAAATGAGGGCCCAACATATGGGACCTCAACTAGGGAGTCTTCATTAGCAAGCACAGAGCCTGCTTCATTCATTGATACGTACATTTCATTTCATTCATAGGCAAGTGTGAACACCAGCTACACCTAGGATGTTGTTTAAGACTTTCATCTAGTTTGCTGTGCAATGATCAGGAATAACCTAATGTCATTACCCGAGTCTATCTCACCTCTTGATTATCCTATGCTAACACATTTGGTATCATTTATTTTATTATGTGCTTCATTTGAGGCCGGCCGCATTAATTCATTGAGAACTTTAACTTTAACCGATATAGATCATGTGAGCATCATGAAATCCAGTATCTCCCCCACACCGAAAAGAGGTGGAATCACCGGCCAAAGTGACCCAATAAACATGCTACTTTACCTAAGAAATTTAACCCCGCTTGATCCCTATATTGGCAGTATAGGTTCAAAGACTGGGAGATGTATGGAGACCCATACCCGGAAATCCGGAAAGTCTCATCTCATGAGAGTTACGTGAACCTTCGCCCTTCCCAAAAGAAGGCATCACCGTTCAAAGCTAGCCTATCAGTGCTCAGTATAATGTTCCATTACGTTCAACTCATACGTCTTGGAAGTTGACTTTTAATATGAGGACTGTATAGCTCATTAGAAGACATCTCATCTCATCATTAGTATTATTTGTGTTAAGCTCAATACCTTCGTTAGAGTATTCATAGAGGCTGGTCTCTTCATTATCTTACACTCTCCTTGGTGAGTATGTATTGGTAACATTTATTTAGGCTCACTTGAGATTGCTCTCATCATATTCATTAGCGTCATGTCATGTTGTCACCACATTATTCATTATTAGCACCTTTGCTTTTCATAGTTACTCACCTTTTATTACGTGAATGCTTATTTCATCATTTCATAATTTATGTCATCTTCTACTAATGCACTTGGCCACTTAGTGTATCTTACAATCATTCTTAACCCTTATAGGATTCATCGTTTCATTACATACATCTTAGGTCCACTTATTTTTGAATGTATGTTAGACTTATGTGTCTCTACATACAAGAAATGGAGCTTCATTCGTAGTTTTCTAAGTGATTATTACTTTCCTAAGATTATGTAGTACAAGACTTATGCATCTTGTATATATATACCAAAATCTTATTTTTTCATCTAAGTAAATGGCATTATTCTTGGATATTTTACTCACGTTTGACTTATGTATCAATGCGGATATTTGGGCAAGGGAACCCAAATCTTGGATCACTTGGATATATTTATATTTTTTATTAATTTTATTTCAAATATTAATAACATTAGACTCTAAATTAAATCTCATCATTTAAAGTGATGGATTAATTTTTCTATTTTAATTTGACTCTTAGATAACCGAATGATTGGGGGTTCGAGCCCCCACAACCCCTTTGAGTTAAATTCGGTACAATAGAGATGTTGTGGGTTCGAACTCCCACAGCCCCCCCCCCCCCCTTTTTAAAAAAAAATTCGCTGAGGAGGTTGTGAGGTTGTGGGTTTGAACCCCCACATCCCCTCTATTATTATTTTATTTAAATTGGCAAGTGGCAGTGAGGTTGTGGGATCGAAACCCAACATCATCACTTTGTTTCCTTGTTATTTCGACTCTCCCCTCAGCAGTGAGGTCGTGGGTTCTATCCTGACACTTTGCATTTTCTTTTTTCATTATTTCCTCTCCCTTCGCTTGTACTGGGAGGTCATGGGTTCGAATCCCACGCCTCCCATTTACTTGTTTACTTAATTTTTCTCCTTCTACTCCCCATAGGTAATCGTTCAATTCCCCCCAGCTGCATTTCCCTTATTTTTTCGCGAAAACAAGAGCTAGGATCGAATCCCCCCCAGGCCCCATTTTCCTTTTTCTTTGCCTCACAAAACCAGTAGATAAGGGGTTCGATTTCCCTTAGCTCCTTCACGTTTTTCTCTTAATTTTTAAGCCTGCTCAACATTTGAGGTCTTCGGTTCAATTCCCATTGACCTCACTTATTTATTTCCCTTTTTCAAAACCCAGAATTTAACCTTATGGGAGAGTATTCAATATGGAAATTTTTTTCTTATCATTCTTCACTCATTTTTAGTCACCTCTTTCATGGGTTTACTTAGCTAAAAGGGTGTTATTCAACACTATATTCTTTATTATAATGAACACCATATTGCAAACACATAACACACATAAAATACATAAAAAACACATGAATATTCGACCCAAAACAGTGGCTAAAGCCACTGCCCACGATGCACACACAACACTAATATTTGGTTACACTTCGAATATCATTTTCGTAATTTCCCTCACATAAAACATGTTCACACTTAATATAAATACGTTAATCATGCCTAAGTCTAGAAATACAACATACCCATCCTACAAATTCATTTGGAAGCTAAGGACAAGGACATACAAATTGGAACAACCTTAGTTTTAAAGAGCATGAGAAACGTTCGAAGGATACTCTTGGAGAAAGAATTCCAGGAGAGAAACCCATACCTTTTTATGTTGTTCAAGTGTAAAGCTGATGCCCACAAACTCCTCCACACCACGCCCAATTCACTTCAACATACACCCCACTCGACAAACTTCTCTTAGCCTTCACATTTTGATTTCATTGTCTTTTACTTAAAAATTCTTTTGTGTTCTTCAGGTGTGAAGAACTCTTCATTTATTTTCTAGTTTTTGGTGTGTTTGGCAGAATAACGTAAGAGAGAGAGTTGAGAAACGTGAGGGAGACAAAGTTATTAGGATTAGGAGACTAAATTCAAGACTTAATTAAATCCTATTTAATTAACTTTATAAAAATCTGATTTATTTTAATTAATATGTGAAAGGACTATTTTACCCTTAATGAATTGTTTTTAATTGAAGATTAAATAATCAATTCCTTGCTCCTAGAGGGGCTCGAACCAGAGTGGAAACCCATTTGCGAAATGGGTAACTCTGAGTCGCACCAAATTTGATAAGCTCTTTTAATTAAATTAATTTATTAATTACATAGGGTAATTACGATATTACCCTTGGCCTGGAAATGACAATTTTACCCCTGGACCTTCAAAACATAAAATTTCTTCTTTTAAGTCCGGTAAAGACTCCTTCGATTAAATCTTCGTTTTGGCCAACCTTACTTTGTTGGTTCCAACCTTTACAAGCCCAACTTACTCCACAAGTTAGTTGACTTGATCGTAGTAAGGGTTCTAAGGTCTGGTTCTACGTGTATCAATCCGTGTGAACCATGGTTTAATCACAAGAATTATTGACACCCTATGTCTTGATCTTATTTGTTTTTAGGGTTGTTACAATTTGTGCAAGGAAATAATCAATTAGCATGATTAAGGGATGGCTACTGTTTTGATGAGATAAAATATCCCGAGTTGGTTGGTAAGTTGATATTATTAGCCTTAGTGATTGGTTGTTGTAGATGAAGACAATGACTTTAAATGATAAGTCGACACTTTGTAAGCTATACACATTGGAAATTGAGGCATGTAAGACTATTCAATTTCCTTTTTCTAAGGCATTAACCCAACACTTGCATTACAAAAAGTTAGCTTTCTAAGTGTCCTTTGTAGTGATTGATCAATACTTGCAGTTCCTACTCCGTAGAGCATAGAAGTGAGTACTCTAATATAAGTTTGTTAATACATGTACATGCTTACTTTACCAAGCATTTGTTTCATCTTTTTTCATCGACAAAGTACCCCTTACACGGATTTCCCTTATATAAATGAAAATGATCCTATGTTACACGACATACAATCTGCCAATATAATGCCAACTTTCTTTAATTGTTTATAGATATGTCATCTTTTCACATGTTCATATATTTCTTTTCTTGGTTATTAGTACCATTGTGTTAGACTATACTGTTACCTCACATGATTACTACTTGCACTTTTGTACTTTTACTTATACTCTGAATATGTATCCGTCTTTAAGTCGAAGATGTCCACGCTCTTCATTGGTTCAATTTTAATGTTTACCTTGTATTTCATATTAGTTAGTGAGTATTTCGTTACCATATAGAGTTCAATAATCTAGGATAAATGTTAAATGTCTTCAGTTGATATGTTCTTCAATATGATATGCCAAAATTCTTACTGAGTCATATAAGCTACTACGTATTACATGTTCATGTCAAAATTGGTTCCCATGTCATTGTTATTGTCGTAAGTCCATTTCATATGTCTTTTACTACTAGTACATAGTTCCAAATCTAAACAAGGATTATGTCCAAAAGCCATCAATCACTAACTAGTTATGAACATTAAAAGAACAATCACAAACGAGTTATGAACATCAAAAGAACAATCTCTAAAAAGTTATGAACATAAAAAAAAAATCTCAAATATTAAAAAAAGATCTAAGTGAAACAATCTGTATAATTATTAGTGCACGCTCAGGGGAGAAAGCCTAGCATGGGCGGATCCCAATTTGAGGAAATATGAGGACATCAAGAATTCCTAGCATGGGTCATCCTCTTTTGCTGCTGATCATCTAGTCATTTGTATTATTTTTCTTATACGGTTATAAAGTACAAAAAAACGTAAAGAAAAAAATGTAACATGCACGATACCACAAGTACAAGCAAAGGTGGTCTTTAGCCCTTATATATTGGTATTTGTTTTAAATTAGCTCTCATTTTACATATGGTTGAAGTTGCATTTCATGCTCCAGGTATATGTATTCAACTAGTAGATCTCCCAATAGAACCACCTTATACACAATGGTTATTGGTGAGCTCTGGGTTGATTCTATGATTTACCGAGTCTTTGTCATGTGTATTTCATAGTGGTAAAATCAATAATCCCTATAGAGGCTTTGTAGACATTGTAGAGAAATCATTGGTGTTCATAGTTTCACTTGTCACATGTATCCGTTCAGCTAGTCAACATGTGTTGTATATGAAGTTTTTCATTAGTAAATACATCTACATAGTAGTAGTTTACCTCCTCATCATAGGTCACTCGTAAGAATGTATTCATATAGTACTTGTTTGTCTCACCTAGGGTTGGGGGTGACAAAAGTTCTATTAGAGAAGTTCATCCTAAAGAGCCCACAAAGTCGTGTCTATTACAACCTTACTAATGAATATGTTGCGCACCACATTTATAATTAGATGGATACTTGTACATTTAAAAATGTTACATTCCTTCATTAAAAAAATTGTGCAATAGAGCGAAGTTAAGAAAAAAAATTTCACTTGCACCAGATCATGCAATTGATATTATGCTTACGATGCTTAACGTTAATAGTAGCTAAAATGTCAACATGCAACCTACAAAAAAGGATTTAAAGTTATCAAAATTTAGACTACATTGAGCTCTTTTTATTAGACCATCCCACTCCACATGGTAGCTAAATGTAATATGTTATATGAGTTTTAAGTTGCATTTTTACCATTTGTATCATGTTTGTTCAATTGTGAAAGATATAATATGGTAATTCTTATGCTTAAAATTGATGGTCTACCTAGTTACCTATATGAGTTGTAGCAGTTTTAAGCACATATTCTTAGGAGGATGTATCCAACTCTTGAGTTTTATATTTCCTCCATATCAATAAGATCTATTTTTATAGAAGAGAATTGCTCTTAGTATGTGATATACATAGAATTTTAAGCATTACACATGTTCTCGAAAATTATGTTGTTTTACGACTTTTTTCTAGTCGGAAGAAGTCAGTGGAACAATCTCATAGGTTGATGTATCATTGCAAAAGTGTTAGACATACCCCTAATTAGAATACAACTACAAAATTCTCACCATATACCATCCCAAATATGTAATTATTTGGATTTTATATGGTATGTACCAACAACTCAGAATAAGCATTTATAACATTTGTATTCTTTTCATGGTTAAAAATTTAGAGACAAGTATGCCAATTTATGTAAATGATATTTTTGGTAGTTCATATTATGGCCTATGATTTGGTTAGGAGGATTAGTATGTTTCTAAAGGGTAAGGTTAAGAAAAGAATAAAAAAATTGGTTGGTTAGAACTAAATTTTGACTAGCTAGGTTGTACATACCCGTTTAAACTAATATGTATTCAGAGATAATGGCTATTCAGTTAGCTGCTGAAATTTGTGTGCATAAAGGCTTCACAAATGTGGTGATTGAGACTGATTCAACCATTGCTAGAATGATGATGAAACAAGAGGTCTCTGTACCCTGGGCGGGATTTGGTACATGAAACTACTAGTTTTGATTAAAAGGTACTTGTTAGATAGGAAGCATGTGACAATGAATCTTGAATTACAAGACCGAATATGTACGTAGAGCTTCTCATTAGAGATGGGATCTGTCAAATTCCTTAAACATAGGAGTAGGGGCATGTGAGGATTCTATAAAGGAGTGAGATAGGCGATTATGAAAGAGAGGTTGCTTAGTGATGAGACAATAAAACGGTATCAACTATTGAATCCTAACGAATTATAATGGCGCACCCTGGAACAACATTGTGAACCTTTGTTTGACAGAGAAATCATTTTAGTATTGATTCAAGTCTTGATAACAACAAGAAAAATAGGGGAATAAAAAGGTTACTTAGATAGAAGATACATGGACCTAGTTCATCTATATCATTAGTACAAAATAAAAATAGAGCATTATTCACATGTATAGAGCTCTTACGGGAGATGAAAAAATTGATTATATGTTATTTATTATTATACTTGCTATCTTGCATGGGAACAGAGTGAGACCACCCTCACCTGTTATTTAAAAAATATGTTAGCTAAACCTATCTAGTTAAGACTAAAGGTGCTAACTCTAAGATTTTATGAATTATGATATAACTTTATAGGTACCTGACATTTAACTGTTACTAGATTTAATGTTTCATGGTACGTTAAAGCTTCACTATTTTCTATTTTGACCTTCAAAAGACACTAGACATTGAGTCTGATATGACAAAAAATTGTAATAAAGGCAAAGTTGACCTCGACCTCCTTATCCAAAGGATGAACTATTGAGGATTATATTCTTTCTTAACTATAGTATTTACAATAACCTAGATGGAAGCGAAGTCCCAATAGCAGAACACCCATAAGGATTCTTAGGACATTGAATAGAGAATATGGGGAAATCAATGGTATGTGTTTTGAGGTGAGTAAGGAATATGAGCAAAAGTATCCCACCCATGACTTAACTCTTAAGAGAATGTGTTTACGCTTATTATGGTAGCGTAGTTCTATTGAATGTCTCCTAGTTTCTAAAAATGGTTTGTTATAGACTTATACATTATGCATTATCTATAATATAATTGTATGGCGTTTTACCTTTGTGTATTACCTTCTTACAGGTTACCTAATGTCATAGAATACTTCCATGTAAGTGTTTTACAGTTTAGAGTACCCTTGATTAATGTTATATGTTATCATAGGACTTTTTCGCTACATGTTATTTATTGCACTAGCTACTTTCCAAATGTTAGTTTTTCATATTGTGTTGGTACTGCAAGTTAATTGATCATACAACCATGTCTATATATTTTAAATGCCTCATAGACTACTTTGTTGAGCATTACATGCCTTATAGCTTTTCTTCCCATGTGTAATGTGCTCACTTGCTCATATTTCATATGTGTACTCATTGCATATTAGTCCACCTATCCATGCAATATAACATACTTGTTCAATGTGATTTGTGTTTTGTAGTTCATTTTCTTTTATTTAGATACATGTCTTATAGTTTACTTGCTTACATATTGTATTTCGTAGCTTTAGTACTCATGCATTACATGCATCGTGTGTACACCACATATTTCTATAATTTAATGTCAGTGTATTATGTTCTCCGTTTTTGCTAGTCTGCTAGTGTGTCATACTCAATCGGACTTATTTTTATCCTTATTCTATGCCCTAATGTGCTTATTGACTTGAGTTTTTAAAATTTTGGGAAAATGTTTCCTCGTATCATGATGTAGTGATGCCTTTGACAAGAAAAGGTTGGACATATATGTGAATTTTATAACAATCATAAATAAAGAACTTAGCATAATGCCTTATTAGAAGGTGAAACATAACACTTTAGAGTTTATATTAACAAACTATGCGTTCTTATAAGATATGCCTCTGAAAAGCATCAGGAGATAAAAGAGAAGGGAAAATAGTGCCCGGATTATTTAGGCTTTTGATTTTTTTTGTCCATTCTATATAAAATTATTTTGGGAGATACTATGGTTATTCTTGATTGTGAAGGCACGATGTCACGACCCAAAACCGAGCCGCGACTGGCACCCACATTTACCCTCCTATGTGAGCGAACCAACCAATCTAAACCCCAACATTTTCGAACATAATAAATAGAAAACAATGCGGAAGACTTAAAACTCATTAACAAAATCAATAATCAACTTCTATAACTCAAAACTTATCATTCCCCAAAATCTGGAAGTCATCACCACAAGAACATCTACGATCAAATGACTAAACTAAGAGTATTCTAAAGGCTAAAACAAGTAAAAGCTAGTCCATGCCGAAACTTCAAGGCATCAAGACATGAGGAAGAAGATCCAGTCCAAGCTAGAAGAATTAGCTCACCCTGAGGATCTGGTGTGACGAAGACTGGCTAGAATTACTGTTCACTTGAAGACGACGGCACGTTTGCTGGTCTTCAAAAATAACAAAGAAGAAAACATAAAAGTAGGGGGTCAGTACAAACACAAGTACTAAGTAGGTATCATCGGCCAACTCAAAATAGAAAACAGTATATATCAAGTAATATCATAAATCGACCACAATACTCAACATATAGCAACAACAAGTACTATAATCATCAATAAATACAGCCAAGTTCATACATGAGGACTCAAGCCTCAATACCATACTCATTTGGGAATTAGATTGATTAGATTGAGTATATTATCATCTTTCAAGATTCATTATCTTTATTCCTCTTGTGTCGGTACGTGACACTCCGATCCCTTAAATCTGCGTGTCAGTTCGTGACACACGATCCCCTAAATCTACGTGTCGGTTCGTGACACCCGATCCCCTAAATCTACTTGTCGGTTCGTGACACCCGTCCCACTAATCTCATTCTATTAATTCATTAAGCCTTTTTTTATACCAAGGCATCATCAATCTCATCACTTAGTTCATCAAGCCTTCTCTTATACGAAGGCATCATCATTAACAAGAGATTAGAGTTTTCCAAGATTTGGGATTCAATAGCTTCATCATGCTTAATTTATCACAATTATATAATCACATACATGCAAGCATACAATTAAGCATATAGAAGACATTACAATACAACCCAACACATATCATTCGCTATTAAGAGTTTACTACGAATAGCATAAAACCATAACCTACCTCCACCGAAGATTCGTGATCAAGCAAGCAATTTCCCAAGCTTTGTTTCTCTTCGTTTCTCCTCTTTCTCGTTCGACTCTCTCTCGCTTTCTCTTGTTCTTTCTATTTTCTTTATTCAAAACCCTCTTTCTTTTACCCTAATTTGCATATAATTAAGAATAAAAGATGGCAATAATAACCCACTAATTAACTTAAGGTTACCTCTTTTAACCCCCAAGTAATTAGACTTATTAACATTAACCCACTAACTATATAATTAAGGCAGGAATAGTGAAAAACGTCGCTCAAAACAATTAAGGAAATCCGATTCAGACTGGGATTATGCAGCCTGTGACGGCCCGTCGTGCCTGCGACGGTCCGTCCTGCTGCTCCGTCACAGACTTCAGAGACTCAGTTTCCTTGAAGAGTCAGAGAGTCGATTTCAGTACCCAAATTTTAGAATTTCTAAGTGTTTTGAAATGAGACTCCCTCGACGGTCCGTCGTGCCCATGACGGTCCGTCGTGGGGTCCGTCGTCTCTGCCAGTTTTCCAGAAATAGCATCTGTTGCTTAAAACGACTAAACAGGTCGTTACAATAGATACCAATTTACCCATCGTTCGTCCCCGAATGTTCACAAGAAAAGAAATTAGGGCGAGAAGGAGTACCTGAATCTGTAAACAGGTGTGGGTATCTTTCTCACATATCAGCCTCCTTCTCCCAAGTAGCCTCTTCAACTGGTCGATTCTTCCATTGAACTTTGATGGATGCAATCTCCCTTGACCTCAACTTGCGAACTTCTCTACCTAAAATAGCAACAGGTTCCTCCTCATAAGAAAAATTCTCATCAAGCAGGACCGAATTCCAACGGATAATGTAGTTTCCATCCCCATGATATCTTTTCAACATAGACACATGGAATACCGGATGCACTCCGGACAGCCCTGGAGGCAAGGCTAACTCATAGGCCACCTCCCCTACTCTCTTAAGTACTTCAAAGGGACCAATATATCTTGGGCTTAGTTTACCTCTTTTACCAAACCGCATCACCCCTTTCATGGGCGAAACCTTCTGTAAGACTTGCTCACCCTCCATAAACTCCAAGTCTCTAACCTTTCGATCTGCATATTCTTTTTGCCTATTCTGCGCCGCTAGAAACTTTTCTTGAATAGACTTCACTTTCTCTAATGAATCCCTCAAAAGGTCAGTACCCCAAGGTCTAACCTCGAATGCATCAAACCAACCAATGGGAGACCTACATATCCTCCCATACAATGCTTCAAATGGGGCCATATCAATACTTGAGTGATAGCTATTGTTGTAGGAGAACTCTGCTAAGGGTAAGAAGCTATCCCAATGGCCACCAAATTCTATCACACATGCACGAAGCATATCCTCCAACACTTGAATCATTCTCTACGACTGACCATCGGTCTGAGGATGGAACGCAGTACTAAGGTCCAACCTAGTACCCAATTCCGCATGCAATGTTTTCCAAAACTTAGAGGTAAACTGCGTACCTCTATCTGATATAATGGAGAGTGGAACCCCATGCAATCGCACCACTTCCGAGATGTAGAGTTTGGCTAACTTCTCTGCATTGTAAGTCACCCTGACCCGAATGAAGTGAGCTGACTTAGTTAACCTATCAACAATTACCCAAATAGAATCAAACTTTCCCAATGTCTTGGGAAGACCAACCACGAAATCCATTGCAATTCTCTCCCATTTCCATTCAGGAATGGGCATTCTCTGAAGTGTTCCTCCGGGCCTCTGGTGTTCATACTTTACTTGTTGACAGTTTGGACATTTTGCAATAAAATCAACAATATCACGCTTCATTCTACTCCACCAAAAGTGCTGCTTTAGGTCACGGTACATCTTGGTTGCACCAGGATGTATAGAATACCTTGAACTATGAGCCTCTGTCAGAATAGTGTTGATCAAATCATCGACGCAGGGTACAGATACCCTTCCCTTGATTCTCAAAACACCTTACTCATCGATTTGTGCTTCCTTAGCGTCTCCTCGCAATACCTTATCTTGGATTCTACTTAGTTTCTCATCATCAAACTGTTTTCCCTTAATCTTGTCAAGAAAAGAAGATCTTGCCTCCACACAAGCCAACAATCCTCCCTTCTCATTTACTTCTAACCTCATCAAGTCGTTAGCTAGAGTCTGAACCTCTCTAGCCAATGGACGTCTAGAAACTTGCAAGTGAGCTAGACTTCCCATGCTTCCCGCTTTTCTACTTAAAGCATCTGACACAACATTCGCTTTTCCCGGATGATACAAGATAGTGACATCGTAGTCCTTTAGTAGCTCCATCCACCTCCTCTGTCTCAAGTTCAAATCATTCTGAGTAAAGACATACTGAAGGCTACGATGATCCGTGTAGACCTCACACTTAACCCCATACAGATAGTGTCTCTATTGCTTTAATGCAAACACTACCGCAACCAATTCCAAATCATGGGTCGGATAGTTACGTTCATGCACTTTTAGTTGTCTTGAAGCATAAGCAATCACATTCTTCTCTTGCATTAGCACTGCACCCAATCCCGAATAGGATACATCACAATAAACAATGAAGTTCTTACCTTCCACGGGCAAGGTGAGAATGGGTGCGTTAGTCAACAAAGTCTTGAGCTTTTGAAAGATTTCTTCACACTCGTTCGACCATACAAATGGAACATTCTGCTTAGTCAAGTTTGTCAATTGGGAAGCAATGGAAGAGAATCCCTTGACAAATCGACGGTAATAGCTAGCTAAACCAACAAAGCTCCTTATTTCTTACACATTAGTGGGTCTTACCCAACTCTTCACTGTCTCAATCTTAGAAGGATCCACCATCACTCCATCCTTAGATACCACGTGCCCCAAGAAGGACACTGAATCTAGCCAAAACTCACACTTGGAGAATTTGGCATAATGATTTTTCTCCCTCAACATTTCAATACCATTATCAAATGCTCCTCATGTTCTTTCTTACTCTTTGAGTATATCAGTATATCATCAATAAATACGATCACAAAGAGATCCAGATATGGCTTAGAAATCTCGTTCATCAAGCTCATGAAAGCAGCAGGGGCATTCGTAAGACCAAAAGTCATCACTACAAATTCGTAATGCACATATCTTGTCCGAAAAGCAGTCTTTGGCACATCCGTTGCTCGTATTTTCAATTGATGATAACCGGATCTCAAATCAATCATAGAGAAGACACAAGCACCTTGTAACTTATCGAACAAGTCATCAATGCGAGGAATGGGATACTTGTTCTTAATAGTTGCCTTGTTCAACTACCGGTAGTCTATGCACATCCGAAAACTCCCATCCTTCTTCTTTACAAACAAAACAGGAGCACCCCAAGGAGATGCACTTTGTCTAATGAAGCCTTTGCTCAACAACTCTTGAAGTTGGGCCTTTAACTCTCTTAACTCCGCGGGAGCCATTCTATAAGGGGGTATAGAAATGGGGCGAGTACCTGGTTCAAGATCAATGCAGAAGTCAATATCCCTATCTGGTGGCATACCAGGAAGATCTGCAGGGAATACATCCAAAAACTCGCGGACTATTGAAACCGACTCAATTGGAGGTACTTCGATAATATCATCCCTGAGATGTGCCAAGAACGCCAAACAACCCCTACTAACCATTTTCTTAGCACGAAGGAAGGAGATGATACAAACCGGATTGGAAGTGTATTAACCCTCCCACACTAACGGATCTGTCCCAGGCCTGGCTAACGTCACTGTTTTAGCATTACAATCCAAGATCGCAAAATTCAGAGAAAGCCAAGTCATACCCAGAATTACATCAAAGTCAACCATTTCTAAGATAACTAAATCTACATAAGTGTTGCTCCCAACAAAATTCACCAAACAAGACATATATACTTTTTCAACTATCACAGACTCACCCACCGGAGTAGAAACACGAATAGGCATGTCAAGCAATTCACCATGTAAATTAAGACCATTAGCAAATAAGGAAGATACATATGAAAATGTGGAGCCAGGATCAAACAATACAGAAGCCATGCAATCACAAACCGAAAGATTACCGGTGATGACAGCATCAGATGTCTCCGCCTCCGATCTCCCAGGGAAAGCGTAACAATGGGCCCTTTTGATTGTCTGCCCGTTGCCCCTACCATGTTGTGATGTAGTGGCTCCAGTTTGCCCATCACTACGGCCGTTTTGGTGACCACCATTACCCCGACCACCACATCCTCCACAATAACGGCCTCTACCATGACTACCTCTACCTATAGCTATTGGGGGTCTATTACTCTATTTTGGACAATTCCTCCTAATATGTCCAGTCTCCCCACATCCATAACACTCCCTGGATTCAAGCATAGGTCTCTCAGAGAAGTGTTGACCGGTATGAGGTGGACCCCCAACTACAGTCTGTAGTGAAGACTGAATTGGTCGGGCTGAGTAACCTCCGGAACCCTGTCCTCTAGAGTAATAACCATTAAACTCACCTCCCTTTCAAAACCTTTTTGATGTCGATGCCATGGTGAAGTCATCTGGCTTCACTCCTTCCACCTCTATCACGAAGTCTACCACTTCTTGAAAAGATTTCGCTGTAGCCGCTACCTGTAAGGCTGAAATTCGCAACTCTATCTCAACCCCTTCACAAAACGGCGAATCCTCTCTTGTGGACTGAAACATAGTTGAGTGGCATACCGAGATAATGCACAAAAATTAGCCTCATAAGCAGTAACCGACATCCTACCTTGCTCTAGGCTCAAGAATTTATCTCTTTTCCTATCCCTCAAAGTCCGGGGGATATACTTCTCCATAAACAAGCTAGAGAATGAGGCCCAAGTCATAGGTGGTGCCTCTGTTGGTTGACATTCGACATGTGACCGCCACCAGATTTTGGCGTTTCCTTGAAACTGATATGTCACAAACTCAACACCAAACCGTTCTACTATACTCATCTTGTGTAGTAGCTCATGACAGTCAACTAGAAAATCGTAAGCATCCTCAGATTCAGAACCCTTGAAGACTGGAGGTCTCAATTTCAAGAACTTACTGAAAAGTTCATGCTGATCATTTGTCATTATAGGCCCTGTAGTCAGACGAGGAAACGTGCCTATTTCCAATGAGGCATCCATGCGGGGAGCCACAGTAGCCGCATATTGTACCTCCGGAGCCTGAGGTGCTGGTGCAGAAAACACTGGAGGCGCTTGGCCTTGATCAGATAACCTGGTAAGATAAGCCAAAACCTGATTGATCATCTCTGGGGTAGGTTGGGGTGGTAGTTCCTCATTCTGCACTTGCTCAGTTTCCCCTTCCTCACCCTCTCTTACTACTTCTTCAGTCGGTGGAGAAGTCACTGCCCTAGTATCAGATGGGCTTGGTGCTCGTCCTCTTCCTCTAGAAGACGTCCTCCCACGACCTCTACCACGGCCTCTTGCGGCTGCTCTTCCTCAAGCCACAGCCGCAGTGGCTGGCTCAGACGTTTCTTGTCTTGCCGGTGTTGGTGTTGGCGCAGTCATTGCTCTAGTTCTAACCATTTGCGAAATAGAGTGAAGATGGTAAGATACCAATTTGTATCACCTAGATACCAATTGGACCCAAGTAATATCACGAAAGAAAGAATGAAAGAATGGAATTTTCCTAAAGTCTTACAGCCTCTCAAACAAAAGGTAAAGGCGTCCCCTACCGTTCCTTAAGACTCTACTAGACTCGTTCTTGTGTGATGAGACCAACGAACCTAATGCTCTGATACCAAGTTTGTCATGACCCAAAACCGAGCCGCGACTGGCACCCATATTTACCCTCCTATGTGAGCGAACCAACCAATCTAAACCCCAACATTTTTTAACATAATAAATAGAAAACAATGCGGAAGACTTAAAACTCATTAACAAAATCAATAATCAACTTCTATTACTCAAAACTTATCATTCCCCAAAATCTGGAAGTCATCACCACAGGAACATCTACGATCAAATGACTAAACTAAGAGTATTCTAAAGGCTAAAACAAGTAAAAGCTAGTCCATGCCGAAACATCAAAGCATCAAGACAAGAGGAAGAAGATCCAGTCCAAGCTAGAAGCATTAGCTCACCCTGAAGATCCGGTGTGACGAAGACTGGCTAGAATTACTGTTGAGTTGAAGACGATGGCACATTTGCTGCACTCTACAAATAACAAAGAAGAAAACATAAAAGTAGGGGGTCAGTACAAACACAAGTACTGAGTAGGTATCATCGGCAAACTGATAATAGAAAACAGTATATATCAAGTAATATCATAAATCGACCACAATACTCAACATATAGCAACAACAAGTACTATAATCATCAATAAATACCGCCAAGTTCATACATGAGGACTCAAGCCTCAATACCATACTCATTTGGGAATTAGATTCATTAGATTGAGTATATTATCATCTTTGAAGATTCATTATCTTTATTTCTCTTGTGTCGGTACGTGACACTACGATCCCCTAAATCTACGTGTCGGTTCGTGACACCCGATCCCCTAAATCTACGTGTCAGTTCGTGACACCCGATCCCCTAATTCTACGTGTCTGTTGGTGACACCCGATCCCCTAAATCTACGTGTCGGTTCGTGACACCTGTCCCACTAATCTCATTCTATTAATTCATTAAGCCTTCTTTTATACCAAGGCATCATCAATCTCATCACTTAGTTCATCAAGCCTTCTCTTATACGAAGGCATCATCATTAACAAGAGATTAGAGTTTTCCAATATTTGGGATTCAATTGCTTCATCATGCTTAATTTATCACAATTATATAATCACATTCATGCATGCATACAATTAAGCATATAGAAGACTTTACAATACAACCCAACACATATCATTCGCTATTAAGAGTTTACTACAAATAGCATAAAACCATAACTTACCTCCACCGAAGATTCGTGATCAAGCAAGCAATTTCCCAAGCTTTGTTTCTCTTCGTTTCTCCTCTTTCTAGTTCGACTCTCTCTCTCTCTTTCTCTTGTTCTTTCTATTTTCTTTATTCAAAACCCTCTTTCTTTTACCCTAATTAGCATATAATTAAGAATAAAAGATGGCAATAATAACCCACTAATTAACTTAAGGTTACCTCTTTTAACCCCCAAGTAATTAGAATTATTAACATTAACCCACTAACTATATAATTAAGGCAGGAATAGTCAAAAACCTCCCTCAAAACAATTAAGGAAATCCGATTCAGACTGGGATTATGCAGCCTGTGACGGCCCGTCGTGCCTGCGACGGTCCGTCCTGCTGCTCCGTCAAAGACTTCAGAGACTCAATTTCCTTGAAGAGTCTGTGACGGTCCGTCGTGCCCACGACGGTCCGTCCTGCCATTCCGTTACGAAGTTCAGAGAGTCGATTTCAGTACCCAAATTTCAGAATTTCTAAGTGTTTTGAAACGAGACTCCCTCGACGGTCTGTCGTGCCCATGATGGTCCGTCGTGGGGTTCGTCGTCTCTGCCAGTTTTCCAGAAATAACATCTGTTGCTCAAAATGACTAAACAGGTCGTCACACACGAAAGCTAAGTTAAAAATGTGTAACCTCCATTGATGTATTGTGGGAGGAATACAATGTAGGTGGAATCCATAGGTAGTCCCTTCAAGTTTGGACCAAATTTCACTTAGACACCACCTTAAGTGGGGTTTGTTCACTTTAGACACGCCACGTCATGGTCCATTGTGTCATTTTGACACTTTTTAAATTATCAATAAACTATATATAGTGTTTGTAATACACTCGTTGATGATGTGTCAAAATGACGAATTAAATGAAGACACGTGGAATATATGTAAGAAAATAATTCACATAATGATTTTTTAGTACAAAAAAGAAGTGACAAATGAGTGAACAAAATGTGGAATTTTCGCCCACAATAATTTTAAAAATGAAATAACCCAACCCCACTCAAATCATCTTCTCCACCCCACCAACCCCAACCCTTGTGTTTTCTCCACTCTCAGCCCACTAGCCCAACATCTTCTCTGCCTTTACACACCCTAAACCCTACATCATCTTCTCAATTAGAATATTAAACCACCACATATCACTACTCAAATCTATTTTGAGATTATTCATAAATTTGTGACTTTCCATTTTTCTTCTTCTTCAATGTAGCAGGGGTTTTCACATTTCTTCTTGTAATTTTTATTATATCATTATATTATGAGTCAAATGTGTTCAAATTCATTTTTTATCTGAAGCATTATAATATTTATTTCTCCACCAAATGAGTTTATCTTTTGGGTGATGATCACTGAAAAATGATGAAGAAGGTGAAAAAAATAAAAGAAAAATGATTTAACAAATGTTTTCACGCAACCGGGATTAATTTATTACACTCTCTATGACATGTCAGCAAAATTTATCAAAATGACATCCGGATATGACATAAGGTGTCTGAAATGAATAAAGCTTAGTTGAAGTGTAAATAAAAATGTGTATCTACTTAAAGGGGACACCGATGGGTTCTGCCTATTATGTAACCTAAGATACTTGGAGTAGAACATATTTGAGATCTTAAATATCCCTCGTCCTAAACATCAATATAAGGGTCTGAGATCATGTGGTCCCCTTATATGATCATATATCCCACTAGAATTTTTTCATTCGATATTTCATCTTCATGTCTTGTGTTTAGGTATATTAGAGTCCTTATTTATATGAGTTATAATTGTGCATATTCTGTGAATTACACTGTCAATAAAGGGATTTAATTGGTCATATTATTATTTTATGAACCATATGTGTTGAGACTTCATGCTAGACTCATCTATACATGCTTTAGGTTAGTCGATGTATTTTGAAAGCTGAACCAAAATATCAGCTTCAACCATATGTCAAGGACGAATGATCATAAAGGGAAGAAGGTAACAGGGTGTATTCTACGTATACCTGTTCTATTTATACGACGATTATATATTTCCTTGTAGTATGGTTATGAACTCAGTTTCCTATGAGAGAGTTCCCAAAGAATAGAGAAGGTAATGGAAACCTGGACAACAAATCCCAATCTTCATCAATTGTTGCACCTAGAGAAGCCACTTCTGGTACTAGCGGAGGGGAAAACTGCCTATATGCAATCAATAGTCTCCAAGAGCAAGATAACTCTCTAGATTTTGTCACGAATATGATCTTTAACTCCTTATGTTGCAAATAAGTTTAAGATTCTTTCTACAAAACATTGTGAACTTTTCTGTGTTTCTACCCCTGTTAGAGCTTGTATTCGAGCGAAAAGATTCTATTGTGATTTTCATATTTCTATTTTTCATAGAACCACTTACATAATAGAGTTTGACATGGTAGATATTTATGTCATTCTAGTTAGGACTGGCTTCATTCCTATTATACACCACTAGATTGTAGAACATGAGTTTTCAATTTTTAGATTCTTAAAAATCCAGACATAGAGTGGAGTAGTAGTTTAGTAAAGCCTAAGGATCGTTTCATTTCGTACCTGAAGGTGAGATAGTAAGTATCAAAGGGGTGTATCTATCACTTTGTCCAAGTTAATTACTCAATTGTTGAGGTAGCTTCCATTAAGTCAGTTTCTATGGTAAAGGAATTTTGAGAAGTATTTCCTAATTATTTACATGGAGTCCATCTTGAGAGAGAAATGACTTAAGCAAAGAAATCATTCTAGATACTCATCCTATCTCTGTTTTACCATAAGGAATTGCACCAGCATAGTTCAAAGAGTTGAAACAATAGATGAAAGATCTGTTAGATAATGGTTTTATTAGATCAAGTGTCTCAACATGGGGTGCTCTAGTCCTGTTTATAAGAAAGAAAGATGGTTCCCGTATGATATGTATAAACTATCGCCAATTGAATAACGTTAGAATCAGGAATAAGTATCCTCTCCCAAAGATAAATGATTTTTTCTATTAGCTTTAGGGTGCCACCTGTTTCTCGAAAATTGATCTCACATCTTCTAACATAAGTTAAGGGTTAGGGAATGTGACATTACAAATAAATCCTTTAGAACTAGATAAATTCATTATTAGTTTTCGATTATGTCTTTTGGTTTGACCAATGCACCAACAACTTTCATATATCTTTTAAACACAGTCTTCGAGCCTTATTTAGATATGTTTGTTATATAATATTCAATGATGACATACTAATCTATTTGAAGAATGAAGAAGATCAAGCTAGTCATCTCAGGATAGTCTTTCAGAGATTGAATGATAAAGAGATGTATGCCATGTTTCCAAGTGTAAGTTTTTGATTAAGTCTTTTGTCCACATAGTTTACGGTGATGGGATTAGAGTTTACACCTAAATGATACAAGCAGTTCAGAGTTATCTAGATCCACGTCTCCAACTAATATAAGGAATTTCTTGTGTTTGGCTGGCTAATATAGAAGGTTTGTTGAGGGATCTTCGTCTATTTTTTCTCCTTTGACCAAGTTTACTCAGAAGACAGTTAAATTTCAATGGTTTGAAGCTTGTGATAAAATATTTCAGGAGTTGAAAAAGAAGTTGGCTACTACCCCAGTGTTGACCTTACCAGAAGGTATTGAAGATTTTGTAGTGCACTGTGATTTATATAGTGTCGGTTTGGGTTGCGTGTTAATGTAGAATGACAAGGATATAAGGTTCATGAGAAGACTAATCCAACCCACGACTTAGATATGGTTGTTGTAGTTTCCTCCTTGAATATATGGTGTCACTATTTGTATGGTGTTCATGTTGACATATTCACTTATCATAAGATCATATGATATGTGTTTACGTAGGATGAGATAAATCTCAAACATAGGAGGAAGTTAGAGATACTCAAGGATTATGACATTAGTATTCCTTACCACCTAGTTAAGGCTAATGTGGTTGTTGATGTTTTAAGTATGTTAGGCATGGGAAGTACCACCCATGTAAAGCTAATGTGGTTCCTGATGTTTCAAGCAGGTTATAAATAAGAAGTACCGCCCATGTTGCGGAACAAAAAATGGAGTCATCCAAAGAGGTACACATACTTGCATGTCATGAGTCAGACTTATGGATTCCACAGAAGGAGGGATAGTGGTGACCAATGGGGTTGAGTCATCATTAGTGTCAGAAGATAATGAAAAGAAAGACAAAGACCCTATGTTCATAAGCAAAGAGTATTGGTTTTTTAACAAGGGGAAGATGGTGCATCAAAATATCAGGGTACATTGTTTGTACCTAGGGTGGATGGACTCCAAGAGAGGATCATGGAGGAGGCGCATAACTGCAGATAATCCATTCATCCGTGTTCAACAAAGATATGCAGAGATTTGATAGGGGTTTATTGTTGTGAAGTTATGAAGAAAGAGATTGCTGAGTTTGTTGCCAAGTGCCTGAATTGCAAACAAGTGAAAGTAAAACATCAAGGCATGTAGTGTTGGCTCAGGATAATGAAATTCTAGAATGGAACTGGGATATGAATACTATGGACTTCATCACAGGCTTGCCAAGGTTTCGCAGTCAGAATGATTCAATTTGGATAATTCTCGAAAGAATGAAAAAAATCCACCCTCTTTTTGCCCATAAAAATCACTCATTTGGTAGAGGATTGTGTGAAATTATACATTCAGCAGGTTGTGAGAATTCATAGAGTCCTAGTGTCGATTGTGAGAATTCATGGAGTCCTAATGTGGTTCCCAATTCAAGAGCGTACTATCCGTACCTTAGAAGATATTTCTAGGGATTGTGTGATTTTTCAAGGGGAATTGGGATGATCACTTATCTCGCATTAAGTTCGCAGATAATAACAACTACTATTCGAGCATCCAAATGGATTTATTTGAAGACTTTATGGGAGAAGATGCAGTTCTCTTATTAGGTTGTTCAAAGTTGGTAAACCAGGGTTATAGGACCAAATCTAGTACACCAAGCCATGGAGAAGGTAAAGGTGATTCAAGAGAAATTGGAAGCGGCACAGAGTCGCCAAAAGTTGTATAAAGATGCAAGGAGAAGACCGTAGGAGTTTGAAGTGGACGATTGGGTATATCTTAATGTTATACCCATGAAGGGTATTATGAGGTTTGGTAAGAAGGGGAATATATTCCCCTGTACAGTGATCTTATAAATATCAGAGTTGGGGATGTAGCTTACGAATTAGAGCTACCACATGTTCTAGCACTGGTTCGCGCAGTATTTTATGTCTCCATGTTGAAGAAGTTCATGGGTGATCCTTCGTTGATTGTACCAACTGAAAATTATGGGAATAAGGATAGATTATCCAATGCGGAAATTCAAGTTCATATTTTAGATGACCAAGTTTGAAAGATGAGAACAAAGGAGGTGGCATCAGATAAGGTCCTTTTAAGGACGGAATAGCATACTTAGGGTTCATATGAACCCTCTTCGATGGAAAATATTATTATTTATACATGATTAAATTATTTTTTAAATATGTATAATATATGTTGGACCCCCTTGTACTAATTCGCGGTTCGGTTTCTTAGATTTTGTACCCCCTAATCAAAAAATCTAACTCCGCCACTAATCTCAATGAATTAAAAAACTACATATTTCTTTGATCATAATAGCATATTTTTACATATCCTCATAAAAGAAAATGCTTTTATAATGGATGATCCTAAATATCATAATTTGTTGATATTACCCTTATATATAAGAGAGTAAAAGAGGACGAACATGGCATCATATAATAGTACAAAAAGCAGTCTAAAGTGTACTGTGAATGCTTTAATTTTTTGCTTCAACCAACCTAATTTTATTTGTTATTGTACTTTTATATCAACGTGTAAGAAACTCAAACCATCTCTTTCCTTTGTTAGTTTGATTTTGGAATTGGTAAATTGGTCACGTGGACCTTTGTACTTGTATCAGATTGTATTTTGAACCCTTCTACTTATCTATTTGTCATCTGGATCCTTAGACTCAATAAAACACAATTTATCGGACCCTTCTGACCATTGACCACACTTATGTGGCTTTAAGATGGATGAGTTTGCAAAAGTGTGTGATTTCACACTCCTTAAGGCGAGTGAGTACTATTTTTCAATTTTGAAAATATTAATAAAAATATAAAATAATACAAAAATAAAAAAATAATTAATAAGGCCACATCTTCTTCACCATATTACACCTTCAACAACAGCCATCTCCGTGCCCAATTCTTTGTTTATCTTTCTATACTCTTGTCATTAGATCTTGACATTGAAACCTTCTTGACTCCGTTGATTCGCCTCTAAAGGTAGAGGTCGATAGTAGTGGTGCTCGTCGGAGAAAGAGCGGCGGCGATGGCTAGGTTGGAGGATCTAGTTACAACATTGAAGAGATTTTGTCTAGATATAGTGGTATGGCTTCGACGGATGTAGTTTCGTGATTGTGTGGAGGCGACGGCCAGATCGGGTGGTGTGGCGGCGGCACCTTCAAAAACTGTTTTTTCTATAGTTTCTAATATGGTGTCCTTCACTTTTATTCTCATTTCTACAAATTTGTGAGTTAAACAATTTGAAAATTTTGATGGGTAAAAATGATTGTTAAATCAATATTTGGATATATTGATATATTTTAATGGTGACAAAGTTTGCATTAATGGAGAAAAAAGGTTTATAGAGTTTCAAGTGATGAACAAAGTTTTAATAATTATTAAAACTGAAATTTATGAATGCTGAAAACATAAAAATTAATGGTGATTTTTGTGATATAAGAAAGTGGTGCTAAAATGATGATTATGATGGTGACATCTAATGTAAGAAATGGAGACATGGTTAAAGAAGAATGAAAGAGGAAAGAAGAGAAAAACAATTTCTTAAAAATAAATAATTAATGATGTGTGATTTGAAATCTGATGTGGATGACGACGTGTCACTTTTGTTGAGGGTTTGAAGCTCTGACATCGCCAAGGGGGTTTAAAATGTTGACATTCGTTGAGTCTAAGGGATAATTTAATAAATAGTTAAGTAGAATGGTTAATAATACAAATTTATACAAGTACAAGGGTCCACCAGACCATTCCGCGATGGAATCTTCTATTACTTTCTCTTTCGAGCCCTGAAATTTTTAAGTCTTTTTAACATTTTTTCTTGAATCTGTTTTTCCTCTTCAATGGTTTATGTTTATTGTTTTTTATGATCATAAATATACCTACTTTTATCATTCAATCTCAAATGAATATTTTTTTTCAGTTCTTCATTGGTATTTATTACATTTTCCTGATTTTGCTATGATTTTGTTCATGATGTTTCTAATTTTGTTTGATTCATACTAAAAGATGCTTGAAAATTGGTGTCCGTTCCTCTTATTATTCTTCTCACTTCTATATTTTTTTCCTTGGCAAGTTTAAATTTTTTATAGTCAGAATATATTGGTTATTTTGTTGTCTTGCTTCTTTTATTGTGCATTTTCTTCTTTTCAAATAGTTTATTGTAGAACTTTGTAATTTTATGTTTCTAACTAGGTTTTATTTACTGATGCATGACTTACTTTAAATTTTATTTGTTTTTACCTCTCTTGTTTATGACACACACCACTAATTTTTTTAGTTTTTCTTAATTAACATGAATCTTTATATGTTACTTAAAATGATCTTTTTTAAGGATGGAGGAACTGGATATAAAAGGACCTATGCATGTTCTTCTCGAAGCATTGATTGACAATAAAACTATATGTTAGAATCAAATAAATATGCTGAATACACTATACACATTAAAATAGAAAACTCCAAATATTTGTAGGTACTATATGATAGAGATGACAAAGTGAAGATATATGAAAAGAATTTTATAGGATGGTTAAGATTCAAAAAATCAAATGGTGTAATGTCGGAACATGTTGATGCTGGTGAGGGATAGACAAGATTTGCTAGAGGAAATCGACAAGCTCTGACTCATTGAAGAAATGAAAGCAAAAGTTGTTGTGTTCCAATCTTGTCGCAGGTCTGAAACTCGAACAATTCATACCATCAAAACAACATAAAGTGAGTCTTCATAACTACCTACAGTTAAGATTTGGTTCTGTCCCCTAACTTTTGAATTAATATTGATTGAAATATAATGTCACTTACATTTGCCTGTTTCCTAATTGTCTTCAATGTGCTTATGTTGTCCAATAGAAAAATATCTCTTCCTCATTTGAAAATTTTAGTTTTGAAAAAGACAAATAAGTTTCAATTCTCTGATAATGATATAGTCTCACTTTGCTAAGTTTTGCGGACTCTTCACTTACGTTAACAGATCCGTGTCGAATTGTTAAAAAATACATTACTTTTGAAGAATTAAGTACATACCCGTTGACATTTTTGAAGAGTTCAAAAAACAGTCACTTGGTAGTGAGAACCATCAATAGGATAAATGGAATGAACTGGCAAAGATGGTATGTGGTTATTCAAATTTTAATGTTTCCTCAACGTTCTTGAAAAATAGCTAAATTTTTTATGTTATTTCTTTTAGATAACTTGAAACAACTTTAGCTTTAACCTCTTGATATCAGTTGATTATGTTCGAATTTGATTTTTCATCTTTTTGTATTACTACCAAGAAATATGAGAGGCTACGAGGACTCTATTTATTGTTGTTATGATTAGAGAGGTTTGTCAGTTTATAAGTGATTTTCTATTTTTCTTTTTTGTGTGAATTATAATATCATTTTCATAAGATATCATCTATTGTTTCCCTCTCACTTTCACACACAAATATGTTGTGTTTAGTAAATGGGGATGTGATGAGAACTCGAGAAAGCCATAGGCCACTCTGATATTAGGGGTATCAAATTTCTCATACCAATACACCTATTTGAGTTGTTAAAAAATTTCATTTGCATGTGAGAACTAAAACAAGTGAGCATATATATATATTTGTTTTTACTGCAGAACACACGTTATTCTATTTTATTTGGCTTCATATAAAATTAAAAGTTGTTAGTTTCTTCATTATGAAGTTTCTGTAGTCTCATTTTAGTGAAACAATAGAGTAAAGTATGATCTAGCAAGTTGCAAATAAAAAAAAAACTATATATGAAAAAATGCACACTTATCATGATCTTCAGTTCCCTGGAATTACATTTTGCATATTTATAAATGTTTACAAATATGATATAATTTATCCTACACATTTCTATAATTGTGGCTCTAAGAAGATATAATAGTTAAAAGTAAAGCAGGGGTGTAATTATGTGAACTTAAAGAAAGAACAAGTGTGGACAAGCTGTAGGTAAAACTCAACATGTTCTCGAGATCACTAGAAACATTTTGTGTGCTTTTGCTGGATGATATACAAAATTAAATTGTCTGAGTATACATTTGAGGTGTGGGATGTGTCTGGGTTATCTTATTTAGAATAGTCTTTCTCCTTTTTATATCATACCACGAAAATCTCTAAAACAAATAATGATCGTGTCTTAGTCAATTGCCCGAATAGTAATCTGGGACTATTGTCTAAGATGAGCAATGTCCTCACGAATCTCAATTCAATGTGGTTAATGTTAATGTGTGGACTCCTTACGCCTAACAACAGCTAGGTAAGGAAACGGGAGGTAAGTTAAATATTCGAAAGAGTTCTCTATGATGAAGCAACTATTGTAAATAGTACTTAGATGTAGCGATAAATTAAGAAATTACAAGGGTCTCTCATATACCAAAAGAAGGGAATCACCAACTAATTTTTGCATACCAAGATTATTAACGTGCTTGTGGTGAAGGATAGCATTAAAAAAAACACCTAATGTGAGTGTCCTTAATTGGTAAGATAAAGACTACTCTATTGTGACAATCAAGTGTAAGGATAGACCAAAGTTTCTCTGTCTTGAATGATTTCATGGAGCATAATTTTAACTATAGTCAGCTGATTGATGGAATTTTTGCAATTTTCCCCTTATTTGTTGACTTTTTTTTTAACTCTCTTAAGTTTCAGCAATGATTACTGAAAATCGATCCTCTCTTTTGTCCCTTTCTAAAGGTTTCTTCATATAAACAAAGAAAATTGATTTCACAATTCAATAAGCTGCTGAAATGGTTGATGGTTGAATTTATTACATTTAATTCTTTAGTAATCAAATAGTTTATTTCTTCCATTAATTTTTCTATGTTTTTATTTGTTTAATTCATATACATTAATTCAGATTCTAATAAAGTGTGTTTCATTTCTCAATGTTTTCTTCCTCCTATTTCATTAAGCTTAATTTTTTATTATATACACAGTGAATGATGTATCTATTTCAAATTCCTTTTGCAATTTTGGTGACATTTTTTAATTATGTTTAAAAGACAAGTGAGGATGATTGAAAATTTATAGGGTTGTGCTATATTTGATAGCACTTAACAACAAATATTTGATAACTAATGCCGAACAAATGATGAAGTTTGTTAAAAGAAGCAAAATGATTTCTCTCTTTCTTGCCACAATTATTTTATTATTCACACTGTTTTTTCTTGGGTACAATATGTCATTGCACTATTTATAGAATATTTATATAGAACAATTAGTCCATATCTTTTATTGCAAGAAGAGATCAAGTTGTTTTTTGAAACTAACAAATTTCAAAATACACGATAGAAAATATTAGTTTTCGGCAATAAGTATGCACGTCCTCAGAGGGTACTATAGCCTTTGCCGACATTAATAAACTGTGAGTTGATTCAATGTTGCTATAGACTTCATGGATATTTACATAGAGTACCAATTTCCTCTTAGAATAGATATTTATCAATAATTAAGCTACTAATTATCGTTAAAGATCATTTTTTGTAGTGATCACTAATTCTATGAACCTTAAATTTAAAAACAACTTGAAAGACTATCCTTTTTGAAAAAAATATTCAGTAACATGTGTTTTTATTCTTGATTTCTAGGAATGTAAGATCATCTTTATTATATTTATTGATATTAGTGAGTTCAAGAGATCACAAAATTATGTTGTGAGATTTTTGTATGTTATATGTCCAAAAAAAATTTTAGTACATCCCGTTGTACACATTCAGATGTGACCTACTTCTTGGTTGAAAATTGCATTAACTTTTTGCAAATCCATATTATAATCATAACAAGAAATTTGAGTGATTCTACTGTCTTAGTCCTCGACCTGCAAACATGGCGATCTAGAATCTGGACAAGAATCACCTCATTAGGTAAGTTATCATTGATCCCAATATTTTCAATGTTTATGATTAATGAAGGATCGCCCATGAACTTGTTCAACATGGAGATGTGAACTACTGGATGAATTATGGATAACTCTATTGGTAGGTCCAACTCATAAGATACATTACCTAGTGTTGTAAGGGTCGATATATCGAGGACCAAGCTGCTCCTTCTTAAAAAATACCATAGCACCTTTAATGGGTGAAACTTTCAAATTATATCCAATCATCTGCTTCAAAGTCTAAATCAATTCTTCTTACATAGGTGTAGGATTGGACCAATTGTCATTTTCAACCTCTCTTGAATCACTTTCAGCATCTCCATAGTTTGATTATCTATATGAAGTCCTACCATCCGTGCTTGACAAAATTCAAACCATATAATATGAGATTTGTATCTTCTCCCATTAAGAGCTTCATAATAAGCTATTTGTATAGTGCTAACTATTGTTGTAAGCAAATTCAATAAGAGGTAGGTGATCATCACAATTAATTTTGAAATAAATCACATAAGCATAAGCCACCGACATATCCTCTAAGGTATGAATAGTGCGCTCTACATGACCATTTATCGAAGAATGAAAGGCAGTACATAAGTTATCCTTTGAACCCGAGTCAGTTTTGAATAACATACAAAATTGTGTAGTAAATTTCTCATGTTTGTCTGAATAATGGTGACAAAAACAGCATGAAGTCTAACCACTTTTTGAAGATGCAACTTGGCATAATCCTCTGGTTAATGGGCAGTCTTTACCGGAAAAAAGTGGGTTAATTTTGTCATTCTATTAATAATCTCCCAAACTAAATCATGTTGCATACGAGATCTTGGTAAAGCTAGGATAAAATCAGGATTAATCATCTCTCACTTTCAACCTGGAAGTTCTATATTCTAGGCCATACTACCAGGCCATTGGTCCTCTACTTTAACTTGTTGGAAACTCGAACACTTAGGAAGAAATTATAAAATGCCCTTCATACTACTCAGTCAATACTTCTATTAAATCGTGACACATCTTTGTGGAACCCGGATGAATGAAATATCTAGAGCTATGAACTTTCTTTATGATGCATTCTTTTAGTTCAACACTCTTGCTACACATAATGTAACTTGATACCTTAATACGCCATCTCTCCCTTGTTAAAAAGCCATTTTTATGAACATTTGTCTTTAATTCAAAAAAAAAGGTTCTTGATCCTACTTCTCTTTTACTTTTGACACTAATAAAGATCTAGTCCCATTAATCACCACTCCTCTTCTATATGTGGAATCCAATTAATGAACTCCCAAGTGTTCAACTTTGTGCCCAACCTTTGCTAGTTCTTTATTATCTATCTCAAAGTAGGCAGTACTAGCCATCGACAACCTTCTCAAGGCATAAGAAACAATATTAGCCTTACCTGGGTAGTATAGAATACTCATGTCATAATCCTTGAGTAATTATAAACACCTCATTTGTCTGAGATTGAGATCTTTCAGAGCAAATACATACCGAAGACTTATGATCAATGAATACATCTACATGAACACTATACAAATAAAGACATCGTATCATCAAAGCAAATACTACGACATCCAGCTCTAAGATATGAGTTGAAGATGAAGAAAAACCATTCACGTGAGGAAGTCCTGGTTGAGATTTTGAGAGAAAAGTTTAGGAGATAAGAAACAAGAAGTTGCGTGTGCAAAAGCTCTATGAAGGAAATCATATCGTGCAGGGTGCTACTTTAAGGTCAAGGCCGATATGATGTCCCAATATCCATACTTTTTTCTTCTACTTTGAATCTATCTTAAGGTAATGAGTTCCTCTTTACTTGTCCTATGTTTTAGAGTCATGTGTTTTATGTGTTTCCATGATTTCCTTATGTTATGCATGTACATGAAAAATTTGTGTTTTGTAGAAAATGAGTTTACATGATTTATTATCCTCATCATGTTGTGCATTAAGTGTGAATTCCCTATAGACTCCAGGAGATGATATGATGAACATGCTTTAGCTATGATTTTGAGTGTGAGTTCCCTATAGACTCCAGGAGATGATATAATTGTGTAAATCATACTTTTATCTTGGAGAAGGAAGCTCCTCCTTGAAGATGAGGAATTTTAAAATTTCTTACATTTTGGTTTGCTAAAGATGAGGAATTTTAAAATTTCTTACATTTTTGTTTGTTAGTTGTTTCACCTACTTTCATTATAGTACATTGAGTATGTTTAGCTTTGAGTTAATGGTTCCTCCTCTGTTGTGAAAATTTTTATATGTTGCCTGCATGAAAGGTTGCTAGTCTTGAGGTTTTTCCGTTAGAAATGTCTAGAATCTTACCCGAGGACACGTTTTCCCAAGAGGGAGATGATGAAACACCTCATAAACTAGAAGGCTAAACTAGGGCTAATTGAGAGGGCAACATAAAAAAAGGGAGGATGTTTGGGAAGACATCACCAAGCACTACCTCACCTCACATGACCACCATAAAGATTCGTTGTGAGGACCATGATTCATGGAGAGGTTCGTGGAGGACTAGGCAGTATCTAGGATACTCTGCACCGAACAAGGACATTTCCTATAGACGGCTCGCGAAGGCTACAACAACTATGGAAAGGTTCATGATCCTAGGCTAGTCGTAAGGCGACAAAGGGTTTAAACCGTAGCCACTCGTCCAAGAACCCAAGGGAGAACCCCAGCTCGTGGTAGGGACTACAATTCTTGCAACCTCACATAGTCATGTGGTAGTGTACTATAAGTTAAGGGTTAATTGTTCTTTTCTTGTTATAAGTCAATGTAATCATTTTCATAGCTAATTGTTAAATTTTTTGGATTTCTAAGCTTTGCTGAATTCTAATCCTCTAAGACAAAGTATCATTGTATAAAGTTTGTTTCATGTATTTTTTTGGGGGGACATGACGTATGGGCTAGGCTCAATTTTATTGTATTAGATTAGATGGTTACGATGTTACAAGATCTCTAGAATTCTGTTTTTCATTCATAAAATGTTTGGCCTTTGAAATCTTGTTTCACTCTTATTGTTCTATTTCTCATGTAATGAGAGTTAAATGTCTTGTATGGAATTCTTTGTGGTTCTATGTGTCATGTTACATCTAGGGTGTACCCCTAGGTCTTCACAATTATGCATGCATAAATTTTGTGAATTATTAGGGTAAAATGTGAAACGAACATCCTCAAAAACTAGTATTTGATATGCACCAACATGTTACAAGACCCTTAGTTCTTTTTGAATATTTATATGTTTCAAATGTTTAGTAAAAAAGAATATTTATTTCTGATTACGTTAATAATTTCCAATCTAGTTACGTGCGGAAAAAACTTCTTTACATAACAAAGGTAGAACAACAAAATGAGAAAAATTTAACCAATGAACATATGTGGAGATACTATTTAAAATTGTTTGAATACAAAAATTAATTATAAATAATCAAATTAACCCAAAAGATATGGAATTTTTAACTTACTAAATATATAATAATAATGTATCTTTTACTTCACCTTATTATTTCAAAATATTTATTTTGTAGTACTTCTTCATAATTTTCTTTAATTTTAAAATTCATACTAAATTTTAGATGTATGGTATATTTATCTTAAAAAGCTTAGAGTGAAAATTTATTCAATTCATAAATCAATTTATTTAAATTTTAAAATGGAAAAGGTTTTCGTGGAAAATCGTGCAAACAAGAAATATTTTTGTAACAACAACAATAAAAATTGAATAATTAAATAAATCACAATCTAGTAAATATGTAAATTTTCAGAAAATAATAATTGACTGAAATAAAATATTTTGAAAAATATTTCATCGAACACGACATACATACGACTCTTATTATAATTACAAAATAAAACTGATGTAGAGAATCTTATGACACACTTAAACATACAAAAACTAAAAGACATAAATTTTTTAGGGGACAACATGAACACATAAAACAGTACTAAAAAAAAGAGATACACTAGTCCAAAGGATTAACTTGTTATTGGAGGGGTTTGAATCTTGATCATTAGCATTGTTTAGTGAAAGGTCATCCAACAAAGTGACCAAATCATCTTCACTCAAGTTGAGTAAATCAATAAATGATGGACTTTGTGGAATGTCAGTAGAGTTCTGGTTGTTATTCATTTGAATTGATGCACCCATTGAGGGGATCTCATCTAAAGGATCCATTTGTGGTGTCATAGAAGTAAATGGAGGATGTATAATTGGGAAAGACATCATAGATGTCATTGTTATTGAAGGAGTTGATTGACGGACATTTGATGTAGACCCCTCGTCACCATCATTCTTTTTCATTATTATACGTTTTAATTGAAGGTTCTTAATAACGTACCTTATATCGTTTAGATAGAAAAGATTCATGTCAATGGAAATAATTTTCCATTCAACACTTCATGCATCTCATTTGTAATTTCCTTGATCCTATTTTCCTTTCTTATCTTTAGTAATTTTTTTGCAACTTCTTGATTCTTTTCTTGGAGAATTCTTCCTTTGTGACCATGTTTTTTGATCTCTCCAATGCTTCCAATTCTTTAAACTATTGAAAAGTATTGATTGCTGCAACAAGATTGGGAACACCTTAGGTTCATCACTATAAGGACTATATACAATGAGAGCCATTTCAATGTCGCAAAGAGTACTGAGTTCTTCTGCCTTTTTAAACAACCCTATGAGTCTTTTCTTGTATGAGACTTTTCTTTCCGTTTCATTTTCAATCAAAGCTAATATTACTTTTTTTCTAGGCATGGCCAAAGAAGAGGTATATGAGGATATATGTGTTTTTAAATAATGTCTTTTTTGTTGTTCTTGTATTGGTAGTTGTCTTTGCCTAAGATTGACCCTTGTATATATAAATAAAAATTTTGAATCATATAATGTTTGGGTAATTTGAATTATAGAATTTCCTAATAAAAACACTTATTTTTTTTGGAATAAATTTGAATGAGAGTATATTATCTTGAACTTGATGTTGTTTTTTTATCTGTTCTAATACTAGCCAAATATTTTGAGTCGATATTTTCATATAAAGAAAAGAATTAGTGTTGTTGAAGTTTGAATAAGTAGTATCCATAATACATGGTAATAAGTTTATACAAAATAGGTTTCTTATAGAATTCCATTACTATTTTATCCAATTTTGGAAGAAATTATATTTAGTATAAATTTTAAACTACTTTCAAAAATATCAAAAACTAAATCCCACCTAATTTTGTTTTTATTAATATATGATATACAACAACCTATTGCTTGAAGCTAAGTGAAATATTTTCGTAAATTAGTTTGAAGGTAAAACAATATTCCATTATTGTACTAATACTAATCAAAATAATGTATTTGCATATAATTGAAAATAAAAAGGTAAATTTTATTATTTTTGAAGAAACGATTTGTCATGATCCGAGTTATCAAATCATGATGCCCAAATTATAATAATCCACTAGTAGTGAAGCTAACAATACAATGGAATGATAAATAACGATTTTAAGTGTAACAATCCGTTAAGTGTACTTGTTCTATTTCTAAGACACTTATAAATTTCCTTGCGGTATAATTATGAACTCGGTTTCCTATGCGACTAGTGACAATAGAAAAGGTTTAAAGTTAATTGCCCATATATTTTTATGGGACACAATTAAGTTGACGTCAATGGAAGTATTTAAACTTGAAATCATAAGGTGGCAGTTGAGTCTATAGTTAAAATTGACATAGTGTATATAAGTTTTAAGTTAATTTAAAGGTATTCTTGCCTATAAATTCAATAAAATATTGAGGTGCTTTCTTGACTTCACTAAGCTAGTAGGTGACAAGTAGGTGCATCACCTACATTGACTTATTGAGATGCTAAAGGACCAAGTAGGTTCATCACCAACTAAAACTCATTTGACCATGTTATTGGGCCAAGTACACTACCTATATTTGACCCAAGTTGAATAAAAATATAATGGAAAAATAGACAGCCAATTCCCAATCTTTTAAAGTCCACAAGAAATACTTTGAATGTACAAGTAGGTGCATCACCTAATTAAATGTGTTAGTTGCAGATGAAGTATAACAAAGGTTGCAAAAGATACACCTATTAAGGTAAAAATTATTACATAAATATGTCATTTTTCTCTTATACAAATGTTAAGCTCTCAAATTCATATATTTCTCTCTTTCTCTTAAGATGAAGCAACCACCCAATTTTCCCATTAAGGGTTCTAACTATTTTCATTAGTTTCATCCAAAGCAGCAACTAGATCACCTTCTCTCCTATATTGTTTAAAGTATATTAGACAGTTCTTCAAAGGGAGTGAACTAGAGTAGCTATATGTTTTGGAAGCCAAGGTTTTGTCACTCTCTTCCAAAGAATAAGAAAAGGCTACAAAAATAATAATTGAAGGTATAGTAATTTAAAACAACAATAACATATATAGATAGGCAAGGTAACGCCGTTGCCAAAACCTTTAATTATTAGTTTACTTAAGAATTCGTGACTTACTTTTTTATTACAACTCAAGGTATAGTAATTTAAAACCAAAAATTCATGTCTGTTGAATATTTTTTTAGTGTTAAAGACTCTTATTGTATTGATATTTTATGCGAGGTCATAGAGGTACTTAAAGAATGATTGTTGAAAGTTTAAAGGTCAGATTTATAAGCTATGGTGATGAACTATTTAAGTAATGTTTTGGAAAAATAAATTCACATTTCATGGAAAGTTTGTTCAAAAATAACTATAACAGACAGAATTTGTGTCACGAGTAGAATCTAGACTCCAGACGAGATCGGCGTCGTTGACCTATCAGAGGTTGCAAACAAGCCTACTTACGTTATACCATCTTTACATATGTTAATTTTAGCGGAAAATTTGAATCTTTTTGTTATTTAAACAGTCTTGCTAAGCATTCTTAACATTTTATAATAGTTCATCATCAACCATCTAATATTAAAGAAATAAAAAAGTGAAAGAAATGGTTCATTGAGTCTTAATTGTATAATTGCAAAAATGGCCCAATACAAAGTCTAAATCAATACAGGAAAGAAACGCTAGAATATAAAACAGTAACATCATCGAAAGCATGAGGACCTACCAAACTTAGGATGAATGCCGACGTCCAGATAGCTGCAACAAAGATCCTGCAACTCTATCAACCACCTACGTCTGCACCTAAAATAGTATTTATTAATAGGGTTAATACACACTTGTACTAAGTATGCATATATGCAAGCATATACTAAGGACATGCATGAGAGAGAACAACTCTTTCCTAACGGCATGATTATTGGAAGTCAAGGTAGTAGACTTGCCAAATTGAGATTAGGAAAGTTAGTGAAATTTCCAAATTGGGTTAGGAAGGTCATGCCATGAGATTAACATGCATCATTATAAATATCGTATTGCACACAACATATAACATCTTCATATACACATACCATAGAACATAAAATATAACACCTTGCTTTTTTCATATCATTCATTCATATGCCATGAGCTTTGGGAATCATGGACTTGACATTAAGACTTTCAAAAATGAGGGCCCAACATATGGGACCTCAACTAGGGAGTCTTCACTAGCAAACACAGAGTCTTCTTCATTCATTCATACGTACTTCATTTCATTTTATTCATAGTCAAGTGTGAACACTAGCTATACATAGGTTGTTTTTTAAGACATTCATTGTGTTTTTTGTGCAATGATAAAAAATAACCTAATGTCATTACCCGAGTCTAGCTCACCTCTTGATTATCCTATGCTAACACCTTTGGTATCATTCATTTCATTACGTGCTTCATTTGAGGTTGGCCTCATTCATTCAATGGGAACTTTAACTTTAACCGACATAGATGATGTGAGCTTCATGAAATCCACTGTCTCCCCCACACCGAAAAGAGGTTGAATCACTGGCTAAAGTGACCCAATAAACATGCTAGTTTACATGAGAAATTTAACCCCGTTAGATCCTTATTATTGAAGTATAGGTTCAAAGACTAGGATATGTATGGAGACCCATACCCCGCAAGACGGAAAGTCTCATCTCATGAGAGTTACGAAAACCTTCTCCTTTCCCAAAGAAGGCATCACCGCTCATATCTAGCCTATCGGTGCTCAGTAGAAAGTTCTATAACGTTCAACTCATACGTCTTGGAAGTTGACTTCTAATATGAGGACAGTATAGCTCATTAGATGATATCTCATCTCATCATTAGTATTAAGTGTGTTAATCTCAATACCTTCGTTAGAGTATTCATAGAGACTGGTCTCTTCATTATCTTACACCCTCTTTGGTAAGTATGTATTGGTAATATTTATTTAGGCTCACTTGAGATTTCTCTAATCCTATTCATTATCCTCTTGTAATGTTGTCACCACATTCTTCAGTATTAGCACCTTTTCTTTTCATAGTTACAGACCTTCTATAACGTGAATGCTTATTTCATCATTTCATAGTTTATGTCATCTTATGCCAATGCACTTTGCTACTTATAATATCTTACAATAATAATTAACCCTCATAGGGTTCATCATTTAATTCCATACATCTTAGGTCCACTTATTTTTGAATGTATGTTAGACTTCTGTTTCTATACATACAAACAATGGGGCTTCATTGGTAGTTTGCTAGAAATGCGGAGATAATCGAATGGTTCTATGTATAGACAATTTTTAGACTATAAATTAAATCTCAACATTTACAGTGAAGGATTAATTTTCTATTTTAATTTCACACTTAGATAATCGAATGGTTGGGGTTCGAGCCCCCACAACCCCTTTGATTTTAAGAGTTAAATTTGGTACAACAGAGAAGTTGTGGGTTCTAACCCCCACATCCCCCCCTTTTTTTTAAGATTTCGCTGAGGAGGCTGTGAGGTGGTGGGTTCGAGCCCCCACATCCCCTCTATCTTTATTTTATATTAATTGGCAAGTGGCAGTGAGGTTGTGGGATCGAATCCCAACAGCCTCACTTTATTCCCTTGTTATTTCGACTCTACCTTCAGCGCTGGGGTCGTGGGTTCTATCCCCACACCTTGAATTTTATTTTTTCATTATTTTCTCTCCCTTCGCGTGTACTGGGAGGTCTTGGGTTCGAATCCCACGCCTCCCATTTACTTGTTTACTTAATTTTTTTCCTTCTCCTCCCCATAGGTCGCGAGTTCAATTCCCCCCAGCTGCATTTCCCTTATTTTTTCGCGAAAACAGGAGCTAGGATTGAATCCACCCCAGCCCTTATTTTTGTTTTTCTTTGCCTCACAAAACTAGTAGCTATGGGGTTCAATTCCCCTTAGCTCCTTAACGCTTTTCTCTTATTTTTCAGCCTGCTCAACTTTTGAGGTCTTGGGTTCAATTCCCATTTACCTCACTTATTTATTTCCCTTTTTCAAAAACCAGAATTAACCTTATGGGGCAGTATGCAATCTGGAAATTTTTTCATATCATTCTTCACTCATTTTTAGTCACCTCTTTCATGAGTTTACTTAGCTAAAAGAGTGTTATTCAACCCAACATTCTTCATCATAATGAACACCACATTGCAAACACATAACACACATAAAATACACCAAAAACACATGAATATTCGACCCAAAGCAGTGGCTAAAGCCACTGCCCACGATGCACACACAACACCAATTTTTGGTTACAGTTTGAATATCGTTTTCGTAATTTCCCTCACATAAAACATGTTCACACATAATATAATTACGTCAATCATGCCTAAGTCTAGTAGTAGAACACACCTATCCTACAAATTCGTTTGGGAGCTAAGGACAAGGACATACAAATGGGAACAACCTTAGTTTTCAAGAGATTGAGAAACGTTTGAAGGATACTCTTGGAGAATTAATTCCAGGAGAGAAACCCATACCCTTTGATGTTGTTCAAGTGTAAAGCTTCTGCCCGAGAAACTCCACCACACATTGCCAAATACAATTCAACATACACCCCACTCGACAAACCTCTCTTAGCCTTGACGTTTTGATTACTTTGTATGTTACTTAAAAATTCTTTTGAGTTTTTCAAGTGTGAAGATCTTTTGATGTATTTTCTAGTTATTGCTATGTTTGTCAGAATAAGTTAGAGGGAGATTGAGAATGTGAGATAGAGTTGAGAAATGTGAGGGAGAGAGAGTTATTAGGATTAGGAGACTAAATTCAAAACTTAGTCAAAATAGGATTTAATTAACTTATTAAAAATCTGATTTATTTCAATTAATACGTGAAAGGACCATTTTACCCTTAATGAATAGATTTTAATTGATGATTAAATCATCACTTCCTTGCTCCTAGTGGGGCTCGAACACGAGTTGGAACCCATTTGCGAAATTGGTCACTCTATGTCGCCCCAAATTTTAAAAGCTCTTTTAATTAAATTAATTAATTAATTTATTAATTCCTTAGAGTTATTACAATATTACCCTTTGCCTGGAAATGACCATTTTACCCCTGGACCCTCAAAACATAAAACTTCTTCTTGTAAGTCCGGTAAAGACTCCTTCGATTAAATCTTAATTTTTGTGAGCCTTACTTGGTTGGCTCCAACCTTTCTAAGCCCAACTAACTCCCTATGTTAGTTGACTTGATCTTAGTAAAGGTTCTAAGGTCTGGTTCTACGCGTATCAATCCGTGTGAACCTTGGTTTAATCACAAGAATTCTTGACACCCTAAGTCTTGATCCTATTTATTTTTAGGGTTGTTACAATTTGTTCAAGGAAACAATCAATTAGAAAGATTAAGAAAAGGCTACTGTTTTGATGAGATAAAATATCCTGAGTTGGTTGGTAAGTTAATATTATTAGCCTTAATGATTGGTTGTTGTAGATGAAGACAATGACGTTAAATGACAGGTTGACACTTTGAAAGTTATACGAAATTGAAATTGATGCATGTAAGACTATTCAATATCCTTTTTCTTTGGAATTAACCCAACACTTGCATTACAAAAAGTAAGCTCTCTAAGTGTCCTTTGTAGTGATTGATCCATACTTGCAGTTCCTACTCCGTAGAGCATAGAAGTGAGTAATCTAATATGAGATTGTTACAACATGTACATGCTTACTTTACCAAGCATGTGTTTCATCTTTTTTCATCTCCAAAGTACCCCATACACGGATTTCCCTTATTTAAATGAAAATGATCCTATATTACAAGTCATACAATCTACCAATATAATGCCAACATGCATTAATTGCTTATAGATATTTCATCTTGTCACATGTTCATATATTTCTTTTCTTGGTTTTTATTCCCATTGTGTTAGACTATCTGACATGATTACTACTTGCTCTATTATACATTTATCTGTACTTGGAATATGTATCCGTCCTTAAGTCGATTATGTCCACGTTCTTCATTGGTTCAACTTGAATGTTTACCTTGTATTTCATATTAGTTTGTGAGTATTTCGTTACGATATAGAGCTCAAAACTCTTGGATAAATGTTAAATGTCTTCACTTGATATGTGCTTCAATATGAGATGTCAAAATGCTTACTGAATCATATAAGCTACTAAGTATTACATGTTCATAGCACATTTGGTTCCCATATCATTGTTATTGTCGTAAGTCCATATTCATATGTCTTTTACCACTAGTACATAGTTCCAAATCTAAACAAGGATTATGACCAATAAAGATCAATCACAAACAAGTTATGAAGATCAAAAGAACAATCACAAACGAGTTATGAACATCAAAAGAACAATTACAAACGAGTTATGAACATCAAAAGAACAATCTCTAAAGATTTATGAACATCAAAAAAACAATCTCAAATATAAAAATCTAAGTGAAACAATCTGTATAATTATTAGTTGCTGCTCAGGGGAGAAAGCCTAGCATGGGCAGATCCCAATTTGAGGAAATATGAGGACATCATAAATTCCTAGCATGGGTCATCCTCTTTTGCTGCTGATCAACTAATCATTTGTATTATAAGTCTTATACGATTATAAAGTACAAAAAAGTAAAGAAAAGAATGTAACATGCACGATTCCACAAGTACAAGCAAAGGTGGTCTCTAGCTCTTATATAATGGCATTTGGTTTAACTTAGCTCTCATTTTACATATGGTTGAAGTTGCATTTCATGCTCCAGGTACATGTATTAAACTAGTAGATCTCCCCAATAGAACCACCTTATACGTGATGGTTATTGGTGAGCTCCAGGTTGATTCTAGGCTTTGTCGAGTCTTTATTATGTGTATTTCATAGTGGTACAATCAAGAATCAAAATAGAGGCTTTGTAGACATTGTAGAGAAATTACTGGTGTGTTGTTAGATTCACTTGTCATGTGTATCCGTTCAGCTAGTCAAATGTGTTGTATATGATGGTTTTCACTATTGAATACATCTACATAGTAATAGTTTACCTCCTCATCATACGTCACTCGTAAGAATGTATTCATATAGTACTTGTCTGTCTCACCTAGGGTTGGAGGTGACAAAAGTTGTATTACAGCAGTTCATCCTAAAGAGCCTACAAAGTCGTGTCTATTACAGCCTTACTTATGAATATGTTGCGCGCCACATTTATAATTAGGGGGCTACTTGTGCATTTAAAAATGTTACATTCCGTCATTAAAAAAAATTGTGCGATAGAGCGAAGTTAAGAACTAAACTTTCACTTGCATTTGATCATGCTATTGATATTATGCTTACGATGCTTAACGTTAATAGTAGCTAAAATGTCAACATGCAACCTACAGAAAAGGATCTGAAGTTAACAAAATTAAGACTACATTGAGTTCTTTTTATTAGACTGTCCCGCTCCTCAAGGTAGCTAAAGGTAATATGTTATATGAATTTTATGTTGCATTTTTACCATTTGTATCATGTTTTTTCAATTACAAAAGATATAATACGGTAATCCTTATGCTTAAAATTGATGGTCTACCTATTTACATATATGAGTTGTAGCATTTTTAAGCACATATTCTTAGGAGCATGTATCCAACTCTTGAGTTCTATATTTCCTTCAAATCTATATGATCTGTTTTTATAGAAGAGAATTGCTCTTAGTTTGTGATATACATAGAATTTTACGCATTACACATGTTCTCGAAGTTGATGTTGTTGAACCACATTTTATTAGTCGGAAAAAGTTAGTGGAACAACATGATAGATTGATGTATCATTGCAAAAGTGTTAGACATACCCCTTATTAGATGACAAGTACAAAATTCTAACTATATACCATCCCAAATATGTTAATATTTGGATTTTATATGGTATGTTCCAACAACCGCGAATTAGCATTAATAACATTTGTATTCTCTTCATGGTTAAAAACTTAGAGACAAGTATGCCAATTTATGTAAATGATATATTTTGTAGTTCAAATTATGACCTTTGTCTTGGTTAGGAGGATTAGTATGTTTTTAAAGGGTAATGTTAAAAAAATAAAAAAATGGGTTGGTTAGACCTAAAATTGTGATTAGTTAGGTTGTACATACCCTTTCAAACTAATATGTATTCAGAGATAATGGCTATTCACTTAGCTGCTGAAATATGTATGCATAAAGGCTTCACAAATGTTGTGATTGAGACTGATTAAACCATTGCTAGAATGATCATGATACAAGAGGTGTATGCACCCTGGGCGGGATCTGGTACATTAAACTACTAGTTTTGATTAAAAGGTACTTGTTAGATAGGAAGCATGTGACAATGAAGCTTGAATTACACGGCCGACTATGTACGTAGAGCTTCTCATTAAAGATGGGATCTATCGAATTCCTTAACATAGGAGTAAGGGCATGTGAGGATTCTATAGAGGAGTGAGATAGGCGATTATGAAAGAGAGGTTGCTAAGTGATTAGACAATAAAAAGGTATCAACTATTGAATCCTATAGAATTAAAATGGCGCACCATGGAAAAACTTTGTGAACCTTTGTTTGACAGAAAAAACATTTCAGTATTGATTCAAGTCTTTTTATTTGGTCTTGATAACAACAAGAAAAATAGGGGAATAAAAAGGTTACTTAGATAGAAGATACATGGACCTAGTTCATCTATATCATTAGTATAAAAGAAAAGTAGAGCATTATTCACATGTATAGAGCTCTTACAGGATTCATTTAATATTTTCTAGTAGTAATTCATCAATCATAGTCCTGTTAAGGGAGATGAAAAAATTGATTATATGTTATTCATTATTATACTTGCTATCTTGCATGGGAACATAGTGAGACCACCCTCACCTGTTATTTTAAAGAATATGTTAGCTAAACATATCTAGTTAAGATTAAAGGTGCTAACTCTAAGATTTTATGAATTATGATATAACATTATAGGTACCTGACATTTAAATGTTACTAGATTTCATGTTTCATGGCACATTAAAGCTTCACTATTTTTTATTATGACCTTCAAAAGAAACTATACATTGAGTTTGATATGACAAAAGACTGTAATGAAGGCAAAGTTGACCTCGGCCTTCTAATCCAAAAGATGAACTATTGAGGATTGTATTATTTAATAACTATAGTATTTATAATAACCTAGATGGAAGCAAAGTCCCAATAGAAGAACACCCATAAGGATTCTTAGGATATTTAAAAGAGAATATGGGGAAATCAATTGTACTTGTTTTGAGGTGAGTAAGGAATATGAGCAAAGGTATCCCACCCATGACTTAACTCTTAATAGAGTGTGTTTACGCTTATTATGGTAGCGTAGTTCTATAGGATATCTCCTAGTTTCTAAAGATGGTTTGTTATAGACTTATACATTATGCATTTTCTATAATTTAATTTTATAACGTTTTACCTTTAAGTATTACCTTTTTACAGGTTACCTAATGTCATAGAATACTTCCATGTAAGTGTTTTACACTTTAGAGTACCCATGATTAATGTTATATGTTTTTATAAGACCTTTTTGCTACATCTTATTTATTGCACTAGCTACTTTCCGCATGTCAGTTTTTCATATTGTGTTGGTACTGCAAGATAATTGATCATACAACAAACTCTATATGTTTTAAAACCTCATAGCTACTTGCTTTAGCATTACATGCCTTATAAATTTTATTCCCATGTGTAATGTGCTCACTTGCTCATATTTCATATGTGATCTCATTGCATATTAGTCCACCTATCCATGCATATATAACACACTTGCTCAATGTGATTTGTGTTTTGTAGTTCATTTTCTTTTATGTAGATACATGTCTTATAGTCTACTTGCTCACATATTGTGTTTCGTAGCTTTAGTACTCATCCATCACTTGCATCGTGTGTACACCACATATTTCTATAACATAATTTCAGTGTATTATGTGCTACCTTTTTGCAATTTTGTTAGTGTGTCATACTCAACGTGACCTATTTATCCTTTTTCTATGCCCTAATGTGCTTATTGACTTGAGTTTTTAAAATTTTTGAAAAAATGTTTCCTCGTATCATGATGTAGTGATGCCTTTGGCCAGAAAAGGTTTGGGATATATGTAAATTTTATCACAATCATATATACGTAACTTACAATAATGCCTTATTAGATTGTGCAACATAACACTTTAGAGTTTATATTAACAACTATGCGTTCTTATAAGACTAGCCTCTGAAAAGCATCAGGAGATAAAAGAGAAAAGAAAGTAGTGCCCCGATTAGTTAGGCTTATGATTTTTTTGCCATTCCATATAAAAAAAATTTGGGGTATACTATGGTTATTCTTGATTGTCAAGGCCCGTAAGCTAAGTTAAAAATGTGTAACCTCCATTGATGTATTGTGGGAGTAATACAATGTAGGTGGAATCCATAGGTATCCACTTAAAGTTTGCACCAAATTTCACTTATACAACACATTAAGTGGGGTTTGTTCACTTTAGACACCCCGTGTCATGGTCAATTATGTAATGTTGAAAGTTTTTGAATTATCAATAAAATATATACAGTGTTTGTAATACACTCATTGATGATGTGTCAAAATATAGTAGGACTTTTCACATTTCTTCTTTTAATTGTTATTATATCATTATATTATTAGTCAAATGTGTTCAAATTCATTTTTTTATCTGAATCAATACCAAATTTATTTCTCCATAAAAGGAGTTTAAGTTTTGGGTGATGATCACTGAAAAATGAGGAAAAAGGTGAAAAAATAAAATAAAAATGATTTAACAAATGTTTTCACACGTCCGGGATGAGTTTATTACACTCTCTATGAAATGTCAGCAAAAAGTGTGAAAATGACATAGCGGGATATGACCTAAGGTGTCTTAAATGAATAAACCTTAATTGAAGTATAAATAAAAATTGGTATTTACTTAAAGCGGCCAGGGATGGGTTCCGCCTATTATGTAACATAAGATACTTGGAATAGAAGAGTTTTGAGATTCTAAATATCCCTCCTCATCCTAAACATCAACATAAGGATCTTATATAATGTGGTCCCCTTATATGATCATATATCCTACTAGAAGTTTTTCATTTGATATTTCATCTTCATGTCTTGTGTTTAGGTATCTTAGAGTCCTTATTTATATGAGTTATAATTGTACATATTCTGTGAACTACACTGTCAATAAAGGCGTTTAATTTGTCATATTATTATTTTATGAACCACATGTATTGAGACTTCATGCTAGACTCGTTTATACATGCTTTAGGTTAGTCGATGGATTTTGGACAGTCCTATTTATAATGGGAACCCTCACAAATCTCGAAACGAAATTCCAAGGTGAACCAAACTATCAGCTTCAACCATCAGTCGAGGACGAATGATCATAAGGGGGAGGATGTAACAGGGTGTATTCTACGTATACCTGTTCTATTTATACGACAGTTATATATTTCCTTGTAGTATGGTTATGAACTCGGTTTCCTATGCGACTAATGACAATATAATATGTTTAAAGTGAACTGCCCATAGATTTTGATGTGAGACGATTAAGTTGATGTCGATTGAAGTATTTAAACTTGAAATCATAAGGTGATATTTTAATCTAGATTTGAAATTTACATAATGTCTATAAGTTTTGAGTTACATTAAAATTATTATTGTCTATAAATGCAATAAAATATTGAGGTGCTTGCTTGAATTCACTAAGCTAGTAGGTGACAAGTAGGTGCATCACCTACTTTGCCTTATTGATCGACCACCCAAAGGAACAAGTAGGTACATCCCCTACTAAGACTTATTTGACCATGTTATTAGGTAAAGTATACCACCTATAGCAGGCCTAAGTTGAATAAAAATAAGAGAAAAATGAAAATCCAAGGCCCAACCTTTTAAAGCCCAAAGAAATAATTTGAATGCAAAGTAGGTGCATCGCCTATGAGGATGGTCAATGCTGAATATTATTACTTAAAATCAATAATGTAAAAATTTATTTTGTATTTTTCTTGTCATTTAACCAGATGTTATGAAAAAAAAACTCGGAAAATTTTGAATTAATATATTTTCAAGTTAGATGATATTGCTAACTTGATAATACATTTTTGACATATTTTATTAAAATACAAATATCTACCGAAATATAAATTCATTAATTCAAATTTTTATGTTGTAAAATTAACTACGAAATAAATAATAAAAATTAAAGTAATAGAAATTTAAATTGGCGTTATAAGTAGTCATATGAACCTTTCTTAGTCTTAAAATGAAATATGATAAATCGTAAATAAAAAAAACCAAAAGGGCAATGTTTATCTAGTAATAACTATATTGAACAAAACTTAATGAGAGTCTAGATCACATAAGTAGCATTGATAAATAAAGTCATTCTTTTTTCTCGAGGAAAAAAAACGTGACACTTCTTTAAATTTTAGAAAGGACATTTAGAAACATATACATACATCACAAGAGAATTTTTTTTTAAAAATGAATTTAGGCTACATTATATTAACTTCACATATTGGACTACATTACACAAAATTTAATATATTGAGGAAAAAAATTGTTATTATATCATTATAAATTGTTTACTCAAGTACTCGAGGTTTTGGAATATAGACTCTTTTGGATAAAATGACTTACTTCATCACAATAGTGGTATCTCATATTCCGCAAAATTTCGGACTCACTTGATGATAGTAAGTTACACAAAAATATTATAATGCAACAACAAGTAGAGTACATGATCAAAAAAACTGAGGTTGAACAATGAGAGGAAACCCCTGTATATATACTCAACAAAGGGTATGAACAGCCTTTTTTTGTGTTTTATCTAAAAATTCACGATCTTTTCAAAAAGTTTAAACTTATTGGGAAAGTTGAAACTCGTCGAAAAAGTCACAACTCTTTGAAAAAGTCACAACTCATCGAAAAATGAAAACCCTCCAGAAAGAGTGACAACTTGTTGAGAAAGTAACAATCTATCTAAGGGATATTATAGAAATTTAATATCCAATACCTAGAAGTCACTAGTTCAATGATTTTTAACAAAGAGTACAATTCCAAAAAGGTGACCCAATATACAATGTCTTGTGTCACAATCAAGTCACATTAGACCATACGGATTTTTAAAAGCTTGCTTTGAAATGACATCAACTGATGATACTTATATATAAGATCAATTATAAAGAAGCTAGTGGCACCTTGAAGCTAGTACAACATGTTGTCTATTATGGAATGATATACTTATTCTTAATTGTGACGTTGTTCAACTGAACGTAGTCAATACATATTTTAAGTGAATTATATTTATTACACATGAAAGGATTATGGAACCCAGGGAAAATACTAGATATGATTAATCTATTATTTTGAAAGTGTTTCATTTTTTTATGCCAAACTGTACACACTTTTATTCAACCAAATAGCAAATGTACACCATTTGTTTGTTTTGGACTCCAGAACTATTACTAAAGAGATTACCTAGATACCTATACTAAAATATTTATAAATTAGTCTAGAAACAGATAAGCATTTAATTGATCAAGAATTTGCTGCCACTTTGGTAGGATATGTCCTCTAATATGGAATTGAACGAAATTTTATTCAATCTCTTGGAAGAAGGTTCATTTTTTTTTGAATCGCCTTAAATACCTTTAACTGCAAATGTCATAGACATTTGTTGAATATAACCAAACACAATAATTTTGCGACTTGTCCGCTTCTATGCGCATATCCATTGTAGTTCATCTTCCCTGCTTCCTATTTCTCTATGAATTTTCATCCATGTCGAGAGTGAAACCCATACCCTTGTAGAACATCCCCACTCGAAAAGAAAATGACTGCGTAATTTTGTTTAGAATGTGTTACACAGTACATAACTAGTAAAACAATTATACTCCATTTTCTTAATCTTTGAACTGTTGAAAGTCTTTGATAGATGTTGAGCCATAATAAAAGTTTATGTTTTGGAAGCATACCTTTTGAAAGTGTGAGGAACTTCTATGGAACTTTTGGGAATCGTGGTTGAAACAACTTGTACATTTACTTGATACGTAGCGCCCCTTGTTGTGAATAATTTTGTAGATCATCAACCATATTCATATTCGTTAACAATTTTTATGACTCAAGGATATTCTAACAAGCCAACATTCTTGTTTAGAAATTGGTTCCTTATACAGAGATCGGTCATTGATGTAGAAGTTGTAAATCCGATGAACCAATAAGTTTTATTTCTTTACATCCACGACCCACAAGAGTTTACATATAGCTTCCTTGATTCATAGGTTGTAGTTTAACAACCCCAAGACTTTAAAAGATTTTGGCCTACATATGGCTTACTAATCCATCAAAGAACTTTTAGTGATCCCTATCCATAAGAAAGTATGACAAATCCTAGTCACCAATTAGACCACTCTCTTCGGTAGAAGGAACATTATAGCCTAATACGTCTACATATCAAATATCAAACTTTTCATCATATGAATTTGCCAACCGTAATTTAAAAATTTGTTTTTCAAAACTGAATTGTTGTGGTCTTCTCTCCACTAGTGGCATGCATTGCAATATAGTTATATTTCTTGTGGACAATGGAACAGTAAAACTTCAAAAATTGAAGACGTGCACTAGATCCTTACATAAGTTTCATAAGGTATTTACACTGTTTTAAGGTCTATTTTTAGGAATATAAGTCATTTAGGAAGTGCAGAAATGAAAAAGTCCAAGAACGTTCATGACAACTAGAAACAAGTTCAAGCTGGTACTAGCGTGCCTGAGCTTATTTGACTATATTTTAGGAGTCAGAAATAGATGAAAATTGTTGGAAGGGCATATAACATATGTTAAAGTTGATTCATGGCTGAAAATTCAAGTGTACGACTCCTCAGGACAAACCAAGGGACCTTGAGGAGGACCCTTACAAGTGGAGTCAAACACTACCTGAGAAATGTGCACCCACGAGAGGGCATCGACTAGGCGTGCGTGGATCGACAGGGCGTCGACGCAATCCGTCGACCAACACTTACACATGTAGTTCTGGGGTCTTGTGTGCACAGTCTCTGACCAAGAATAAGGATGTGCAACACAGAAGGGGGGGAAGTCCGTCGATTGACCCACGATCCATCGATCGTGGTGTCGTCTATGACACTGTAAATTGTTGTACGTTTTTACTTTTGTTATTTAATTAGTTGGATAGGTTAGTATTTTAATAAGGGGTAAGGGAAGTTTAGTTATCTTGATTAAGAACATATATAAATCCCTAACCTAATTAAGACTAACACAAAAATCTCACAACTCACAAAATAAATTCTCTTCCTTCTCTTTTCTTTTACTCTCTATAGGAAGACACCATTGAAGACCAAGATAGGGGAGGGTTTTAGGGGAAGTAAATAGAAGTTTAAACCATAAGTTATTCATCAAACATTAAGTTATGGTATCTAGTTCACCTTTGATACCTCTTTACTCAAAGGGTTCCTTCAAAGTATTTTCAAAAGTTGGGCTTTCATGTGGGTCTTTCCCAATCTCCAAATTAATGTTATGAGTGGATTATTTTATGTTTTGTTTTGGATAATGTGAATATATTAATAATTATTCTAACCTAATTATTATACATCTTGATGGTTTGGTATTGTTTGTAGAAGATGGACCTTAACCAATAAACCTAGGTTTTTGATCATGATATGAATTAGGTTATATTGATCAATTGACATGGTTATTGGTTGAATTACTAATATATGATTTTTTTACTCTAATAATGGATGAAATAGGTTGATTTTTAGCCTTTATGCTAGGTCTTGAGAAGATGATCTAGGTTGTGAAGTATGTTGCTAATAGGCCTAAGTATCTTGTCTTAAGCATTCATCAACTATTGAATAGTGATGTAGTGGTTCTTCTAGACTTTTTATTATGTTGGTTATTGACTAACGATGATGTATACCCAAATTGGGTTGAATTGATTGTTATGGTAAACTTTGATGATGAATTATGAATCAGACTTGATAAGTCTTAGATCTCTATCTTTTACTTCAAATTATGGTTAATTTTATGAAGTCATGATGTTTTATTATATTATTCCTTGTATAAAGATTGATAGGATGGTATGATGTTTAATTGAAATGTCTTGACTATGGTGTTTGAGGTGTTAGCTTAAGATGAAAATGTTGCCTTATTATGATAAGAGAATGTTAATGTGCTAACCTCACCTATGTGAATTGTAATGAAAGGATTATACTAATGCAACTCTTATTGATCTATGATGATTATTATGATGTTTATACAAGGGTTCGACCATATGACCTACAATATGCTATGATGATTAATAAAGGACATTAAAGACATTTTTAAAAGGGACATAGTTTCGCACCAAATGAACTTGACATTGGGAGGTGTTGATTTCCCAAAGAGGAAGATTCACCCTATAGTTCTAAGTGTGGTATTGACTCCCCTATGAGGGATACTCATCCATTTGTATCCCTTTAAGAGGAGGCCCCAATTGCGAAATTTTATTTTGAGGGATTATACCTATCTCTTAGTTCTTGAAACTTTATTTCCCCATAGGAAGATTAACTAGTGGATCCACCTAGAAAGCTACGTTTATGATTGGTTCTGCTTTGGCTGGTAAAACACCTTCCTTTGGTGTAAGGTTTTACAACACCAGATTCCACACTTAGCTCTTGTAGTCTATGTCGGTTAAGGCAAGTGTTCCCTAAAATAAAATGAAGTAATGAAGTATAAACTAGCTATGGTGACTTGAGAGTTTGACTTAGCCTAGGTATAGGTGTGGGACTATGCCTATGCCTTGCACTAGTTTGCTTTGAAGGGAGCTTAAGGACGTTTTTACTATGTACGAATATGATTACACTGATACATGATATGTATATGATGAACTTGCACATTGTTGATGCTATATGTGATTGTTGTCACTTAGGAATATGTGTTGGTCTACAATGTTAAAATATAAGTATAAGTACTCCTAAATGTTATTTTATGAGAAGTAAGAAGTTATTCATGATTCTTGTGCGGTTACTTGAATGAGTAAGGTTATGGGGCTTTGCTTGGTCATTTCACTTGTTGACTTGATAGGGGTTCATGGGTAATTTTGTTTATTTGAATATGTTGAATTGGACTCGTATACATGCTTATTGCTAATATTACTTGATGATAGAGTTACTTGTATAGGTATCCAACTATATGATATGCATGTTGACTTGACTAGACTTGATGTTGTTGGTTTTGTAATGTACATGCCTCTGACTTAATGAACATGAATATTGGTTTGTATGGTTTTGTCGAATGTGCATAAATGTTTTAAATGAAAAGTGCATACTTTATGAAATGTCCCTTTTCTTAACATGTTATAATAGTATGTGCGTATATGGTCTCATACTTAGTACAAATGGTGTATTAACCCCATTTCTCCTTTTGCCCAATATTTTAGGTTTCTATAGTTGAAGTGCTTTAAAGACGAAATTGGAGAAGTCTTTGGATCTCTTATTCATCTAAGAATGTTAGGTCCTCACTTTATGAGGGCGATGCCACTATCGAACTATGATATTGTTCTAGTATTAAAGACTATTATGTTCTTTCCTTTTCATTTAGTATGAAACATTGTATAGTCGATGTGAGGCATTCTTAATTTGATGTATGGGTTATGCATAAGTTATTACACTATTATTAGATGGTTATGAGATAAGATGACTATTATGACTAGATTATCTTTTATATATAAATATCTATGTGCAAGGTATATATATACTATGTGTATATAGAGTTCTATGTAAACCTACCAAGGTTTATATATACTATGTGTATGTAGATTTCCATGTAAACCTCCAAGTAGATGAAATAAAAAAATAAATTAAATTTCCGCTAAATTTGACTTATGAATGTAATGATGTAAGCTAAGAGTGTAGTTTTAGTCATTAAAGAGGACGACAACGCCGGTTACGTATAGGGGGTATTCCGAATTTGACTAACTTGGTATCAGAGCATACGGTTGAATTTATCTTTTAGTCTATATCTCCCTCAACAACATCTATGTAAGTCCGTATTAATAATTATGAAGCGTGCCACTCTTATGGATAGGAAGCTATATGATGCTTAGGAAACTCTCACTTTCTTGGAAGTCCATTATCATGCCTTTGGAGTGATTAGCTCTATTTGCTTTTGAATTTAATCCTATTATTGTCATTATAGTGAAATGAATACTTGAAGGAATGTGACACGAAGAGTTGAAGAAGAGATTGCTGATGCTTGAGCTCCTCCCAGTGGTGATCATGTTCCTCCTCTTAAGAAAGATTTGAATGATGACCAAGCTCAGACGAATCCTCCTCCTTTGACGAATGAGAACATAAGGGATGCTCTTCTCCAAATGGCTCAAGCCATGATGTCCCAATCTATTCCGCAGGTTGTACCAAAGGAAAATGAACAAGTTGCTACTATGGCCTCTCGTCTAAGGGACTTCACTTGGATGAATTCTCCTACTTTCTATGGGTCCAATGTAGAATAAGACCCCTATGAGTTTAGTGATGAAATCTAAAAGATTCTCTATTATATGTGGTTGTCTACTAGGGAAAAGGCCGAGTTATCCACTTACCATTTCAAAGATGTGGCCCAAACTTGGTACGTACAATGGAGGGACAATAGGTCCTTAAGGGGTGGACGGTGACTTGGAAAGTGTTCAAGAAGACATTTATTAATAGGTTCTTTCCTAGTGAGAAGAGGTAAGACAAGGCGGTGGAGTTCGTCAACCTTCGCTAAGGAGGTATAACTGTTCTTGAATACTCTTTTAAATTAGTTAAATAGTTAAAATATGCTCCTTCTTTGGTTATTGACCCTATAGATGAAATAAACCATTTAATGATGGGAGTGTCGATTGACTTGCAAGAAGAGTGTCATTCGACTATGATACATGACAATATGACTATTTATCGTCTCATGGTTCATGCTCAACAAGTTGAAGATATATGGTCTAAAAGGAGGAGTAGATATCGCAAGGGGGCAAGATCCTTTGATGGTGTTTCTTCAAAAAGTAGGCTTAAGATGACATGTCTAGGTTCAAAAAGAGGGTTTCAAATCAAGTTCCTCCCAAGTAAAATCAGAGGTCTTTCCAAATGATCTTCCTGGTATTCCTCCTGAACGAGAAATTGATTTTGGTATCGACTTGTTACCGGATACGAATCCCATTTCAATTCCTCTGTATCGTATGGCTCCGTACGAATTGAACTAGTAGAAGGCACAACTCAAGTATTTACTAGACAATGTCTTTATAAGACCTATTATTTCTTCATGGGGTGCTCTGGTTTTTGTTCTGAAGAAGAAGAATGGGTCCCTTTAATTGTTCATTGATTATCGCTAACTCAATAAAGTCACTATAAAGAATAATTATCCTCTCCCTAGAATTAACGAATTGTTTGATCCACTCCAAGGGGCAAGCTACTTTTATAAGATAGGCTTTAGATCGTAGTATCACAAACTTATGGTGAGAGGTGAGGATATACCAAAGATAACATTTCGGACTAGATATGGTCACTATGAGTTCTTAGTAATGTCCTTTGGTCTCACAAATGCCTCGACGACGTTTATGGATCTAATTAATAGAGTGTTGAATTTACCTAGTTTCATTTGTCATTGTCTTCATTGACTATGTCTGCGTATATTCAAAAAATGAGAATGATCATAAGAATCATTTGAGAATGATGTTACAAGTGCTTAAGGAGAACCAATTATTTTACAAGTATAGCAAATGTGAGTTTTTGTTGAGGTCGGTTGTATTTCTTGGTCATATCATCTCTAGTGAGGGATTTGAGGTTATTCCAACAAAAACTAAGGTGGTTAAGAATTGGCCTAGACCATTGAATCCAACCGACATCAAGAGTTTCTTGGGTCGAGCGGGTTATTACCGGAGGTTTGTCGTTGGTTGTAAGTCCATTGCATATCCCTGAATACTTTGACCCAAAAGAGTAAGAAGTTTGATTGGACGGAGGCATGTGAAAAGACCTTCCAAATGTTGTATAGCCCAAGTGAGGCATTCTTTCATCGATGTATGGGTTATGCCCAAATTTATTACACTAGATAGTTATGAGATTAGACGACGATTATGACCATATCATCTTTTATGTATAAATATCTACGTGTAATAAAATTTAGAAGACTAAGTAGTCTTCATATACGAAGGGTCTATGTAAACTCGATATATATATATATATACTTTGTGTATGTGAAGGTCTATGTAAACCTCCACGTAGATGTAATGAAAAGTTTTTAAATTTCTGCTAACTTTGACCTATAAATGTAATGATTTATGCTAAGAGGCTAGTCTTATTCCTCAAAGAGGACGATGACACTAGTTACGTGTAGGGGCTATTCCCGGATGTTACAGGAACTCAAGCTATTTTAAATAAATTTCTCCAAGTCTAAAGTGCATTTCATATAATAGTTGATTTTTCAATTCTTCGAATACTTAAGTGATATATATTGAGAATTTGTACGGACTGTCCTCGACCCAAAAACCTCCAAAAATTGATAGAAAGCTTGTAGTAGTAGTAGTTGGAAAGAGGTTTTATCATCTTTATTGGATATTATAAGATAATCAGTAAAACAAATATTTACATAATTGACTTTGATGGAGTAAGGATGGAAATTAAAGTTTGGGTTCAATTAGAGTTGTTTCAAGAATCTGTTAACGTATAACCTAATGCTGATAAAAATAAGTACAGCGACTTGAAGTCACCTTGCCTTTGACCATTAGTTTCTGGACAAATTCATGTGCTACTATGACATTGTCGAGTATACTCCTACCTGAAATGAAGCATGCATGAGATTCTCCAACAAATTTTCAAACCACTTTCTTGAATCTAGTCGTTATTAATTTATATATAAGTTTTACAAGGTTGTTCAGGAACCAATAGGTCTATATTCCTCGACAAAAATTGGATTTTTAGCCTTTGGAATCAAGGTTATTGTGGTATAGTTAATCATCAATGGACCACTTTCAACATTTTACCAAATCCCTTGATAACTCTTTTACTAAGGTGAGTTGTTGATATGTTGTCAAATAGTAAAAAAAATCCTTTGCCACTTCAATATTTAGATAAGAAATCTCTACAAAGTTGAATAACGATAGAGACCCAAAACAATTAGGGATAAAAGAATTGTGATCTCTTTAATTAATCATAAAGTAGTAGCATTTACAAGGTATTTATACAAGTTATTGGAATCCTAATTATGTATTGCTTTCAATATAATGACCATTATCCATATCGGGAAATTCCTAATTTGGTTTTGATAAATAAGGTTATATTCAACAGCCTCCATCAATCTAACGTTGTCTCTCAAGAAACATGAGTTTGGCCAAAAAATAATTATGTCTACTTCTGCACATGGCATTTGTGAATAAATCAGCCAGTTGATCTTTAGAGGATATATAATTTAGGCTAATACTCCAATATTCAACAAATTCTCTAATATAACATCTATGTTCATGGTGCTTTCATGATGGACGCGGTTTGTTGCTATTCTTATTGCACTAGTGTTGTCGCCATACAATGTGGTTGATCCATTCATTTCGATGCAGAGTTCTAGTAGTAATATCTACAACCAAATAATTTTAGAGTTGTGATGCCTTGACCATACACCTGGCGGGGATTGTCACTCGAGAACCATAATTGACCCCAAGGGAACTCTTGTCCTAACTTACTTTCTTAAAGGAAAACTTAACTTATCAAGATAGTTCATATAGAACTCAAAATGTGATAAAGAAAAAATTCAACTAGCCAATTAAACAAACTCAAGTCTCTAAATACGATAACGAAAATTAAAAGACTAAAGAACTATAACTAATGATCTATCAATCCTATAAACAAAAAATTTGTCGTGACAAGACCTCCAATCGTTTTAACAAATAAAATACTAAAAGAAATGATAATAGGATCCCTCAAGAAAGCAAGGAACCAATCGACTCAAAGTGCTTAACTGGATCAACGCGACCATGGATGTTGACCCTGATTATTTGTGTGTATCAATAAGCGATGCAGACAAAATGACATCAGTTCATTTAATGTACTATTATGCAAGGGGACTTCTAAAAATAACATAAACTTGAATGGGATCTGAAAGAAACACTTACCTAGACTTTACTCTACTTGTGAAAAACATAACTCAATAAGAAGCAATAAAACATATGCAATGTATAGAAAGATTTAATAAAAGTAGAAAGACCCTCAGTTTATTAAAAAATTCAAAAACATACACAACTTAACTCATGCAATAAACTTATATAGCTTCTATGGGAGTTTCTCCAACCGATGACAACCATTATGAGCCTAAGTGTTGATACAACGTCTTGCCCATACTTTCAAAATTGTCGTATACATTTGTTTCATATTGGACGCCTTAACTAAGTAGATAAACTAGTTTATGTTAAAAATTACAAAGGAATCATTTGATTAATATGATCATTTACTATACATGATGGTTACATGGTTTATGGGGTCTTGATTCATTATCAACTCGCGTCCCCATATCCTTGCTCAATACTACAGCTAAAGTGTACTTAGCTCATATGTTTTTAAAATAATCTTCTTTCTTTGGTATGAAATTATTACTTAAAACATAGCTTTAAATATCTCTTGGAATCATTCTTTCCTTTCTTGCTCAAATGTGAAAAAATTTTCTAACTTTTGGGAATATCTTTTGAAAAAATTATGAACTTCACTTGAGTTACTTCTTAACTTGTAGACATGACTCTTAACTTTACTTCAATTGAATTATGGATTCAAGTTTCATGATATCATGTTTATGGATGATTTAAACATGTAAACATGTACCTTAGAATGTTGGAATCAACTAGAAAACATATGCATGATACTATGGAACTAGTATAAAAAGATGGAACAAGAAAAGTAAGAGTTGTCGTCCCTGGCACTTTGAGAGGTGCAAGAAACAAAACCTTGAAATTCGATGACAGGATTGGGGTGCTATGGCTTGTGCGTATCCCTAGAGACCATAATTCAGAGACCCCTTTCTAAGGATCTAAGAGAAATGACTCCCTTGGTGCTCCCCAACTTTGCATTGCTATTTTTCAACTTTAAACTCTCTAATTTCACATTATTCTTTCCCAAAAGCTTGGATTGAGTTATACCCTCAATATATACTAGATTCAACTCAAAATTTTAACCAAAACATGAATCAAATATCAAGAAAAAATCAAGAATACAACCCACAATAATTCAAAAGAATTTAATCAACAACTCAAAAAATTTAATTTCAAATCTTATACTTCACTGAATTGAATAATGATTGGCGCACGGGTGAACCAAACCAATGCTATATGATCTCACATACCTTCTAGAATTGAGTCCTTATAGAATCCACTATACAAACTTGAACATTCTTGTCTTACTTTTCTTCTTCTTTATTTCTCCTGTTTAGTATTTTCTCCAAGCCCTAGCATGAACATAAACTTTTCTAAACAGTCTAAAATCTTATTTGACTCCATTTAAATTCATTCAAATGAATTAAAATAATTGGGTAAGGAATATACTTAATTACCCTTTAAAAATCCCGATTAGACTTTAATTATTTGAATAGCCAAACTTCAAATAGGCATATCTCACTCATACAAACTAGATATTGCACAAACTCGGTGGTGTTGGAAAAATTATTTCATGATCTTTCCTACTATATTTAAAAACTCATCTAAATAATCCTGAGCTAGGAATAATTCTCGTTTTAAGTTAACCAAAAACTCAATTTAACATACTTTACAAATTTATTAGATTTCTATATACTTTGCAAAAATGGCTATTTGTATTTCATAACTTCTTCCTAGTTATTTCAATTTGCAAGATGTTACAGTACTACCCCTTAGATTATTCATCCCCGAATGAGATTACTCTCATTCGACTAAGTGTATAACATAAATAATTCAGTTCAAATACCAAACAAAAAAATCTAAAACATCAAGTATATAAACTATAGAGTACAAAAAAAAGAATTAATACTTTGAACTGGAGCTTCTCTGGTTTCAAAGAGATATTGATATCTCTTCTTTATATCTTCCTCTGCTTCCTAACAGGCTTCCTCAACAAACTCCTTTCTCCAATGAACTTTGACTGATGATACTTCCTTAGTCCTCAACCTAAAAACTTCGATCTACAATATGGACAAGGATCTCCTCATAAGATAAATTATCACTTATCCCAATATCTTTAGTTGGTTTTATTAATGAACGATCGCCAATGAACTTCTTCAACATGGAGATGTGAAATACTGTATGAACTGCGGGTAACCCTTGTGGTAGCTCCAACTCATAATATATATCACCTAAAAAAATTTATATTATGTGAGGGACGATATACCGTGGACTAAGCTTCTCCTTAAAAAATCTTACAACACCTTTCATGGGCGAAACTATCAAGTATACCCAATCATTCGCTTAAAATTCTAAATCCATTTTTCTAACATAGTTGTAGGATTTCTGACGACTCTGTGCAATCTTCAAACTCTCTTGAATAACTTTAACCATATCCATATCTTAATGATCTATATGCTACCCTATCAACCCTTCATCCAACTTCAAAACATCTAATATGAGATCTCTATCTTCTCCCATACAGAGTTTCATAAGGATTCATTTGTATGCTAGAGTGGTAACTATTGTTGTAAGAAAATGCAATATGATTTAGCTGATCATCTCAATTACCTTAGAAATAGATCACACAAGCCTTAAACATATCCTATAAGGTCTTAATAGTGCGCGCTTCTTGACCATTTGTATGAGGATGAAAGAAAGTACTTAAGTTAACTTTTTGAACCGAAACTTTTTTAGAATGATTTCCAAAATTGTGTAGTAAATTCCTAATCTTTGTCTGAAATAGTGGTGACAAAACATAAAAAATTGAGTTAATTTTTTCATTCTATCAAGAATCACCCAAATAGAATATTTTCCTACTAGACCTTGGTAAACCCAAAACAAATCCCCAAAAGTTCATACTCTCAAAATTATTCTCTCCCTGGAATATTGAAGATGGAGAAGAAGAAGATGAATATTCAATATAGGGTTCAAAAAAGAAGTTTCAATACGTCAATTTATTTTCGGTTTGCTAGTAAGCTATGATAGTTTTATTTCCTGGAGTTCTCAAATTCTCCAATCTCAACCGGTCAAAATTCCCAATTTGTTAGGGTTTTCTTCAATTATCGTGGGTGCTCTGCTAAATATATTTAAATGATTGATTATGTTAAATTTATGTATGAATTAATGAATTACTCTGATTTTATGATTATGTCCCTATAAAACAATTTAAACACCCATATTTTCGAGTTATGAATCATGTGATGTTAGATTTTATATGTAAAAGGAGAGTTCTATTAAATTAAGCATATATTGATAGATCTACATGATGTTATGATGAACTCATACCTAAACTATGCTTTCTAAGTAATTATGATTGAAACTGGCTTTGATCTCCAAAGGCCGGTAAATTACGGACTATTGCATGTTCTTATAATGTCTATGCCAGTGTTTTAAGGGGCTCTAAGAGTAAATTACCAATTATTATGTTGTTATTGTGTTATTCAAAGGATATTCTCATAAACACAAACTAGCATGATGTCAAAGGTTTCCTCACATAATAAGGGTTCTTAGGTTGAAAGTTATTCTCACCTAATTGAATTCGAGGCTAAAAACTTTTTATTAATACATCATGGATGGTGAAGGTTTTCTCATTCATAGTATGAGGATCTACTCCATAATAAGCTAAGTCGAGACTTAATAAATATATTCAGTGGGTTTTATAATTAGTATCGAGTGGATATTGATGTAAGATGGAAGCTCCCATGAATAAAGTATGGGTTTCTCAAAGTAATCTCTTGTGATGAAAGAACTTTCGAGTAGAGGACATGTTTCTATTAGAAATATCCTTATCCCTTATTTATGTGCCCCCATATATCTATTATGTGCGAAATCCACTTAAGCTAGATGTCCATGATTATACTTGGGCAAGTAGGACAACCCTTTTGGGTATGGGATACACCATAGTATCATGTTATAGCTCTAATTGTCTTTATGTCAGTCACGATTCAAATCCACTCGTGAGGGACACCCACACTTAACCTCCTAGGTTGGCAAACCAAAGATTCCACCCCAACATATATTAATCGTTCACCTTACAAAGTACTAATCATAACGTAGATCCTTAAATCTCATTAGTGTAAAAAACACATATCTATTATAATCTACTATATGTCATTCCCAAAACATGAAACTCATCACATTAAGAAAATCTAATTTTCAATACTATGTCTAAGAGTAAAAAAGACACCAAAATAATTAAATAAAATGGTTTATGTCCGAAAACTAATGACATTATGTCATGACAGAGAGAATCCAACACGAGCTTGAATGAGTAGCTCAACCTGGAACCTGATATACTTTAGACTGGCTATAGATGAAGGCGAGTCGAGGTCACCGGTATACTCATTGTACTCCATAAAAAGAAAATAAAGGGAAAAAAAGTACGACTTAGTATGGGGCAACATGTAATGAGTAGGTATCATCGCCCAACCCAAAAAAGAAACTATATACAATGAATAATAGTTTCAAATCAACTATGACACTTAACTAGTAACTAGCAACCAAAAACATGAACAAGTGGCAACAAAAGCAAGTACATAATCACTGACAATATCCTGGACACATATGGGTACTCATGCCTCCACACCACGTTCATTTGGGAAGTTCTATCTTTGAGATTGCCTATGTTAAGTTAATTCAATATGTTTTTTCTATAATGTTACTGTGTCAGAATGTGACACTCCGCTCTAGTTATACTATGTCGAAACGTGACACTCTGATCTAAGAATACCGTATCATAATGTGAAACTCCATTCCAATAATACTGTATCAAAACGTGACACTCCTCTCCTATACTACAATGTAGGAACGTGTTACTCTGATAAAATAATATCATTAATTTATTCATTATTATCACCACTTTCAATTCATTAACAATATTTCATCAAACCTTCGTTATTCACGGCATAACTTCGATAGAGAGGGTTCAAGCGCATAAATTCAACGGTCTCAGAATTTTAGACGAACCCCAAACCACACAACAAAGCTATAAAACCACACAATCAAGTGCATAGGAAACTTATAATATCATTCAATACATATCAATCGATATTGAGAGTCTATCTATCATATTGAAATACTATCTATAATATTGAAATAAACATAACCTACCTCCACCGAAGAACCGGAGTCAAGCAAGTTACTTCTTCAATAATTTTCCCTTTCTCAATGCCTTCGAACACTTCCAATTTATGAAATTAGTGTAATTTGTAAATCAAAGAGTCTATAGATACTCAAATTACTGTATGTATAGACTAGACCAAAAAATCCTCAAACACAAATCTATACTCAAATTCCTAATCTTGAGGTCCAGGAACATGTCAAGTCTCTTGTTTCTTATATTCAAGCCTAAGGTTAAGTCTTTATTTCTCTTAATAATATACTACACTTATTATTTAATTAACTATCTCAATTTTTTTAACCTTAGATTAAGTTTTGATGATAAAAAGAATAAAATATAATACAGAGTATAGTTTTCGAACTAATGCATACTGAAATATCAATTTGTTGGCCAACGATTAACTATTCTAGAACATACAATTTTGTACTCATCATTACACTATCATTGATTAATCATTGTACCTTAATTATATCCAGACAACTAATCTGCAACAACTCTATTAAGTTTCAGCATGGATGATTGAAAATTGATCTTCTCTTTTGTCCCTTTCTAAAGGTTTCTTCATATAAGCAAAGAAAATGGATTTCAACTGTAATGTGATACTCTGCTGAAATGGTTTATGGTTGAATTCATTACATTTGATTCTTTAGTAAAAAATCTTTATTTCTTCCATTATTGTTTGTATGTTTTTTTTTTTTTTTTAATTCATATACATTAATTAAGCTTCTTATATAGTATGTTTCTTTCTTAAAGTTTTCTTCCTCCTATTTCATTAAGCTTAATTTTTTTTAACAATAAATCATTGTGATTGATGTATCTATTTCAATTTCTTTTTGCAATTTTAGTAACTTTTTTTAAATTATGTTTAAAAGAATAGTGAGGATGATTGAAAATTTAAAAATTTTTAAAAAATTTTCTTGTGGGTTGTGGTATATTTGATAGCAAAAAACAGCAAATATTTGATAACTAATGCGGAACCAATGTTGTTGTTTGTTAAAAGAACTAAAATGATTTCTCTCTTGATTGCCACAATTAGTATATTATTCTAATTATTTTTTATTAGGTACAAACATTTTGTATGCCGTTGCACTATTCCTAGAATATTTGTATAGAGACAATTAGTCCACATCTTTTATTGCAAGTTAACTAATTTGTCATATTTCTTGTTCTCTTCTTCATGGGCATAGAAGAGATCAAGTTTTTGTGAAACTAACAAATGTACGAAATACACTATAAAAATGTTTTTTATTGACAATAAATATGCACGTCCACCGAGAGTACTATAGCCTTTACCGACATTAATAAACTTTCATTTTATTCAATGTTGCTATAGACTTTAGGGACATTTATACAGAGTACCAATTGCCTTAGAAAATACATTTTTATCGATAATTAAGCTATTACTTATCATTACAGATCACTTTTTTGTAGTGATAACTCATTCCCATTTGATAATGTTTGTAATTTTTTTTACAAAGAAGTAACAACTCTATCTTTTTGCTTCTTTCAATTAAATTTGTGAACCATAAATTTGAAAACAACATGAAAGACTATCTTTTTGAAAAATATATTATGTAACGTGTATTTTTCGTCTTGATTTTTAGGAAAGTAACGTCGTCTTTATTATTATTTTTTAATATTTGAGAGTTCAAGAGCTCATAAAACTATGTTGTGAGTTTTTATATCTTATATGTCAAAAATTGTGTCTATTACATCCCATTGTGAACATTCAGATGTCACCTACTACTTAATTGATAATTGCATTAATTTTTTATAACTGCATATTATAATCATAATCATAACTATGGTTCAATCCAAATAAAGTTGGGGCCAGTGATATGAAACCTTAAAATTAGTAATGACTATTTTGTAGGCAATGATCAAAAAACATTTATGATAATAACAATTTTAGGGTTATTTTTGCATTAACTTAATATTTCATACAACAATAAAAAATAGATTGATGGAGGTTCATCAGAAATGAGTCCAAGGCCGTCCATTTTAATTTAGTTTATTATGATCTTATATGGACATGATGTTCTACTTTACTTAGGAGTTTTGTTGTTCGACGTTTTCTAGTAACATTTTTTAATAACGTTTGTTGTTGTTCTTTATATCTTCTTGATATCTAATAAATTCATTAGATCTAACCAACAATTTTCAAAGAAATTTTCTTACTCCTCTTTTTATACTTAAAATCTATCTGTGACTCATAAATTTTTTAAAACAAAATATGGCATACAAAAATAAAAAAGAGATTGATGGAGGCTCATAAGAATGGAGTCCAACATCGTCCCTTTGAATATAGTTATTTATGATCTTATATGGACATGGTGTTCTACTTTACTTGGGTCTCTTATTGTTCCACGTTTTTTTTATCTCTTTTGGAATCTCTGATGTTGTTCTTTATAAATTCTTTTTGAATTTAAAATATTTTATTCCACTGACCAACTATTTACAAGGAGATATTCTTACACTTCTTATGCATACATAAAATCTATCTACGTATTATGCATACTTAAAATCTCTCGATTATTTTTCTAATGACAAAACCAAAGCCGAGTCGAGCGAGCGACAAAGATAATGGCGCGAGGGGGGTCCCTCTTCAAACCCTTTTAACAATTAATATGAGTGTTTCAAAATTTAAACTCTCCTATTCTTCTTTCCACCACGAAGAGGGACAAATTTCTTTCACTAAATCATAAGAGAATTTTTCAAGTTCCAAACTCTTCAAGTTCCCAATATTTCAAGTTCCTCTCTTTTCATCTTTACTCCATTTCCCTTTAACCATTTCTACATACCCAACATTTGGAAGAGCTACATGTTTTTTCATGACTGAAAAATCTTGATCTGTAAGATGAGCTAGGTTTTGAATAATAGATGACGGTATTTTTCTTTTGACAATGCCTTTCAACTTTATCTCTAACTCCGACTTCATTCTTCTAAGGTTTTGTGGTAATTTTTCAAAACTTTGGGAACACCCAAGATTCAGATGTTCAAGAGACTTCACATTAACACATGAAAAACTCTCAATGAAACTAAATTAAGTTAATGATTTCTTTCTTGCAATCTCCCATGGAAGAATAAACCATTTTAAGGCTTATACTTTTCTCTAGATTTAAGCCCTGTATCCCCATAAATTTTGCATCAGTAGTATGGAGAAACTCTAATCTAGCCATCGTAGACACAACAACAGATCTTATTCACAAAAAAAACTTTAATATTTGTCAGAAAATAAAGATAACACATACCTAAAGATACACCAGTACTATCCCTAATAATCAACTATTCTGTCTCTACAAATCTTCTATTGAATTCCTCTATATATGTCGTTCTGTCCCTCCAAATAAAATATTCTATCACAATATTTATTCCTTTGATTCTACAACAAATATATATGATCATGCTACTATATATCGATATATAATTACTATAATATACAATCATTTAGTTTTCAATCATGCTAACATCACTCATAAATTAATTGTGGTGGATCAAGAAGCAAAAATTTGCCTACTAGAAACTAAGTGTGTTGCAGTTCCATGGATTTTGTAAACGAATCAGCTACTTAAAGATCACTGGTCAACTGTGGAAGAATAATGACTCCTTTATCTACAGTTTCTTTTTTATAATGACAATCCACTTTGATGTGTTCGGTCTTCTCATAAAAAGCTATATTCATAGCAATCTGAACAATACTTGTATTGTCATGGTGAGAGGACTAGAATCAGATCGAGGAAATCCAATGTCATTAAGTAATCTACGAAACCTACAACCTGGGAGAAAGGAATAGACATAGATAAATATTCGATCTCAGTTGAAGATTTTGACACACGATCTTTCTTTTTTCTCTTTCAAGATATCAATCACTTTCAAAGAAACATGAACAAACCCAAGACTGAAAAACGAGTATCGGGATATCTCGCACAATGAGAATCACTTAAGACGTATAAGAGAACCACTTCGAAAGAAAAATCCACAAGTCAATGTTCCTAGAATGCAGTGAATAATGAGGTGAACAACTACCAACTGGTCAGGGGAGCTTCCATAAAATGGCTAACTTTTTGAACTGCAAAAGAGATATCAATTCGAGTAATAGTAAGGTAATTTAAACTCCCAACTAATTGTCGAATATAGTTGGATCAGGAGGATGATCACCTTCCTCATGAAGATACTTAAAATTAAATTCTAGTATAAGATAATATTAATATATGTATCCCTTTGTTATCACGATTCAGGCAGACTTATGACAATAATATCACCTGATATATCCATGAGTAAAAATGTTCAACAAAGGTTAAAGGTCTTTACCAAATGCAAATTAGGTAATACTCGTATTGTCACCGAAAAGTATTTTATGAAATACAAAGATCTTATACTAAAAACTATTTTTTTAGAATCTATCGGAAAGTATTTTATGAAATACAAAGATTTTATACTGAAAACGAAAATCGGGTCGTTACATTAGATACCAATTTACCCATCGTTCGTCCTCGAACGATTAAAAATAGGTGATGGTCAGAAAGGGTGCCTCATGTCTCAGTGATTCCTTTAAAATAATTGTACTCAATGTCTCATCTAAATCTTACCAAACTAACAAACTGGAGATCTATACCTCCTTTTATAAAATGCCTAAAATAGGGACATCTCAATACTGTGATGAGAACTATTGTTCTATGCAAGCTCAACTAAAAACAAAGCTATTCTCATGTATACTCTTCAACTAACCAATTCTACCACTAGTCCTTGACACAACCATAATGACAAATGTTTTCTAATCTAACCATACTAAAATCCCGAACCAATATTGGTTACAATCAGGAGTGAACCTGAACAAACCATCTGAGATATGTTCGAAATTACATCTTCACAACATAATATCTCATCGATCTAAGATATAAAAATATGATATCTAAAGATAAATAAATCATCATATAAAACCTAATTCATCCGATAAAAGGAGAAAATGATCAAGAACCCACCATAAAGTGATACACCAAAGCATACAGAACCTGTAACAACATTGTCGATATGTTCGATTAGTAGATTTTATAGAAGAATCTTAAGAATGAAAAAACTAGACATAATTTTTCTAAAATTCAATCACATATATCAAAAACATGATACCGATGATGATATAAATCTTAAGTCTATCGTACAACTGTAAATATTCAGAGTAGCTTTCCTATAAATTCTTATTAGCAATGTATTGTGTGTAGAATCAGTAGTATGCTTCAACTATCCCAAACAACACTAAATCTTCCATTACTAAAATGAACAAGTCTAACAAAGGATGTGACCCCACTAGGAGGATAGTCACAAAATTGGTAAATTCTATCCTCTAATAGGGGCTCATCCATAGAATAAAAAAAAACACGCAAGGAGAAAGTGAATGATACTATAAATCATGCCCAAAATGAAGTATTTGGTCACAAATAAATGTATATAACCAAGGTCTAATAACTCTAGATACTCCTTCCATTATTCCTATATCAAACATTTTCATAAATCTAACTCTATCTCTTAGATTTTCTAGCTATCCACAATCACCAATATAGTCCCTATTATAATTGTGCACATACTTGATTTATCAATCCCCATATCCACTAAAGTCAACAATCTTAATAATTATAAAACATCATAACCACATTAATCATCTACCTTGCACTCAAACCATTATTAGTATCAATATTGTTAGCAAATATATGTACAAACTATGGCTATCTCCATTTCTATTTAATAATTTCATGACAATTACGTGTCCCAAACATGACTAATAATAATATTTAAAATTTTATAGTACCTTTCTATCGAGATGAATCTATTAAAACACACCCAAAGTATACTTCACACTACTTTCACATACCATGCTTTAGCTACCATTCTAAACTGTCACATACATCATTATTTGTTAGTTAAACCAAAACTCAATCTTTATAAAATTTGATGATAAACTCTTTGTAATTCTGTTCCAGACTAGTTCACATCTTATAGACATATCTAAAATAATAGGAAAAAAATCAGTACAACCTTCGACTACACGCCAAGGGCTTATACAAAAGGTTTTATTCATTTAATTTTCTCAAATTCTTCCCATGATGCAAAATTCTAATTATTTGGGACCCTTATATATATATTTGACTCTTGTTTATCAAGCACGCTTACCTATCTTATCATTTCTACCTACAATCCATGACGTTTTACTGCAATCTCTAGAAGATATTTTTAGGGATTGTGTGATTTTTCAAGGGGAATTGGGATGATCACTTATCTCTCATTGAGTTCGCTGATAATAACAGCTACCATTCGAGCATCCAAATGGCTTTATTTAAAGATCTTTATGGGAGAAGAGGCAGATCTCTTATTAGGTTGTTCAAAGTTGGTAAACTAGGGTGAAAAGATCAAATATAGCTCACCAAGCAATGGATAAGGTAAAGGTGATTAAAGAGAGATTGAAAGCGGCACAGAGTCGCCAAAAGTTCTACAAAGATGCTAGGAGAAGACCGTAGGACTTTGAAGCGGAAGATTGAGTATATCTAAATGTTTCACCCATGAAGGGTATTATGAGGTTTGGTAAGAAGGGTATTGACAATAAATATGCACGTCCACAGAGAGTTCTATAGCCTTTACCGACATTAATAAACTGTCATTTGATTCAATGTTGCTATAGACTTCATTGAAATTTACAGAGAGTACCAATTTCCTCTTAGAATACATATTTATTGATAATTTAGCTATTAATTATAGTAAAAGATCATTTTTTATAGTGATAACTCATTGCCCTTTGATAATATTTTTTTTTCCGGATAAATAAGTAACAACTCTTTAGTATAACTTCTTTCAAATAATTTTGTGAACCTTAAATTTAAAAACAACTTGAAAGACTATCTTTTTTGAAAAATATATTCAGTAACATGTCTTTTTCTTCTTTATTACAAGGAAAGTCATAACGTCTTTATTATATTTTTTGATATTTGTAATTTCAAGAGCTCACAAATTATGTTGTGAGATTTTAATACGTTATATGTAAAAAATATTGTTTAGTATATCCGTTGTACACATTCAGATGTTACCTACTGTTTGTTTGATAATTGCATCAAATTTTTAAAAATCCATAGTATAATCATAACCAGAAATTTGAGTGATTCTACTGCCTTAATCCTCGACCTGCAAACATGGCAATCAAGAATTTGGACAAGAATCACGTCATAAGGTAAGTTATCATTGATCCCAATATCTTCAATTTTTATGATTAATGAAGGATAGCCCATGAACTTCTTCAACATAGAGATGCGAACTGTTGCATGAACTATAGATAACTCTATTGGTAGGTCCAACTCATAAGATACATTACCTAGTTTTGTAAGGGTCGATATACCGAGGACCAAGCTTTTACTTCTTACAAAATACCATAGCACCTTTAATGGGTGAAACTTTCAAATATACCCAATCATCAACTTCAAAAGCTATATCCATTCTTCTTACATAGGTGTAGGATTGGACTCGGTATCATTTTCAACCTCTCTTGAATCACTTTCATCATATCCATAGCATGATTATCTAAATGTGGTCCTATCAACCCTGCTTGACTAAATTCAAACCATCTAATATGAGATTTGTATCTTATCCCATAAAGAGCTTCATAATAAGCCATTTGTATAGTGCTAACTATTGTTGTTAGCAAATTCAATAAGAGGTAGGTGATCATCAAAATTATCTTTGAAATAAATTACACAAGCCATCGACATATCCTCTAAGGTATGAATAGTGTTCTCTACCTTACAATTTATCTCAGAATGAAAGGCAGTACAAAAGTTAACCTTTGAACCCGGGCCTTTTTTGAATAACATAAAAAATTGTGTAGTAAATTGCTCATCTCTGTCTAAATAATGGTGAGAAAAACTAGATGAAGTCTAACCACTTCTTGAAGATACAACTGGGCATAGTCCTCTGGTGAAAGGGTAGTCTTTACAGGAAAAAAGTGGGTTAAATTTTTTATTCTATAAAGAATCTTCCATACTAAATCATATTAAGTGCGAGATCTTGGTAAAGCTAGGATAAAATAAGGATTAATCATCTCTCACATCCATTTTGAAAGTTCTATATTCTAGGCCATACTACCAGGCCATTGGTCCTCTACTTTAACTTGTTGGAAATTCAAACACTTAGACACAAATTATAAAATGACCTTCATACTACCCAGCCAATACTTCTATTAAATTGTGATACATCTTTGTGGAAACCGGATGAATGAAATATCTAGAGCTATGAACTTCCTTTATGATGCATCTATCTTGATACCTTAATAGCCATCTCTCCCTTGTTAAACAACCATTAATTTTTTCTTATGAACATTTGTCTTCAATTCCTAAAAAAGTTAGTTCTTGATCCTAATTCTCTTTTACTTTTGACACTAATGAATATCTAGCCCCATTAATCACCACTCCTCTTCTGTCTGTGGAATCCAATAAATTAACTCCCAAGCATTCAAGTCTGTGCCCAACCTTTGCTAGTTCTTTATTATATATCTCAAAGTAGGAAGTACTAGCCATAGACAAGCTGCTCAAGGCATCAGAAACAATATTAGCCTTACCTGGGTGGTATAGAATACTCATGTCATAATCCTTGAGTAATTATGACTACCTCATTTCTCTGAGATTTAGATCTTTCACAGCAAATACATACCGAACACTTATGATCAATGAATACATCTACATGAACACTATACAAAAAATGACATCATAGTTTTAAAGAAAATACTACGACATCCAGCTCTAAGATATGAGTGGAAGATGAAGAAAAACCTTTCACGTGAGGAACTCCTGGTTGAGATTTTTGAGGGAGAAGTTTAGGAGTTGAGAAACAAGAAGTTTTGTGTGACAAAGCGCTATGAAGGAAATCATATCATGCAGGGTGCTACTTTGAGGTCAAAGCCGATATGATGTCCCAATATCCATACTTTTTCCTTCTACTTTGAATCTACCTTGAGGTAATGAGTTCCTCTTGACTTGTCCTATGTTTTAGAGTCATGTGTTTTATGTGTTCGCATGATTTCATTATGTTTTGCATGTTCATAAAAAATTTGTGTTTTGAAGTAAATGAGTTTACATGATTGATTATCCTCATCATGTTGTGCATTGAGTGTGAATTCCCTATAGACTCCAGGAGATGATATGATGAACATGCTTTGCTAAGATTTTGAGTGTGAGTTCCCTATAGACTCCAGGAGATGATATAATTGTGTTTAGCATACTTTTAGCTTGGAGAATGAAGCATCTCCTTGAAGATGAGGAATTTTAAAATTTCATACATTTTTGTTTGTTAAAGATGACGAATTTTAAAATTTCTTACATTTTTGTTTGTTAAGTGTTTCACCTACTTTCATTATAGTAAATTGAGTATGTTTAGCTTTGAGTTAATATATCCTCCTCAGTTTTTGAAATTTGTATATGTTACATGCATGAAGGGTTACTAGTCTTGTGGTTTTTTCGTTAGAAATGTCTACAATCTTACCCGAGGACACGTTTTCACAAGAGGGAGATAATGAAACACCTCAGTATGTATAAGTCTAAACAAGGGCTAATTGAGAGGGCAACATCCAAAAAGGGAGGAAGTTTGGGAAGACATCACCAAGCACTACCTCACCTCACATGACCACCATAAAGATTCGTGGTGAGGACCATGATTCATGGAGAGGTACGTGGAGGGCTAGGCAGTATCTAGGATACTACGCACCGAACAAGGACCCTTCCTAAAGCCGGCTCGTGAAGGCTACAACAACCATTGGAAGTGTCATGATCCTAAGCTAGTCGTAAGGAGAGAAAGGGTTTAAACCGTAGCCACTCGTCCAAGAACCAAAAGGAGAACCCCGTCTCGTGGTAGGGACTACGTTTCTTGCAACCTCACATGGTCATGTGGTAGTGTACTATAAGTTAAGGGTTAATTTATTCTTTTTTGTTATAAGTCATTGTCATCAGTTTCATAGCTAATTGTTTAATTTTTTGGATTTCTAAGCATAGCTGAGTTCTAATCCTCCGAGGATAAATTTTCATTGTACCAAGTTTGTTTCATATATTTTTTTGGGACATGACATATGGGCTAGGCTCAATTTTATTGTATTAGATTAGATGGTTACGATGTGACAAGATCTGTAGAATTCTATTTTTCATTAATAAAATGTTTGGAGTTTTAAATCTTGTTTCACTCTTATTGTTCTGTCTCTTGTAATGATAGTTAGATGTGTTGTATGAAATTCTTTGTGGTTCTATGCGTCATGTTACATCTAGGGTGTACCCCTAGGTCTTGAGAATTATGCATGCAGAAATTTTGTGAATTATTAGGGTAAAATGTGAAACGAACATCCCCAAAAACTAGTATTTGATATGCACCAACGTGTTACAACACCCTTAGTCCTTTCTGAATATTTATATGTTTCAAATGTTAAGTAAACAAGAATATTTAATTTTTGAATAAGTTAATAATTTCCAATCGAGTTACACGTGGAAAAAACTTCATGACATAACAAAGGTAGAACAACAAAATGAGAAAAATTTAACGAATGAACATATGTGGTGATACTATTTAAAATTGCTGGAATACAAAAATTAATTATACACAATCAAATTAACCCAAAAGATATGGAATTTTCTAACTTACTAAATAAAATAATAAATAATGTATCTTTTACTTCACCTTATTATTTCAAAATATTTATTTTGTTGGACTTCTTGATAATTTATCTTTAATGTTAAAATTCATACATAATTATAGATGTATGGTTATTCATCTTGAAAAGCTGAGAGTGAAAATTTATTCAATACATAAATATTTATTTAAATTTTAAAGTGCAAAAGGTTTTCTTAGAAAATCGTGCAAACAAAAAACATTTTTGTAATAACAGCAATAAGAAAATGAATAATTAAATAAATCACAATCTAGTAAATATTAAAATTTTAAGAAATTTAATAAGTGAGTGAAATCAGAAATTTTGAAAAATAATTCATCGAACACGACATACATACGACTCTTATTATTATTACAAAATAAAACTAATGTAGAGAATCCTATGACACACTTATACATGCAAAACTTAACAGACACAAATTTTGTAGGGGACAACATGAACACATAAAACAATACTAAAAAGAAGAGATATACTAGTCCAAAGACATTACTTGTTATTGGAGGGGTTTAAATCTTGATCATTACCATTGTTTAGTGAAAGGTGATCCAACAAAGTTACAAAATCATCATCATTAAAGTGGATTAAATCAATAAATGATGGATTTGTTGAATGTTAGTAGAGTTCTGGTAGTTATTCATTTGAATTGATGTACCCATTGAGGGGATCTCAGCTAAAGGATCAATTTGTGTGTCATAGCAGTAAATAGAGGATCTATAATTAGGGAAGACATCATAAATGTCATTGTTATTGAAGGAGTTGATTGAGGGACATTTGATGTAGACCCCTCGTCACCATCATTATTTTTCATTATTTTACATATTAATAGAAGGTTCTTCTTAATAACATAACCCAGATCGTTCACATCAAAAAGATTCATGTCAATGGAAATAATTTTTCCATTCAACACTTCATGTATCTCATTTGTAATTTCCTTGATCCTATTTTCCTTCCTTATCTTTAGTAGTTTTTTGCGACTTCTTGATTCTTTTCTTAGTGAATTTTTCCTTTATAACCATTTTATTTTATCTTTCCAATGCTTCCAATTCTTTAAACTTTTGAAAAGTATTGATTGCTGCGACAAGATTGGGAAACACCTTAGGTTGATCACTATAAGGACTATATATGATAAGAGTCATTTTAATGTCACAAAGAGTGATGAGTTCTTCTGCCTTTTTCAACAACCCTATGAGTCTTATCTTGTATGAGACTTTTCTTTCCGTTTCATTTTCCATCAAAGCTAATATTACTTTTTTTCTAGGCATGTTTAAAGAAGAAGTATATGAGGATATATGTGTTTGTTATATAATGTCTTTGTTGTTGTTCTTGTATTTGTAGTTGTCTTTGATTGACCCTTGTATATGTAAATAAAAATTTGAATTCTATAATGTTTGGGTAGTTTGAATTATAGAATTTCTTAATATAAACACTAATTTTTTTGGAGTAAATTTAAGTGAGAGTATATTATCTTGAATTTGATGTTGTTTTTATATCTGGTCTAATACTAGCCAAATATTTTGAGTCAATCTTTTCATATAAGGAAAAGAAATAGTGTTGATGAAGTTTGAATAAGTAGTATCCATATATGGTCATTAGTTTATAGAAAATAGGTTTCCTATAGAATTCCATTACTATTTTATCCTATTTTCTAGGAGATTATATTTAGTATAAATTCTAAACTACTTTCAAATATATCAAAAACTAAATCCTACCTAATTTTGTTTTTATTAATATATGATATACAACAACCTATTACTTGAAGCTAAGTGAATATTTTCCTAAATTTATTTGAAGTTAAATCAATATTCCATTATTGTACTAATACTAATCAAAATAATGTTTTTGCTTATAATTCAAAATAAAAAGATAAATTTTATTATTTTAAAGAAATGATTTGTCATGACCCGAGTTATCAAATCATGATGCACAAATTGTAATAATCCACTAGTATTGAAGCTAATCATACCATGGAATGATGAATAATGATTTTAAGTGTAACAACCCGTTAGGTGTACTTGTTCTATTTATGAGACACTTATAAATTTCCTTGTGGTGTAGTTATGAACTTGATTTCCTATGCGACTAATGACAATTGAATAGTTTTAAAGTGAACAACCCATATTTTTTTAAACTTGAAATTATATGGTGGTAGTTGAGTCTAGAGTTAAAATTGACATAGTTTATATAAGTTTTAACTTAAGTTAAAGGTATTCTTTCCTATAAATGCAGTAAAATATTGAGGTTCACTCTTGACTTGACTAAGCTAGTAGGTGACAAGTAGGTGCATCACCTACATTGACTTATTCACATGCTAAAAGACCAAGTAGGTTCATCACCTACTAAGACTCATTTGACCATGTTATTGGGCCAAGTACACTACCTATATTTGACCAAAGTTGAATAAAAATATAATGGAAAAATTGACAGCCAAGGCCCAATCTTTTCAAGTCCACAAGAAATAATTTTAATGGACAAGTAGATGCCTCACCTAATTAAATGTGTTGGTTGCAGATGAAGTATAAAAAAGGTGGCAAAAGATAAACCTACTAAGGTCAAAATATTACATAAATATCTCATTTTTCTCTTATCCAAATTTTGAAGCTCTTAAATTTATATATTTCTCTCTTTCTCTTAAGATGAAGCAACCACCCAATTTTCCCATTAAGGGTTCCAACTATTTTCACCTAGTTTCTTCCAAAGCAGCCACTAGATCACCTTCTCTCCTCTATTGTTTCAAGTATATTGGACATTTCTTAAAAGGGAGTGAACTAGCGGTAGATTTATGTGTTTGAAGCAAAGGTTTTGTCACTCTCTTCCAAAGAATAAGAGAAGGTTACAAAAATAGTAATTGAAGAAGAATAACATATCCAGATAGCCAAGGTAACGCTGTTGCCAAAATCTTTAGTTATTTGTTTACATAAGAATTCGTGACTTACTTTTTTATTATAACTCAAGGGATGGTAATTTGAAACCACAAATTCATGTCTTTTTATTATTTTTTAGCGTTGAAGACTGTTATTGTATTGAATTTTGTATGGGAGGCCATAGAGGTACTTAGAGAATGATTGCAGAAAGTTTTATGGTCAGATTTATAAGCTATGGTGATGCACCATTAAATTAATGTTTTGGTAAAGTAACTGCACATTTCATGGAAAGCTTGTCCCTAAATAACTATAACATACAGAATTTGTGTCATGACTGGAATCTAGACCCCAGATGAGACCGGCGTCGTTGACCTCTCAGAGGTCACAAAAAAGACTACTAATGTCATACCTGCTTTACATAGGCTAATTTTAGCAGAAAATTTGAAACTTTTTGTTCTTTAAACATGGTTTCTAAACACTCTTAACATTTTATAATCGTTCATCATCAACAATCTAATATTAAAGAAATAAACAACTGAAAGAAATAGTTCATTAAATCGTAATTATATAATTGCCAAAATGGCCCAATACAATGTCTGAATCAAAACAGGAAAGAAATGCTTGTGGAACATGCTACACTAGCTCAACTCTAAAACTACGGTATAATATAAAATAGTAGCATCCTCGAAAGCATGAGGACCTACCAAACTCCGAATGAATGCTGACGTCCGGATAGCTGCAATAAAGATCCTGCAACTCTATCGACCACCTGTGTCTGCACATAAATAGTACAGATTTATAGGTTAGTACAAACTTGTACTAAATATGCGCATATGCAAGCCCACACCAAGGATATGCATCAGAAAGAACAACTCTATCCTAACGACATTATTTTTTGAAGTCAAGTTAGTAGACTTTCCCAAGTGAGGTTAGGAAAGTTAGTGAACTTTCCAAATTGGGTTAGGAAGGTCATGCCATGAGATTAACGTGCATCATTATAAATATTGTATTGCACAAAACATAGAACATCTTCATATTACACATATCATAGCAAAAAACATATAGCACCTCGCTTCTTTCATATCATTCATTCATATGCCATGAGATTTAGGAATCATGGACTTGACATTAAGACATTCCAAAATGAGGGCCCAACATATGGGACGTCAACTACGGAATCTTCATTAGCAAACACAAAGTCTGCTTCATTCATTTGTACGTACTTCATTTCATTTCATTCATAGGCAAGTGTGAACACCAGCTATAACTAGGATGTAGTTTAAGACTTTCGTCGTGTTTGCTCTGCAATGATAAAAAATAACCTAATGTGATTACCTGAGTCTAGCTCGCCTCTTGATTATCCTATGCTAACACCTTTAGTTTCATTTATTTCATTATGTGCTTCATTTGAGGCTGGCCTTATTCATTCATTGGGAACTTTAACTTTAATCGACATAGATCATGTCAACATCATTAAATCCAGTGTCTCCCTCACACCGAAAAGAGGTGGAATCAAAGGAGGAAGTGACCCAATAAACATGCTAGCGTACATGGGAAATTTAACCCCGCCAGATCAATCTATTGCCAATATAGATTAAAAGACTAGGAGATGTATGGAGATCCATACCTGGAAAGCCGGATAGTCTCATCTCATGAGTGTTACGTGAACCTTCGCCCTTCCCAAAAGAAGGCATCGCCGCTCATATCTAGTCAATCGGTGCTCACTATAAAGTTCCTTTACGTTCAATATAGCTCATTAGATGATATCTCATCTTATCATTAGTATTAAGTGTGTTAAGCTCAATACCTTCGTTGGAGTATTCATAGAGACTGACCTCTTCGTTATCTTACACTCTCGTTCATGAGTATATACTTGAAATATTTATTTAGGCTCACTTGATATTGCTCTCATCATATTTATTAGCCTCATGTCATGTTGTCACCACATTCTTCATTATTAGCACCTTTTTCTTTTTCATAGTTACTCACCTCTTATTATGTGAATGCTTATTTCATCATTTCATAGTTTATCTCATCTTATGCCAATGCACTTGGCCACTTAGTGTATCTTACACTCATACTTAACCCTCCTAGGGTTCATTGTTTCATTACATACATCTTAGGTCCACTTATTTCTAAACGTATGTTGGACTAATGTGTCTATATATACAAGCCATGGGGCGTCATTCATAGTTTGGTGAGTGATTGTTACTTTCCTGAGATTATGTTGTACGGGACTAATATCTCTTGTATACATTGCCAAGATATTAATTTTTTATCTAAGTAGATGTAATTATTCTTTTATATTTTACTCACATATGACTTATGCATCAATACGGAAATTTGGGCAAGGGAACCCAAATCTTGGATAACATAGATATCATTCATATTTTTCATTAGTTTTATTTATAATATTCATAGCATTAGACTTTAAATTAAATCTCAACAATTTATGTGAAGGATTAATTTTCTATTTTAATTTAACTCTTAGATAACCGAATGGTTTGATGTTTGAACCCCCACAAACTCGTTGATTTTTAGAGTTAAATTCGCTACAATAGGGAGGTTGTGGGTTGGAACCCCCACAGCCCCCCTTTATTTTTTTTATTTCGCTAAGGATGTTGTTAGGTGGTGGGTTCGATCCTCCAAAGCCCCTCTATCTTTATTTTATTTAAATGGGCGGGTGGCAGTGAGGTTGTGGGATCGAATCCCCACAGCCTCACTTTATTTCCTTGTTATTCCACCTCTCCCATCAGCGCTAAGGTCGTGGGTTTTATTCCCATGCCTCGCATTTTATTTTTTTCATTATTTCATCTCCCTTTGCGCATACTGGGAGATCATGGGTTCAAATCCCACGCCTCCCATTTACTTGTTTACTTAATTTTTCTCCTTCTCCCCTTAGGTTGCGAGTTCGATTTCCCCCAGCCGCAATTCCCTTAATTTTTTACTGGAAAACAGGAGTTAGGATCGAATCCCCCCCAGCCCCCATTTTCCTTTTTCTTTGCCTCACGAAACCAGAAGCTAAGGGGCTCGATTCCCCTTAGATCCTACATCTTTTTCTCTTACTTTTCATCCTTCTCAACTTGTGAGGTCTTGGGTTCAATTCCCGTTGACCTCACTTATTTATTTCCCTTTTTCTAAAACCAGAATTTAACCTTATGGGATAGTATGCAATCTGGAAATTTTTTTCTTATAATTCTTCACTCATTTTTAGTCACCTCTTTCATGAGTTTACTTTGGTAAAAGTGTGTTATTCAACAAAACATTATTCATTATAATAAACACCACATTTCACACACATTACACACATAAAATACACCAAAAACACATGAATATTGCACCCAAAAAAGTAGCTAAAGCCACTGCCCATGATGCATACACAACACAAATATTTTGTTACACTTCAAATATCGTTTTTGTAATCTCCCTCACATAAAACATGTTCACACTTAATATAAATATGTCAATCATGCCTAAGTCTAGAAGTACAACATACCCATCCTACAAATTCATTTGGGAGCTATGGACAAGGACATACAAATTGGAACAACCATAGTTTTCAAGAGCTTGAGAAACATTCGAAGGATACTCTTGGTGAAAGAATTCCATAGGAGAAACTCATACCTTTTGATGTTTTTCAAGTGTGAATCTGCTTCCCGTACAAACCATGCCCAATTAACTTCAACATACACCCCACTCGACAAACCTCTCTTAGCCTTGACGTTTTGATTACTTTGTCTTTTACTTAAAAATTCTTTTGAGTTCTTCAAATGTGAAGAACTGTTGATGTATTTTATAGTCTTTGTTGTGTTTGGCAGAATAATGTGAGAGAGAGATTGACAACGTGAGAGACAGTTGACAAAAGTGAGGTAGAGAGAGTTATTAGGATTAGGAGACTAAATTAAAGACTTAGTCAAAATAGGATTAAGTTAATTAACAAAAATCTGATTTGTTTTAATTAATTCGTGAAAGGACAATTTTACCATTAATGAATACATTTTCATTGATGATTAAATCATCAATTCCTTGCTCCTAGTTGGGCTCGAACCCGAGTGGCAACCCATTCTTTTAAATCCGATAAAGACTCCTTCGATTAAATCTTCGTTATTGTGAGCCTTACTTTGTTCGTTCCAACCTTTACAAGCCCCACTTACTCCATAAGTGAGTTGACTTGATCGTAGTAAGGGTTCTGAGGTCTGGTTCTACGCGTACCAAACCGTGTGCACCTTGGTTTAATCACAAGCATTATTGACACCCTAAGTCTTGATCTTATTCATTTTTAGGGTTGTTACAATTATTTCATGGAAACAATCAATTCGAAAGATTAGGGGATGGCTACTGTTTTGATGAGATAAAATATCCCGAGTTGGTAAGTAAGTTGATATTATTATCCTTAATGATTGGTTTTTGTGGATGAAAACAATGACGTTAAATGACAGTTTAAGACTTTGTGAGCTATACGAATTGGAAATTGAAGCATGTATAACTATTCAATTTCTTTTTGCTTTGGCTTTAACCCAACACTTGCATTACAAAAAGTAAGCTTTCTAAGTGTCCTTTGTAGTGATTGATCCATACTTGCAGTTCCTACTCCGTAGAGCATAGAAGTGAGTACTCTAATATGAGTTTGTTACTACATGTACATGCTTACTTTACTAAGCATGTGTTTCATCTTTTTTCATCGTCAAAGTACCCCATACACGAGTTTCCCTTATATAAATGAAAATGATCCTATATTACACGTCATACAATCTGCCAATATAATGCCAACTTTCTTTAATTGTTTATACATATGTCATCTTGTCACATGTTCATATATTTCTTTTCTTGGTTATTACTCCCTTTGTGTTAGACTATAATGTTACCTCACATGATTACTATTTGCTTTATTGTACATTTATCTATACATGGAAAATGTATCCGTCCTTATGTCGAATATGTCCACGTTCTTAATTGGTTCAACTTTAATATTTACCTTGAATTTCATATTAGTTAGTGAGTTTTTCGTTACATATAGAGTTCAAAACACTTGGATAAGTGTTAGATGTCTTCACTTGATATGTGCTTCAATATGAGATGTAAAAATTCTTACTGAGTCATATAAGCTACTAACTATTACATGTTTATGTCACATTGGGTTCCCATGTCATTGTTATTATCGTAAGTCCATATTCATGTCTTTTACGACTATTACATCGTTCCAAATCTAAATAAGGATTATGACAAAAAAAATCAATCACAAACTACTTATGAAGATCAAAAGAACAATTGAACATCAAAAGAACAATCTCTAAAGAGTTACGAACAACAAAAAAACAATCTCAAATATTAAAAATCTAAGTGAAACAATCTGTATAATTATAAGTGGTTGCTCAGGGGAGAAAGCCTAGCATGGGCGGATCCCAATTTGAGGAAATATGAGGACATCTATAATTCCTAGCATGGGTCATCCTCTTTCGCTGCTGATCAGCTAGCCATTTGTATTATATATCTTATACGCTTATAAAGTACAAAAATGTAAAGAAAAGAATGTAACATGCACAATTCCAAAAGTACAAGCAAAGGTAGTGTGTATATCTTATATATTGGTATTTGGTTTAACTTAGCTCTCATTTTACATATGGTTGAAATTGCATTTCATGCTCCAGGTACATGTATTCAACTAGTAGATCTCCCCAATAGAACCACCTTATAGCGATGGTTATTGGTGAGCTCCTGGTTGATTCTAGGCTTTGTCGAGTCTTTATTATATGTATTTCATAGTGGTACAATCAACAATCCAAATAGAAGCTTTGTTGACATTGTAGAGAAATCATTGGTGTTCATAGTTTCACTTGTCACATGTATCCGTTCAGCTAGTCAACATGTGTTGTATATGAATGTCGTGTCTACTCATAATAGGTCACTCGTAAGAATGTATTTATATAATACTTGTCTGTGTCACCTAGGGTTGGGGGTGACAAAAGTTTTATTAGAGTAGTTTGTCCTAAAGAGACTACAATGTCGTTTCTATTACAGCCTTACTTATGAATATGTTGCGTGCCACATTTATAATTAGGGGGATACTTGTACATTTAAAAATGTTACATTCCTTCATTAAAAAAAATTGTGCAAGAGAGAGAAGTTAAGAAATAAATTTTCACTTGCACCTGATCATGCTATTAATATTATGCTTATGATGCTTAACGTTAATAATAGCTAAAATGTCAACATGCAACCTACAGAAAAGGATCTGATGTTATCAAAATTTAGACACCATTGAGCACTTTTTATTAGACCGTCCCACTCCACAAGGTAGCTAAAGGTAATATGTTATATGAATTTTAAGTTGCATTTTTACCATTTGTATCTTGTTTGTTCAATTTTGAAAGATATAATATGGTAATCCTTATGCTAAAAATTGATGGTCTACCTGGTTACACATATGAGTTGTAGAATTTTTAAGCACATATTTTTAGGAGGATGTATCCAACTCTTGAGTTCTATATTTCCACCATATCTATAGGATCTATTTTTATAGAAGAGAATTGCTCTTAGTTTGTGATATACATAGAATTTTAAGCATTACACATGTTCTCCAAATTGATGTTGTTGAACCACTTTTAATAGTCGGAAGAAGTTAGTTGAAGAATCTGAGAGGTTGATGTATCAATGAAAAAGTGTTAGACATACCCCTAATTAGATGATAAGTACAAAATTCTCACCATATACCATCCCAAATATGTTAATATTTGGCTTTTATATGGTATGTGCCAACAACCCCTAATAAGACTTAATAACATTTGTATTCTTTTCATGGTTAAAAACATAGAGACAAGTATGCCAATATATGTAAATGATAGGTTTGGTAGTTCAGATTATGACCTATGTTTTGGTTAGGAGAATTAGTATATTTCTAAAGGGTAGGGCTAAAAGAAGAAAAAATATGGTTTGGTTAGACCTAAATTGTGATAGTTAGGTTGTACATACCCGTTCAAACTAATATGTATTCAAAGATAATGACTATTCAGTTAGCTGCTGAAATCTTTGTGCATAAAGGCTTCAAAAATGTGGTGATGGAGAGTGATTCAACCATTGCTAGACTGATCATGATACAAGAGGTGTCTGCACCCTGGGTGGGATTAGGTACATGAAACTACTAGTTTTGATTAAAAAGTACTTGTTAGATAGCAAGCATGTGACAACGAAGCTTGAATTACAAGGCCGAATATGTAACGTAGAGCTTCTCATTAGAGATGGGATCGGTCAAATTCCTTCAAAATAGGAGTAGGGGCATGCGAGGGGTCTATAGAGGAGTGAGATAGATGATTATGAAAGAGAGGTTTCTAAGTGATTAGACAATAAAAAGGTACGAACTCTTGAATCATAACGAATTATAATGGAGCACCCTGGAACAACATTGTGAACCTTTGTTTGACAGAGAAGTCATTTTAGTATTGATTCAAGTCTTTATATTTTGTCTTGATAAATACAAGAAAAATAGGATATAAAAAGGTTACTTAGATAGAAGATACATGGACCTAGTTCATCTATATCATTAGTTTTTTTTGAAAAGTAGAGCATTATTCACATGTATAGAGCTCTTATGGGATTCATCTAATATTTTCTAGTAGTAATTCATCAGTCATAGACTAGTTAACGGAGATGATTAAATTGATCATATGTTATTTATTAATATACTTGCTATCTTGCATGGGAACAAAGTTATACCACCCGCACTTATTTTACAAAAAATATGTTAGCTAAACCTATCTAGTTAAGACTAAAGGTGCTAACTCTATGATTTTATGAATTGTGATATAACTTTATAGGTACCTGATATTTAAATGTTACTAGATTTCATGTTTCATGGTACGTTAAAGCTTCACTATTTTCTATTGTGACCTTCAAAAGACACTAGACATTGAGTGTGATATGATAAAAGATTGTAATGAAGGAAAAGTTGACCTTGGCCTCTTAATCCAAAGGATGAACTATTGAGGATTAAATTCCATCTTAACTATATATTTATAATAACCTAGATGTAAGCAAAGTCCCAATAGCAGAACACCCATAAGGATTCTTAGGATATTGAATAGAGAATATGGGGAAATCAATTTTATGTTTTTTAAGGAGAGTAAGGAATATGGGCAAAAGTATCCCACTCATGCCTTAACTGTTCAGAGAGTGTGCTTACGCTTATTATGGTAGAGTTATTCTATAGAATATCTCCTAGTTTCTAGCGATGGTTTGTTATAGACTTATACATTATGCATTTTCTATAATTTAATTGTACAATGTTTTACCTTTGTGTATTACCTTCTTACAGGTTACCTAATGTCATAGAATACTTCCATATAAGTTTTTTACACTTTGGAGTACCCTTGTTTAATGTTATATGTTTTCATAGGACCTTTTCGCTACATGTTATTTATTGCACTAGCTACTTTCCATGTAATGTGCTCACTTGCTCATATTTCATATGTGTACTCATTGCATATTAGTCCACCTATCCATGCAATATAACATACTTGCTCAATGTGATTTGTGTTTTGTAGTTCATTTTCTTTTATGTAGACACATGTCTTATAGTCTACCTTCTTACATATTGTATTTCGTAGCTTTAGTACTCATGCATCGCATGCATCGTGTGTACACCACATATTCCTATAACTTAATGTCAGTGAATTATGTGATCCCTTTTTGCTAGTCTGCTAGTGTGTTATACTGAATGTGACTTATTTATCCTTTTTCTATGACCTAATGTTTTTATTGACTTGAGCTTTCAAATTTTTTGAAAAATGTTTCCTCGTATCATGATGTAGTGATTCCTTTGACCAGAAAAGGTTGGGCATATATGTAAATTTTATCACAATCATAGATAAATAACTTAGCATAATGACTTATTAGAAGGTGCAACATAACACTTAAGAGTTTATGTTAACAACTATGCGTTCTTATAAGACTTGCCTCAACCATTAGGAGATAAAAGAGAAGGGAAAGTAGTGCCCCGATTAGTTAGGCTTATGATTTTTTTTGTCCGTTCCATATAAAATGATTTTGGGATATACTATGGTTATTGTTGATTGTTAAGGCGCAGAAGCTAAATTAAAAATGTGTAACCTCCATTGAAGTATTGTGGGAGGAATACAATGTAGGTGGAATCCATAGGTAGACCCTTAAAGTTTGCACAAATTTTCACTTATAAACAATCTTAAGTGGGGTTTTTTCACTTTAGACACCCCATGTCATGGTCCATTTTGTCATTTTAACACTTTTTGAATTACGATATATATACAGTGTTTGTAATACACTCGTTGATGATGTGTCAAAATGACGGAGTAAATGAAGACACGTGGAATATATGTTAGAAAATAATTATCAAATAATGATTTTTTAGTACAAAAAAGAAGTGACCAGTGAGTGAATAAAATGTGGAATTTTCACCCACAAAAATTTTAAATGAATTAACCCAACCCCACTCAAATCATCTTCTCCACCCCACAAACCCCAACGCTTGTGTTTTCACCACTCTCCGCCCACTCACCCAACATCTTCTCTGCCCTTACACACCCTAAACCCTACATCATCTTCTCAATTAGAATTACAAACCAGCACATATCCCTACTCAAATCTATTTTAAGATTATTCATGAATTTTTGACTTTCCATTTTTTCTTTTCTTTAAAGTAGCGGGGGTTTTCACATTTCTTCTTTTAATTTTTATGATATCATTATATTATTAGTCAAATGTGTTCAATTTTCATTTTTTTATCTGAAGCATTATCAAATTTATTTCACCAGAAAAGGAGTTTAAGTTTTGGGTGATGATCACTGAAAAATGAGGAAGAAGTTGAAAAAAATGATATAAAAATGTTTTCACGCGTCCGGGATGTGTTCATTACACTCTCTATGACATGTCAGTAAAAAGTGTAAAAATGACATAGCGGGATATGACATAAGGTGTCTGAAATGAATAAAGCTTAGTTGAAGTGTAAATAAAAATCGGTATCTACTTAAAGGGGCCAGGGATGGATTCCGCCTATTGTGTAACATAATATACTTGGAATAGAAGATGTTAGAGATCCTAAATATCCCTCCTCATCCTAAACATCAACATAAGGATCTGAGATCATGTGGTCCCCTTGTATGATCATATATCCTACTAGATTTTTTTCATTTGATATTTCATCTTCATGTCTTGTGTGTAGGTATATTAGAGTCCTTATTTATATGAGTTACAATTGTGCATATTCTGTGAATTACACTGTCAAAAAAGGTGTTTAATTTGTCATATTATTATTTTATGTACCATATATATTGAGACTTCATGCTACACTCGTCTATACATGCTTTAGGTTAGTCGATGGATATTAGACAGTCCTATTTATAATTTGAACCCTCGAAAATCGCGAAACGAAATTCCAAGGTGAACCAAACTATCAGCTTCAACCATCAGTCGAGGACGAATGATCATCAGGGGGAGGATGTAACAGAGTGTATTCTACGTATACCTTTTCTATGTATACGACAGTTATATATTTCCTTGTTGTATGGTTATGAACTCGGTTTCCTATGCGACTAATGACAATATAATATGTTTAAAGTGAACTGCCCATAGATTTTTATGTTGTAAAATTAACTATGAAATAAATAATAAAAATTAAACTAATAAAAACTTAAATTGGCGTTATAAGTAGTCATATGAACCTTTCTTTGTCTCAAAACAAAATATAAGAAATCGTAAATAAAAAAACCAAAAGGGCAATGTTTATATAGTAATAACGATATTGAACAAAACTTAATGAGTGTCTAGATCACATAAGTAGCATTGATAAATAAAGTCATTCTTTTGCATCGAGAAAAACAAACGTGACACTTCTTTAAATTTTAGAAAAGATATTTGGAAATATATAGCTACATCACAAGAGAAATTTTTAACAAAAAAATGAATTTACTCTACATTATGTTAACTTCACATATTGGAACATTACACACAATTTTATATATTAAGCAAAACAAATTGTTATTATATCATTAAAATTATTTTACTCAAGTACTTGAGGTTTTGGAATATAGACTCTTTTGGATAAAACGACTTACTTCATCACAATAGTGGTATCTCATATTCCGCAAAATTTCGGACTAACTCTATGATAATAAGTCACACAAAAATATTATAATGCAAGAAGAAGAAGAATAAAAAAGATCAAAAAAATTGTGTTTGAAAAATTAGAGGAAAGCCCTCTATATATACTCAACAATGGGTATGAATAGTCTTTTTTTGTATTTTATCTAAAAACCATGACCTTTTCAAAAAGTTGCAACTTAATAGGAAAGTCGTAATTCGTCGAAGAAGTCACAACTCTTTGAAAAAGTCACTACTCATCAAAAAATCAAAACCCTTCAGAAAGAGTGACAACTTGTTGAAAAGATCGTTATATCTGGGATATTATAGAAATTTAATATCCAAGACCTAGATGTCCCTAGTACAAAGATTTTTAACAAAGAGTAAACTTCCCAAAAGTTGACCCAATATTCAATGTCTTATGTCACAATCAAGTCACATTAGACCATAAGGATTTTTCAAGACTGGCTTTAAAATGACATCAACTGATGATACTTATATATAAGTTAATCATAAAGAAGCTAGTGGCACCTTGAAGCCAGTTCAACATGTTGTCAATTATGGAATGATATACTTATTCTTAATTGTGACGTTGTCCAACTGGAATTAGTCAATACATATTTTAAGTGAATCATATATATTACACATGAAAGGATTATGGAACCCATGGAAAATACTACATATGATGAATCTGTTATTTTGAATGTGTTTCATTTTTTATGCCAAACTGTAGAAACTTTTATTCAACTAAATAGCAAATGTACACCATTAATTTGTTTTGGACACCAGAACTATTACTCAAGATATTACCTATATACCTATACTAAATAATTATAAATTAGTCTAGACACTGATAATCATTGAATTGATCAAGAATTGGCTGCAACTTCGGTAGGAAATGTCCTCTAATATGGAATTGGAGGAAAATTTTATTAAATCTCTTGGCAGAAGGTTCATTGTTGTGAGGATTGCCTTAAATACCTTTGACTACAAATGTCATAAATATTTGTTGAATATAACCAAAAACAATAATTTTGCGACTTGTACACTTCTATGCGCTCTATTGCATATCCATTGTAGTTCATCTTACCTGCTTCCTATTTCTCTATGAATTTTCATCCATGTCGAGAGTGAAACCCATACCCTTGTAGAAGATCCAAACTCGAAAATAAAATGACTGCGTAATTTTGTTGAGAATGTGTTACACAGTACATAACTAGTGCAACTATTAAACTCCATTTTCTTAATTTTTGAATTGTTGAAAGTCTTTGATAGACGTTGAGCCATAATATAATTTGATGTCTTTGCAACATACCGTTTGAATGTGTGAGGAACTTCTATGGAACTTTTGGGAATCGTGGTTGAAACAACTTGTACATTTACCTGATACGTAGCACCCCTTGCTGTGAATACTTTGGTAGATCATCAACCATATTCATATTCATTAACCTTTTTTATGACTCAAGGTATTTCTAACAAGCCAACATTGTTGTTTAGAAATTGGTGCCTTAGCCAGAGATCTTTCCTGGATGTAGAAGTTTTTAATCCGATGAACCAATAAGTTTTCTTTGGTTACATCCACGACCCAAAAGAGTTTACATATAGCTTCCATGTTTCATAGGTTGTAGTTTAACAAACCCAAGAATCTAAAAGATTTTGGAATACATATGGTTTACTAATCCATCAAAGATCTTTTAGTGATCCCTGTCCATAAGAAAATATGACAAATCCTAGTCAGCAATTAGACCACTATCTTCGGTAGAAGGAACATTTTAGCCTAATTCGTCTATATCTCAAATATCGACCTTTTCATAAGTTTAATTCGAACACCATAATATAAATCTTTGTTGTCCGAAATTTAATCGTTGTGGTCTTTTCTCCACTAGTGGCATGCATTGCAACATAGTGATATTCCTTGAGGACAAAGGATTTGTAAAACATCAAAAATCCAAAGTGTGCTGTAGAGCCTAACATAAATTTCATAAGATATAGATACTGTTTTAGGGTCTATTTTAATGAATATAAGTCATTTAGGAAGTCTAGAAACCAAACGTCCAAGAACGTTCATGACGTCCACAAACTAGTTCAAGGAGGTACTACCGTGCCTTAGCTTATTTGACTATATTTTAGGAGTCAGAAATAGATGAAAATTGGTGGAAAGGCGTAATAACATATGTTTAAGTTGATTCATGATAAAAAATTCCTCGGTATTACTCCTCAGGCAACCAAGGGACCTTGAGGAGGACCCTTACAAGTGGAGTCAAACACTAACTTAGCAGTGTGCACCCACGAGAGGGCATCGACTAGGCGTGTGTGGATTGACGGGGCGTCGATTCCATCCGTCGAACAACACTTAGAAAAGTAGTTCTTGGGTCTTGTGTTTACATTCTCTTACCAAGAATAAGGATGTGCTACACGGAAGGGGGGCAAGTACGTCAATTGACCAACGATCCATTGATCGTGGTGTCGTCTATGACACTGTAAATTGTTGCACATTTTTACTTTTGTTATTTAATTAGATAGATTGGTTAGTAGTTTAATTAGGGATTAGATAAGTTTAATTATCTTGATTAAGAACTTATATAAAGTCCGAACCTAATTAAAACTAACACAAAACTCTCAGAACTCACAAAACAAATTCTCTTCCTTCTCTTTTCCTTCTCTCGCTGTAGGAAGACACCATTGAAAACCAAGATAGGTGAGGGTTTTAGGGATGTAAATCAAACCTTAAACCATGAATTCTTCATCAAAAATTAATTTAGGATATCTAGTTCACCTTTGAGACCTCTTTCCTCAAAGGGTTCCTTTAATGTATTTTCAGAAGTTGAGCTTTCATGTGAATCTTTCCCAATCTCGAAATTAATGTTTTGAGTGGATTGTTTTATGTTTTATTTTGGATAATGTGAATATCTTAAGAACTATTCTAACCTAATCATCATACATCTTGATGGTTTGGTATAGTTTGTAGAAGATGACCCTCAACCCTTAACACTAGGTTTTTTATCTTGATATGAATTGGGTTGTATTGGTTCAATTGACTTGGTTATTAGCTGAATTACTACTATATTATTTTGTTACTCTAATAATGGATGAATTAGGGTGATTTTTAGACTTTTATGCTGGTTCTTGAGATGATGATCTTGGTTGTGAAGTATGTTGCTAATTGACCTAAGTACTTGTCTTAAGCATTAATCTATTATTGAATAGTGATGTAGTGATCCTTCCAGACTTTTTATTATGTTGTTTATTGACTTACAATGATGTATACCAAAATTGGGTTGAATTGGTGGTTATGGTAAGACTTTAATGATGAATTATGAATGAGAATTGATAAGTCTTATTATCCTTATCTCTTACTTCAAATTATAGTTAATTGTGATTAAGTCATGATGTAGTATTAGATTATTCCTTGTATTAGGATTGATAGGATGGTATGATGTTTGATTGAAATGTGTTTACTATGGTTTTTTAGGTGTTAGCTTAAGATGTAAATGTTATAAGGATGGTGAAAGATTTACCAATGTGCCTTATTACGATAAGAGAATGTTAATATGCTAACCTCACCTATGTGAATTGTAATGAAAGGATTATACTCATGAAATTCATATTGAGCTATGATTAGGAATATGATGTTTATAACAGGGTTCGATCCTATGACCTACAATAAGCTATGATGACTAATAAAGGACATTAAAGACCTTTTGAAAATGGACATAGTTTAGCACCAAGTGAACTTGACATTGGGAGGTGTTGACTTCCCATAGAGGAATATTTACCCTATAGTTGTACATATGGTGTTGACTCCCCTATGAGGGATACTCATCCATTTGTATTCCCATGAGAGGAGGCTCCAATTCCCAAATTTTATGTTGCGGGATTACACTTATCTCTTAGTTCTTGAAATATGTTTTCCCCATAGGAAGACTAGCTAGTGGATCCACCTAGAAAGATACATTTATGTTTGGTTCTGCTTTGGCTGGTAAAACACCTTTCTTTGGTGTAAGGTTTTACAACACCTGATTCCACACTTAGCTCTTGCTGTCTATGTCAGTTAAGGAAAGTGTTCCTTAAAATAAAATAAAGTAATGAAGTATAAACTAGCTAAGGTGACTTGAGAGTTTGACTTAACCTAGGCATAGGTGTGGGACTGTGCCTATACCTTGCAATAGTTTGCTTTGAAGGGAACTTTAAGAGGTTTTTACTATGTATGAATATGCTTACATTGATACGTGATATGTATATGATGAACTTGCACATTGTTGATGCTATATGTGATTGTTTTCAGTTTGGAATATGTGTTGGTCTACACTGTTAAAGTATGAGGATAAGTATTCCTAAATGTTATTCCATGAGAAGTAAGAAGTTAGTCATGATTCTTGTTGGGTTACTTGATTGAATAAGGTTATGGGGCTTTGCATGGTCATTTCACTTGTTGACTTGATAGGGGTTCATGGGTACATTTTTTGCTTTGGTTATGTTGAAATGTACTCGTATACATGCTTATTGCTAATATGACTTGATGATATAGTTACTTGAATAGGTATCCAACTATATGATATTAATGTTGGCTTGACTAGACATGATGTTGTTTGTTTTGTAATGTACATGCCTATGACTTAATGAACATGTAATATTGGATTGTATGGTTTTGTCGAATGTGCTTAAATGTTTTAAATGAAAAGTGCATACTTTATGAAATGTCCCTTTTCTTAACATGTTATAATAGTATGTGTGCATATGGTCTCATACTTAGTACAAATGGTGTACTAACCCCATTCTCCTTTTTCCCCAACATTTTGGGTTTCGGTAGTTGAAGTGCTTTGAAGACGAAATTGGAGAAGGCTTTGGCTCTCTTATTCATATAAGTATGTTAGGTCCTCACTTTCCGAGGGCGATGCCACTATCGAACTATGATATTGTTCTAGAATTAAAGATTATTATGTTCTTTCCTTTTAATTTAGTATGAAACATTGGATAGTCCTTGTGAGGCATTCTTACTTTTATGTATGGGTTTTGCCTAAGTTCTTACACTCTTATTTGATGGTTATTATATGAGATGACAATTATGAGTATATTATCTTTTATATATATATATATATATATCTATGTGCAATAAAAGTAGAAGACTAAGTAATCTTCCTTTATGAAGGAATATATATACTATATGTATGTAGTGTTCTATGTAAACCTCCAAGTAGATGAAATAAAAAAAAATTCCTCTAAATTTGACTTATGAATGTAATGATGTATGCTATAAGCCTAGTTTTAGTCCTCAAAGAGGACGCCGACTCCGGTTACTATAGGGGGCATTCTGAATTTGACAAACTTGGTATCAGAGCATATGGTTGAATTATATTTTAGTCTATGTCTCCCTCAACCACATCTATTTAAGTTCGTATTTATAATTGTGAAGTGTGTCACACTCATGGATAGGAACCTACATGATGCTTAGGAAACTCTCACTTTCTTGGAAGTCCATTATCATGCCTTTGGAGTTATTAGCTTTATGTGCTTTTGAATTTCATCCTATTATTGTCATTATCGTGAAATAAATACTTGAAGAAATGCGACACGAAGAGTTGAAGAAGAGATTGGCAATGCTGGAGTTCCTCCCCATGGTGATCAAGTTCCTCCTCTTGAGAAAGATGTGAATGATGACAAAGCTCCAGCGAATCCTCCTCTTTTGACGAATGAGAACATAAGGGATGCTCATCTCCAAATCGCTCAAGCCATGATGTCCTAATCTAATCCGGAGGTTGTACCAAAGGAAAATGAACAAGTTGCTAATATGGCCTTTCTTTTAAGGGACTTCACTAGGATGAATCCTCCTACTTTCTATGGGTCCGAGGTAGAATAATACCTCTATGAGTTTGGTGATGAGATCTAAAAGATTCTCTATTCTATGTGGTTGTCTACTAGTGAAAAGGATGAGTTATCCACTTACCTACTCAAAGATATGGCCCAAACTTCGTGCGTCCAATGGAGGGACAATAGATCGTTAAAGGGTGGACGGTGACTTGGAAAGTGTTCAAGAAGACATTTATTGATAGTTTCTTTCCTAGTGAGAAGAGGGGAAGGCAAGGTGGTGGAGTTTATCAACCTTCGCTAAGGAGGTATAAGTATTCTTGAATACTCTTTTAAATTAGTTTAATAGTTGAAATATGCTACTTCTTTGGTAACTGAATCTAGAGATGAAATAAACCATTTTATGACGGGAGTGTCGGATGACTTGCAAGAAGAGTGTCATTCGGCTATGATACATGGCAATATGACTATTTATCGTCTCATGGTTCATGCTCAACAAGTGGAAGAGATAAGGTCTAAAAGGAGGAGTAGAGATCCCAAGAGGACAAGATCCTTTGATGGTGTTTCTTCAAAAAGTAGGCTTAAGATGACATGTCTAGGTTAAAAAAGAGGGTGTCAAATGAAGTTCCTCCCTAGTAAAATTATAGGTCTTTCGTAATGATCTTCCCGGTATTCCTTCTGAACGAGAAAATTATTTTGGTATAGACTTGTTACCTGATACGAATCCCATTTCCATTCCTCCGTATCAGATAGCTCTGTCCGAATTGAACTAGTAGAAGGCTCAACTCAAGTATTTACTAGACAAGGGCTTTATAAGACCTATTATTTCTTCATGGGGTTTTCTGGTTTTTGTTGTGAAGAAGAAGGATGGGTCCCTTTAAAAAATGAGACTGATCATATGAACCATTTGACAATGATTTTACAAGAGCTTAAGGAGAACAAATTATTTTCCAAGTATAGCAAATGTGACTTTTTGTTGAGGTCGGTGGTATTTCTTGGTCATATCATCTCTAGTGAGGGATTTGAGGTTAATCCAACAAAAACTGAGGCGGTCAAAATTGTCCTACACCATTGAATCCAACTGACATGAAGAGTTTCTTGGGTCTAGCGGGTTATTACCGAAGGTTTGTCGATGGTTTTACGCCCATGGAATCTCCCTGAATACTTTTACCTAAAAGAGTATGAAGTTTGATTGGTCTTACGCATGTGAATAGACCTTCCAAATGTTGTATAGCCCATGTGAGGCATTCTTACTTCGATATATGGGTTATGCCCAAATTATGACACTAGATAGTTATGAGATGAGACGACTATTATGACTATATTATCTTTTATGTATAAATATCTACGTGCAATAAAATTAGAAGACTAAGTAATCTTCCTATACAAAGAGTCTATATAAACTCGATATATATATATATACGTAGGTGAGTTGTTGATATATTGTCAGATAGTAATCATCCTTTGCCCCTTCTAAATTTAGATAAGAAATTTCTACAAAGTTGAATAACAATAGAGACCAAAACAATTAGGGATAAAAGAATTGTGATCTCTCTAAGTAATTATAATATAGTAGGATGGACAAGGTATTTATACAAGTTATTGGAATCCTAATTATATATTGCTTTCAAGATAATGCCCGTTATCCATATCGGAAAATTTCTAATTTGGTTTTAATAAATAAGGTTATATTCAATAGCCTCCATCAAACTAACGTTGTCTCTCAAGAAACATTATTTTGGCCAACAAATAATTATGTCTACTTCTGCACATGGCATTTGTGAATAAATCAGCAAGTTGATCTTTAGAGGATATATTATTTAGGCTAATACTCCAATCTTCAACAAGTTCTCTAATATAACATCTATGTTCATGGTGCTTTCATGATGGACGGGGTTTGTTGCTATTCTGATTACCCTTGTGTTGTCGCCATACAATGTGGTTGATCATTTCATTTCGATGCAAAGTTCTAATAGAAACCTCTACAACCAAATAATTTTAGAGTTGTGATGCCTAAGCATACACCCTGGGCGGAATTGTCACTCGAGAACCATTATTGACCCCAAGGGAACCCTTGTCCTAACTTACTTTCTCAGAGGAAGACTTAACTTATCAAAGATAGTTCATATAGAACTTAGAATGTGATAAAGAAAAAAATTCAACTAGCCAATTAACCAAACTCAAGTCTCCCCATACGATAATGAAAATTATAAGACTAAAGAACTATAACTAATGGTCTATCAAGCCTATAAACAAAAAAGATGGAACAAGAAAAGTAAGAATTGTCGTCCCTGACACTTTGAGAGGTGCAAGAGGCAAAACCTTGAAATTCAAAGACAGGATTGGGGTGCTATGGCTTGTGCGTATCCCCAGTGCCCATAATTCACAAACCCCTTTTTAGGGATCTAAGAGAGATGACTCCCTTGGTGCTCCCCAACTTTTCTTTGCTATTTTTCAACTCAACACTCTCTAATTTCACATGATTCCTTCCCCAAAAGCTTTTATTGAGTTATACCCTCAATATATACTAGATTCAACTAAAAATTTCACCCAAAACATGAATCAAATGTCTAGTGAAAATCAAGAATACAACCCACAATAATTCTAAAGAATTTAATTAACAACTCAAAAAATTTAATTTCAAATCTTATACTTCACTGAATTGAATCATGATTGGCGTACGGGTGAACCAAACCAATGCTATATGATCTCACATACCTCATAGAATTGAGTCCTTAGAGAATCCACTATACAAACTCAAACGTTCTTGTCTTAAATTTTTTCTACTTGTTTCTCCTATAGTCTTTTCTCCAAGCCCTAGCATGAACATAAACTTTTCTAAACCGCCTAAAATATTATTTGACCCCTTTTAAATTCATAAAAATGAATTAAAATAATTGGGTAAGGAATATACTTAAATACCCTTTAAAAATCCCGATTAGACTTTAATTATTTGAATAACAAAACTTCAAATAGGCATATCTAGCTCATACAAACTAGAAATTGCACAAACTCGGTGGTGTTGGAAAACTTATGTCATGATTTTTCCTACGATATTTGGAAAATCATCTAAATAATCCTAAGCTAGGAATTATTGTCGTTTGAAGTTAACCAAAAACTCAATTTAACATACTTTACAAAATTTTTTAAGATTTCTATATACTTTTCAAAAATGGCTATTTGTATTTCATAACTTCTTCCTAGTTATTTCAATTTTCAAGATATTACCGTACTACCCCTTTAGAGTATTCATCCCCGAATGAGATTACTCTTATTAGGCTAAGTGTATACATAAATAATTCTGTTCAAACACCAAACAAGAAAATCTAACACATCAAGTATATAAACATTAGAGTACTAAAAAAAGAATTAATACATTGAACTCGAACTTCTTTGGTTTCAAAGATATATGGATATATCTTCTTTATATCTGCCTCTGTTTCCTAACTGGTTTCCTCAACAAACTCGTTTTTCCAAAGAACTTTGTTTGATGCTTCCTTAGGCCTCAACTTGAAAACCCCGATCAGGAATCTGGACAAGAATCTCCTCAAAAGATAAATTATCACTGATCCCGTTATCTTCAGTTGGTTTGATTAATGAACAATCGCCAATGAACTTCTTCAACATGGAGATGTGAAATACCGTATGAACTGCGGCTAATCTTGTGGTAGCTCCAACTCACAATATATATTGCCTACAATTTTTTATATTATGTAAGGGACGATATACCGTGGACTAAGCTTCTCCTTAGAAAATCATACAACACCTTTCATGGGCGAAACTATCAAGTATACCCAATCATTTTCTTAAAATTCTAACTCCATTTTTCTAACATAGTTGTAGGATTTCTTACGACTCTGTGCAATTTTCAACCTCTCTTTAATCACTTTAACCATATCGATATCTTGATGATCTAAATGTTACCCTATTAACCCTACTTCCAACTTCAAAACATCAAATATGCGATCTATATCTTCTCCGATAAAGAGTTTCATAAGGATTCATTTGTATTCTAGAGTGGTAACTATTGTTGTAAGAAAATTCAATATAATGTAGGTGATCATCCCAATTACCTTTGAAATAAATCACGCAAGCCATAAACATATTCTATAAGGTCTTAATAGTGCGCGCTTCATGACCATTTGTATGAGGATGAAAGGAAGTACTTAAGTTAACTTTTGAACCTAAACCATTTTGTAATGATTTCCAAAATTGTGTAGTAAATTTCTAATCTTTGTCTGAAATAATGGTGACAAAAATTTCAAAAAGTGAGTTAATTTTGTCATTCTATCAAGAATCACCCAAATATAATCACATTGCCAACTAGACCTTGGTAAACCAAAAACAAATCCCAAAAAGTTCATACTCTCCAAATAATTCTCTCTATGGGATATTGAAGATGGAGAAGAAGAAGATGAAGAGTCAATATAGGGTTCAAAAAAGAAGTTTAATTTATTTGGGCTTTGCTATTAAGCTATGATAGTTTTCATCCATAGAGTTCTCAAATTCTCTAATCTCAACAGGTCGATATTCCCAATTTGTTAGGGTTTTCTTAAATTATCATGGGTGCTCTGCAATTATGTTAAATTTAAGTATGAATTAATGAATTACTCTGATTTTATGATTATGTCCCCATAAAACAATTTAAACACCCATATTTTCGAGTTATGAATCATGTGATGTTAGATTTTTAATGTAAAAGGAGAGTTCTATTAAATTAAGAATATATTGCTAGATCTACATGTTATTATGATGAAACACATACCTATACTATGCTTTCTAAGTAATTATGATTGAAACTGGCTTTGATCTCCAGAGGCCGGTAAATTATGGAATATTGCATGTTCTTATGATATCTATGCCATAGTTTTAAGGGGCTCTAAGAGTAAAGTACGAATGATGATGTTTTTATTGTGTTATTCAAAGGATATTCTCTTAAAAACAAACTAGCATGATTTCAAAGGTTTCCTCACATAATAAGGGTTCTGAGGTTATAAGTTATTCTCACCTAACTTAATTCGAGGCTAAAAACTATTATCAATACATGATGGATGGTGAAGGTTTTTCATGCATGGTATAAGGATCTACTCCATAATAAGATTAGTCTGGACTTAATAAATATTCCATGGGTTTTATAATTAGTATCGAGTGGATATTGATGTAAGATGGAAGTTCCTATGAAATAAAGGCTGGGTTTCTCAAAGGAATCTCTTGAGATGAAAGATTTTTCGAGTAGAGGACAAGTTCCTATTAGAAATATCCTTATCCCATAGTTATGTTCCCCCATATATCTATTATATGCTAAATCCACTGAATCTAGAAGTCCATGATTCTACTTGGGAAAGTAGGACAACCCTTTTGGGTATGGGATACACCATAGCATCATGTTATAGCTCTTATTGTCTTTATGTCAGTCACGACTCAAATCCAGTCGTGAGTGAAGCCCAAACTTAACCTCCTAGGTGGGTAAACCAAAGATTCAACCCCTAAATATATTAATCATTCATCTTACAAAGTACTAATCATAACGTAGATTCTTAAATCTCATTAGTATAAGAAACACAGATCCATTATAATCTACTATATCTCATTTCGAAAACATGAAAATCCTTACATTAAGAAAATCTAATTTTGCAATACTAAGTCTAAGAGTATAAAAGACACCAATATAATTGAATAAAATGGTTTATGTCCAAAAACTAATGACATCATGTCATGACAGAGAGAATCCAACACGAGCTTAAATGAGTAGCTCAGCATGGAACCTTATATACTTGAGACTGGCTATAGATGAGGGCGAGTCGAGGTCGCCGATACACTCATTGTATTCCATAAAAAAGAAAATAAAGGAAAAAACAAGTAGGACTTAGTATGGGGCAACATGTATCGAGTAGGTATCATCGGCCAACCCAAAAAAGAAACTATATTGAATGAATAATAGTATCAAATCGACTATGACACTTAACCAGTAACTAGCAACAAAAAAAAATGAACAAGTGGCAACAGAAGCCAGTACATAATCACTCACAATATCCTGGACACATATGGGTACTCATGCGTCCATACAACGTAAATTTGGGAAGTGCTATCTTTGAGATTGAGTATGTCAAGTTAATTTAATAAGTTTTTTCTATAATGTTAGTGTGTCGGAATGTGACACTCCGCTCTAGTTATACTATGTCGGAACGTGACACTCGGATCTAAGAATACTGTATCAGAACATGACACTCCGATCCTATAATACCGTGTCAGAACGTGACACTTCTATCCAATACTACAATGTCGGAATGTGTAAATATGATCCGATAATATCATTAATTTATTCATTATTATCACCACTTTCAATTCATTAACATTATTTCATCAAACCTTCTTTATTCACGGCATAACTTCGATAGAGAGGCTTCAAGATCATAAATTCAACGGTCTCAGAATTTTACACCAACCCCAAACAACACAACCAAGCTATACAACAACACAATCAAGTACATAGGAAACTTTCAATATCACTCAACACATATCAATCGCTATTGAGAGACTATCTATCAAATAGAAATAAACAGAACCTACCTCCACCGAATAACCGAAGTCAATCCTGTTATTTCTTCAATAATGTTCCCTTTCTCAATGCCTTCGAACACTTCCAATTTATGCAATTTGTGTAATTTGTAATTTAAAGTGTATAGATACTCAAATAACTGTATGTATAGACTAGACCAAAAAATCATCAAACACAAATCTATACTACAGATCCTAATCTTGAGGTCCAGGAATATGTCAAGTCTCTTGTTTCTTATATTCAAGACTAAGATTAAGTCTTTATTTCTCTTAATAATATACTACACTTAATATTTAATTAACTATCTCAATTTTTTTAGTCTTAGATTATGTTTTGATGATAAAAAGAATAAAATATAATACATAGTATAGTTTTCGAACTAATGCATAATGAAATTTCAATTTGTTGGCCAACCATTAACTATTCTAGCACATCACATTTCTATACTCATCATTACACTATCATTAATTAATAATTGTACCATAATTATATCAAGACAAGAAACCCGCAACAACATTTTATCCTTTTTTCAAAAATTAAACGATCATATATTATTATAAAAGACGTTAGTGACACAATCATTCAACTTTTATGAAAATGACATTTTAGAAAAGTTGTCACTTATATAAAAATGTGTTACTTTATAAAGAGCTGCGACTTTTAAGAAAAACTGTGACTTTTATGATATGTTCTGACGTTTATGAAGAATTCTAACTTTTCAAAGAGTTGTAACCTTTTTCATAAGGCAAAATAAACATTTGTTCACACTATCTTATGTTGTGTATAAATAGAGAAATTTTGTAGAACTATAATTTGTAGGGTTTTTTGTTGATATAGGGTAGTGAAATTCAAATACATTAGTTAAGTTTTTGTGAAGTTACCTACATTAATTTTTGAATGTTTTCATGGAGCATAATCTTAACTATAAGTCAAGTGATTCATGGAACTGTGGTAAATTTTTTCCTTATTTTCGTGACATTTTTAAAACTCTATTAAGTTTCAGCAAGGATGATTGAAAATTGATCTTCTCTTTTGTCCCTTTCTAAGGGTTTCTTCATATAAGCAAAGAATATTGATTTCAATTGTAGTGTGATACGCTGCTGAAATGGTTTGTAGTTGAATTCATTACATTTGATTCTTTAGTAAAAAATCTTTATTTCTTCCATTATTTTTTGTATGTTTTTTTTAATTCATATACATTATTTAAGCTTCTTATCAAGTATGTTCTTTCACAAAGTTTTCTTTCTCCTATTTCATTAAGCTTAATTTTTTTTATTATAAATCAATGTGATTGATGTAGCTATTTCAATTTTTTTGCAATTTTGGTAAATTTTATTAAATTATGTTCAAAAGACCAGTGAGGATGATTGAAATTTTTTAATTTTTGAGAAAATTTATTGTGGGTTGTCCTATATTTGATAGCACAAAACAACAAATATTTGATAACTAATACGAAACCAATGTTGTAGTTTTTTAAAAGAAGTAAAATGATTTTTCTCTTGCTTGCTAGAGTTAGTATATTATTCTAATTATTTTTTATTAGGTACAAACATTTTGTATGCCATTTCACTGTTCCTATATATTTGTATAGAGACAATTAGTCAACATCTTTAATTGCAAGTTAACTAATTTGTCATATTTCTTGTTCTCTTCTTCATGGGCATAGAAGAGATCAAGTTTTTGTGAAACTAACAAATGTCCAAAATACACTATAAAAATGTTTTTTATCGTCAATAAATATGCACGTCCACCAAGAGTACTACAGCCTTTACCGACATTATTAAACTGTCATTTTATTCGATGTTGTTATAGACTTCAGGGACATTTTTACATAGTACAAATTGCCTAAGAAATTACATTTTTATCCATAATTAAGATATTAATTATCATTTAAGATTACTTTTTTTATAGTGATACCTAATTCCCCTTTGATAAATTTTTAAATTTTTTTATATAGAAGTAACAACTCTTTCTTTTTGCTTCTTTCAATTCAATTTGTGAACTATAAATTTGAAAACAACATGGAAGACTATCTTTTTTGAAAAATATATTGAGTAACATGTATTTTTCGTCTTGATTTTTAGGACAGTAAGGTCGTCTTTATTATTATTTTTATTATTTGTGAGTTAAAGAGCTCACAAAATTATGTTGTGAGATTTTATATGTTATGTGTCAAAAATCGTGTTTAGTACATCCCATTGTGAACATTCAGATGTCACCTATTGCTTGGTTGATAATTGCATTAATTTTTTGTAACTCCATATTATAATAATAATCATAACTATGGTTCAATCCAAATAAAGTTGGGGCTAGTGATATGAAACCTTAATATGTCATAAAATAATAAAAAATAGATTGATGGAGGTTCATAAGAAATGAGTCCAAGGTCGTCCATTTTAATTTAGTTAATTATGATCTTGTATGGATGTGATGTTCTACTTTACTTAGGAGTTTTTTTGTTCGACGTTTTCTAGTCACTTTTTTTTACTAACGTCTGATGTTGCTCTTTATAACTTCTTGATCTTTAAAAAAGTTCATTACATCTAACCAACTATTTTCACGGAAATTTTCTTACTCTTCTTTTTTATATTTAAAATCTATTTGTGACTCATAAGTTGTTTAAAACAAAATATGGCATACAATAATAAAAAACAGATTGATGGAGGCTCATAAGAATGGAGTCCGACATCGTCCATTTGAATTTAGTTATTTATGATCTTATATGGACATGTTGTTAAACTTTACTTGGGATTCTTATTTTTCCACGTTTTTTGTCTCTTTAGGAACCTCTGATATTGTTCTTTTTAACTTCTTTTTGAATTTAAATTTTTTTATTGCATCTGACCAACTATTTACAAGGAGATATTCTTACACTTCTTATGCATACTTAAAATCTATCTACTTCTTATGCATACTTAAAATGTCTCGATCATTTTCTAAAGACAAAGCTAAAGCCAAGTCGAGCAAGCGTAGACGACAATGGCGCGAGGGGGGTCCCTCTTTCAAACCCTTTTAACAATTAATATGAGTGTTTCAATATTTAAACTCTCATATTCTTCTTTCCAACACGATGAGGGACAAATGCCTTTCACTAAATCATAAGAGAATTTTTCAAGTTCCAAGCTCTTCAAATTCCCAATATTTTAAGTTCCTCTCTTTTCATCTTTAGTCGATTTCCATTTAACTCATTCTACATACCCAAAATTTGGAAAGATACATTTTTTTCATGACTGAAAATTCTAGCTCTGTAAGATGAGCTAGGTTTTGAATAATAAATGACGGTATTTCCCTTTTGACAATGCCTTTCCACTTTATCTCTAACTCCAACTTCATTCTTCCAAGGTTTTGTGGGAATTTGTCCAAACTTTGGGAACCCTCAAGATTCAGATGTTTAAGAGACTTCACATTAACACATGGAATACTCTCAACCATACAAAATTAATTTATTGAGATTTTTTTTGGCACTCCCCCAAGGAAGAATAAACCATTTTAAGACTAATACATTTCTCAAGATTTAAGCCCTGCATCCCCGTGAAATTTTGTGTTTGCATCAGTCATATGGAGAAACTCAATCTAGCCATTGTAGACACAACAAAAGCTTCTATTCACAACAAACAAACATTAATATTTTGGAGAAAATAAAGATTACACATACCTAAAGATACACCAGTACTATCCCTAATGATCAACTATTCTGTCTCTACAAATCTTCTATTGAATTCCTCTAAATATGTCGTGCTATCCCTCCAAATAAATTATTCCATCACAATATTTATTCCTTTGATTCTACAACAAATATAAATGATCATGCTAATATATATCATTATATAATTACTTTAATATATACAATCATTTAGTAGTCAATAATGCTATCATCCCTCATAAATTAAAATTGGTGGGTCAAGAAGCATAAATTTGCCTACTACTAGAAACTAATGGTGTTTTCGTTCCATGGATTTTGTAAACGAATCAGATACTTGAAGATCACTGATCAACTGTGGAAGAATAATGAGTCCTTTATCTACAATTTCTTTTTTATAATGACAATCTACTTTGATGTGTTCGGTCCTCTCATAAAAAGCTATATTCATAGCAATCTGAACAACACTTGTATTGTCAAGGTGAAGAGGACTAGAATCAGATCGAGGAAATCCAATCTCGTTAAGTAATCCATGAAACCTACAACCTGGGAATAAGGAATAGACATGGATAAATATTTGATCTCTGTTGAAGATTTTGACAAACGATCTTTCTTTTTACTCTTTCAAGATATCCATGACTTTCCAAGAAACATGAACCAACCTTAGACTAAATAACGTGTATCAGGATATCTCTCACAATCAAAATCACTAAAAATATTTAGACGAATAGGAGAACCACTTCGAAAGAACAATCCACGAGTAAATGTTCCTAGAATGCACTGAATAATGTAATGAACAACTACCTAGTGGGCAGGGGAGTTTCCATAAATTGACTAACTTCTTGAACTGCAAAAAAGATATCAAGTCGAGTATAGTAAGGTAATTTAAACTCCCAACTAATTGCGAAATATAGTTGGATCAGGAGGATGATTACCTTCCTCATGAAGATACTTAAAATTCTATTCTAGTATACGATAATATTAACATATGTATCCCTTTATTATCACGATTCAGGAAGACTTATGACAATAATATAACCTTGTATTATCACCGAAAAGTATTTTATGAAATACAAAGATTTTATACTAAAAACTATTTATTTAGAATCTATTGGAATGTATTTTATGAAATACAAAGATCTTACACGAAAATTGAAAATAAGGGTCATTACATTAAATACCAATTTACCCATCATTCGTCCTTAAACGATCAAAAGAATGTGAGGGTCAGAAAGGGTGCCTCATGTCTCAGTGATTCCTTAAAAATAATTGTACTCAATGTCTCATCTCAAACTTATGAAATTAACCAACTGGAGATCTATACCTCCACCTATAAAATGCCTAAAATAGGGACATCTCAAAACTCTGATGAGAACTATTGTTCTATCAAGCTCAACTAAAAACAAAACTATTCTCAAGTGAACACTTCAACTAACCAATTCTACCACTAGACATTGCCACAACCATAAGGACAAATGTTTTCTACCCTAACCATGCTAAAATCCCAAATAAATATTGGTTACAATCAGGAGTGAACTTGAAAAAACCATTTGAGATATGTTCGAAATTACATCTTCACAATTTAATATCTCATCGATCTTAAGCTATAAAAATATGATATTTAGACATCAATTAATCATCAGATAAAAACAAATTCATCCGATACAAAGGAGAAAATGATCAAGTACCCACCATCGATTGATACACCCAAGCAAATAGAATCTCTAACAACATTGTCGATATGTTAGATTAGTAGAATTTATAGACAAATCTTAAGAATGAAAAAACTAGACACAATTGTTCTAAAATTCAATCACATAGAGCCAAGACATGATACCTATGATGATATAAATCTTAAGTCTATCATCAAACTGTAAATATTCAGAGTAGCTCTCCAATAAATTCTCATAAGCAAAGTATTGTATGTAGAATCACTAGTATGCTTCAACTATCCCAAATAACACTAAATCTTTTATAACTGAAATGAACAAGTCTAACCAAGGATGTGACCCCACTTGGAGGACAATAACATAATTGGTACACTCGATCCTCTAATAGGGGCTCATCAATAGAATCAAAAACACACACGTACGGAGAAAGTGAATCATACTCTAAAACATGCCCAAAATGAAGTAGTTGGTAACATATAAATGTACATAACCAAGGTCTAATAACTCTAGATACTCCTTCCATAGTTCCTACATCAAACATTTTCATAAATCTGACTCTATCTCTTAGATTTTCTAGCTATCCACAGTCATCAATTTAGTCCCTATTATAATTGCACACATACTTGAATTATAAAACCCCATATCCACTAAAGTCAACAATCTTAATACTTATAAAACATCATAACCACATTGATCATCTACCTTGCATTTAAACCTTTTTTAGTATCAATATTCTAGCAAATATATGTACAACCTATGGCTATCTCCCTTTCTATATAATCATTTCATGACAATTACGAGTCCCAAAAATGACTAATAATAATATTTAAAATTTTATAGTCCCTTTCCATCGAGATGAAACTATTAAATCACACCCAAAGTCAACTTCACACTACTTCCAAATACCATGCTTTAGCTACCATTCAAAACCATCACATACCTCATTATTTGTTACTTAAACCAAAACTAAATCTTTATATAAGTTGATGAAAAACTCTTGGTAATTCTGTTCCGCACTGGTTAACATCTTATAGACATATCTAAAATAATAGGGAAAAATCAGTACAACCTTCGACTACACCCCAAAGGTTTATACAAAATGTTTTATTCCTTCAGTTTTCTCAAATTCTTCCCATTATGCAAAATTTTAATTATTTGTGACCCTTCAATATATTAGACTCTTGTTTCTCAAGCACGCTTACCTATCTTAACATTTGTACCTAAAATCCATTACATTTTCTTGCACACTCTAAATCAAATCTCTGAATGAAAGACCTTCCTTAAATTCATTAATAATAAAAGGAAACAAAATTTACGAATCCAATCATGTGCAAGTCCTTCCAAATGATCGATACCTGAGGCAATCAATCATTTATTACCTTACAAATTTAGACCATAACAAAACATATCACCAGGAAAGCAGGCTTATTATGCAAATTTTTACTTATAAATTAAACTGTGTGACCCAACAACCTTATCTATCTACACTTTCTTATACTCTAAAGATTTTTATGAATTTTTGTACCTTAGCTTATCATTGATCACCTCTCAATAAACCTTACCATATCCTTCACCAAAAATCCAACCATACTCATTACTAAATTCAATACTACAACGGAACTTATCATCCCGCTCAAGTTGAATGTATGTATACTCATTTCTTAAGTTTTATAAAAAGATTTTAACCAATCTAATGATCCTATAACAATATAACCGTACCAAAAACAAAATAGATAAAACCAGGCGTCCCTAAATCCAATTCTCAACCCCTTTTACGATATATTTTTGAAGTCGTTGAAATCAAATAAAATATTCCTGCTCTCATTTATTTTTGAAAGCTACACATTCCACAAATTTTATATTCTTTTAATTATGACTCTATCTCCTTTAAATTCTATTTGAGAGGTACCCCAACATCTCTCAAAACTTTTCATACAACCACGTTACTCACTGAATAATAGGAAATCACAACCTTAGGTACTTACAGGTCATTCTTATCATACAAAATTTGTTTAGCCAACAATTTATATTATGTAGTTACATCTCAATAACAATCCATCACTAACTTGTATACCATAATTCTCAACAAGCCCTTATTATCACCACGAAGTGAATCTTCTCGTCGACATGACACCATAAACTCAAGTATACCAAAACAAATTCAAGGTACAAACCCAATTTTATACGGACTTTCTTAGTGAAATCTTCAATTTCCTTCACCCAAAGTATACTTAATAGGAATTTTTTTATTCATAAGCTTGTCCTTCCAGTAAAAATCCACTCTTTTGAAGCTTAAGATAAAATAATCAGTCCTCATTTAAAATCCTCAAGAAACAATTTCCTACCTATATGAGCTACGATCCTACCAAATATCGACAACTAAAATCATTCTTAAACATAATGCTTAATCAAAGCTTCCGTAGTAAAAAAATAGTTCATTTCTCAAATTTGAATGCACTAAATCCCATTAACTGAACATGTGATATAACTGACCACTCCTTAAGTAGTCAGTATTCAGAATTGACAATCTATATATTCATTTCCACATAGCGCTAGTATCAAACCATGAAAGTTTGTTATATCCCTCCCTAGAACACATTAATACCTATCGATAAGATTATACAGAAATATCCCACACATTTTTACCTTTTCAATAACTGCAAAACATTACGAAATCTGTTGTCTTTAGCCCAAGCAAATTAGAATTCTTTCTTAGATCGGGTTGATAACAAAAGTAACACATTTCATAAATCTAACGAAGTAAGTATTGGTACTATTATAGTAGTCGTATCATGATGTTGTTTAATATACAATCGGTCCATGGAATCATAGTGAAGATTCTAACTCTAATTGGCGCAACCTAATTTCATCATAGCTAAAAAAACCATACATGTGATAAAAATTTTAGCCAATTGTATTTTCTAACGTAATTATGTTCATTTTCTAGTTGTTCCTTACGAAACTTGTTGCATGTTGTCAGATATCTCTATGTAAAGTATAAATTTTGACCTCATAGGCTGCAACACATACCTTCCTTTTCTCTATATTCTAAAAACCATCTCTCACCCTATCGCTCAAATTTTGGATGTATAATAGGATGCGGAAGTTAGAAAATGTGCCTTAAGTCGTATGTAGTTCCTTTAATAATCGACACTCAACAAGAGACTATCACCATATTTTGCGTCTTGGTGAAACTAGTATATCATAAACTCAATACTAAGTCTCTTGACTCTATTCATTTTATGAAGAAACTCAAAATAAGAAATAGTGAAAGCTTAAACATCGTCATTATCAGTACCCATGAAGAACAAGGGTTTCCGCTTTATTAACTAAATATAAAGATCACATCCATCACAAGTCATTATATGCCTTGTAGTCAATCGCATTATATACCTATTTCTAAGGACATATATTTTTGTTCTTTTTGGTAATGCTATTTCAACATCTAGTACTCTATGATTAACCATATGTGAAATTAACTGAAGAAGTTTAGATACCAATTTGTATCACCTAGATAATAATTTGATTTAAGTAGTAGCACGAAAGAAAGAAGGAGTAATGTTTTCATGAAGTCCAATAGCCTCTTCAAGAAAAGTAATGGTGTCCCTATACCGTTTCACAAGACTCTACTAGGCTTGTCCTTATGTGATGAGATCACCAAACATAATGCTCTGATACCAAGTTTGTAACGATCCAAATCGAGTCGTGAGTGGCACCAACACTTGAACTCCTTGGTGGGTGAACAAAAAAAATTCATACCAAACATATATTAATCATTCACCTTACAAATTACTAATCATAATGAGGAAACATAAATCTCATTAGTGTAAGAAACACAAATCAATTATAATCTACTATATGTTATTCCTAAAACATGAAAGTCGTCACAATAATGACATCTAATTGTCAAATACAGAGTCTAAGAGTATGAAAGACACCAAAAAGATTAAATAAAATAGTGTATGTTCGAAACCAAATGATATCATGTCATGAAAGATATAATCCTACATGAGCTTGAATGAGTAGCTCAACTTGGAACATGATATACTTGAGAATAGCTAGAAGTGAAAGCGAGTCGAAGTTGTTGGTACACTTACTGCACTACATAAAAGAAAAACAAAGGAAAATACAAGTAGGGCTCAGTACGCGGCAACATGTAATGCATAAGTATCATTGGCAAACCCAAAATAGAAATTAACATACAATATATAATAGTACGAAATCAACTATGACACTTAAAAGGTAGCTACCAACGAACAACATGAACAAGTGACAACGGAAGCCAGTACACAATAATTCACAATGTGCAGTACACATATGGGGACCCATTTTTATTTATAGTTGGTCACTTTCACACTTTTATAACTACTCATATATAACAATTAGGGTAACAATGAACTGTAGAAGAAAGAAGATAAATAGTAGCCTCTTGACCTTAAATTATTCTGTGATAATACGAGGACAACCCAATATGCATCGGGTTAAAACCTTAACCTTGCTTGTACATTGATACTCATGGATATATAAGGTTATATTATTATCATAAGGCTTCCTGAATCATGAAAACAAACGGATATATATATTAATATTATATTATATTTTTAATTTCAAAAGAGCATAAAAATTGGTTGCAGGTTGCTTGTCTTGAGATAATTAAGGTACAGTTATTAATTAATTATAGTGTAATGATGAGTAGATAATTATTATGTTCTAGAATAGCATGTTATTAAGAGAAACAAAGACTTAACCTTAGGTTGAATATAAGAAACAAAAGACTTGACATGTCTATAGAACTCAAAATTAGCAACTTGAGTATAGCTTTGTGTTTGATAATTTTTGTGTCTAGTCTATACATAGAGTAATATGAGCCAGTACACAATCATTCACAATATCCATTTAGAATCTATGAGAAAGTATTTTATGAGATACAAAGCTCTAATACTCATAACGACAGAATGGATCGTTGTAGTGTCGGTTAAGGATAATTCCCCATATTAATGATGAACTAATGTTACTTCAAGATGTATCACACATGTGTTTAAATGATTTTAAAGATAATGTGACATTTTAGTGGCCATGTTTAATGTAACGTGTATTCGAACACTTTTATATTATGTTTTAGTTTGCTCAATTGCATGTAATTACATGAAATGTCCCTCTTAGCATTTTTAAATGTTTTATTGCACGAATATCATAATTGGTAACATTTTTTAGTACTAACACATACTTTCTTCCTTTAGATTCCCCGAATCTACCCGACCATCATGGTCATCAGTTTCATGGCTAAATGTTGATTTTTTTGAGATTTCTAAGCTTTTTTGAGTTCTAATGCTTCGAGCACAAAGTTTTATTATATTAAGTTTATTTCATGAATTTTTCTTTGGGACCTGATGTATGGGATAGGCCCAATTTTAGTCTATTTGATTAAATGATTGTGATGAGACAAGATTTCTAGGGTTGCGTTTTTCATTAATTAAATGTTTGGACTTTTAAACCTTGTTTAACTCTTATGTTCTATTTCTCATGTAATGAGAGCTAAATATTTTGTATGAAATTCTTTGGGTTCTATGTATCATGTTACATCTACGGGATACCTCTAAGTCTTTACAATTATGCTTGTAGAAATTTTCTAAATTATTGGGGCCAAATGTGAAATGCACAGCCCCAAAAAGTCGAATTTCATATGCACCTGCCTGTTACTAGACCCATTGTCTTTTTTCAAAATTTATATCTTTTGAATTTTTATTAGACAAGAAAATATATTTTTCAATATGACAATTATTTCCAACAGAGTTACGTGTGGAACAAATTTCTTGAAATAACAAAGGGAGAACAACAAAATGAGAAAAATTTAACCAATGAATATACGTCCTGATACAATTAATAATTGTTGGATTACAAAAATTATGAATATTTAAGTTAAACAAGAAGACATGGAATTTTTTAACTTATTAAATCCAAAAAAATGATTAATATTTTACTTCACCTTCTTATTTCAAAATGTAGATTTTATAGGTCTTCTTGATAATTTTCTTTAATGTTAAAATTTATATTCAATTTAAGATGTATTGGTTTTTCACTCTAAAAAGTTGCGAGTGAAATTTAATTAATATATGAATAAATTTATTTTAACTTTTAAAGTGCAAGAGCTTTTCTTGGAGAATCGTGGAAACAAATACATTTAATGATCAACAACATTAAAAACATAAATGAATAATTAAATAAATCAAAAGCTAGTAGACATGTAAATTTTCATATATTTATTAAGTGAGTGAAATAACAAATTTTGAAAAATAATTCATTGAACATGACATACATACGACACTCTATATAAGTACAAAATAAAAATGTTGTGGAGAATCTTATGACACACTTAAACATGCATAACCTAAAAGACAAATTTTCTAGGGGACAACATGAGCACATAAAACAATACTAATAAGAAGAGACATATACTAATTCAAAGACTTTATTTATTATTGGAGGGATTTAAATATTGATCATTAATATTGTTTAGTGAAATGTCATCCAAAAAAAATCACGAAATCATCAACATTCAAGTTTAGTAATTCAATCAGTGATGGGCTTTGTGGAATGTCAAAAGAGTAGTTCTGGCGGTTATTCATTTGAATTGATGGACCGATTGAGGGGATATCATTTGAAGGATGCATTTGTGGTGTCATAGGAGTAAATAGAGGATATATAATTGGGGAAGGCATCATAGATGTCATTGTTATTGAAGAAGCGGATTGAGAGATATTTGATATAGACTGCTCGTAACCATTATTCATTTATATAAACAATAACTATTTTGTAATGAAGTTAAATGATAGTATATTATCTTGAATTTTATGTTGGTTTTGGATCTGGTCTAATACTAGCCAAATATTTTAAGTAAATCCTTTACTATAACTATAAGAATTATTATTATTTAACTTTGAATAAGTAGTATCCACAATACATGGTCATAAACTTATTATAAATATGATTCTTATAAGAATTACATTAATATTTTTTCCAATTATGTAAGAAATTATATTTAGTAGAAATTTATACTACATACAAATATTTTAAAAACTAAATCCTACCTAATTGTGTTTTTATTAATACATGATATGCATAAACATGTAATATCTTGTAACTCTACATAAGTAAGAATAATCTAAGAAATTAAAAACAATCACTTTCGAAAAAAAGGGGAAGTAAGTTGAAGAACTATGTTTAAGAAGTAAGTTTTAGTCATTTTCAAACAGCCATAACTTGTTGCTCGGGAAGAGTTAGAGGTGGTTGTTGATATGGTTTGAAATCCATTGAAGATATATTCCCAACTTCTCAGAGATTCTGCATTTTTGATATCGTATGAAAGAGATATGTCTATCCGAAGTTGGGTTGTCAAAGTTAAGAAAGTCAAATTCTGGATTTAGGTAAATGAAACTAGTCTTTTCACACATTTATTTTCTAATTCATTTTAAGGGTTTAATTGGGATAAAAATAAGTCTTAATTCAGTTTTGAAAATCAATTCAGGCTTTGGGCTTGTGAGAAAAGAGAAGAGAAGAAGGAGAACAAATGAAGATCAAGGTTTCGTACCTTATGTTTGAAAGAACTAAGGAAGTCTGGGGTGATCCATACTAAGGTATGTGAGGCCTTTTCATATTGGGTTAGTCCACCCATACACCATTTTATTTCAATTCTGCAATTTATGAGTTGTTTACATTTTAAAAGATCAAGTTCGATAAGAAAAGTGTCAAACTGTCATTGACTGAATTATTGGCTTCCTATTGTTGGTTTATTCTTGTTTATCCTTGTTTTTTCAAAGGTTAATCAAGTTTTTATTGAGGTTAAAAATAGTACCTTATGTTTGAAAGAACTAAGGAAGTCTGGAGATGAAAATGAGTTGAAAAATCCACTAGATGCACCTGGGCAAGGCAAAGCGTGTCACGCCTACAGTGCACCCAAACTCGACTTCTGAGATTGAGGCCTTGTGTGACATGTCAAAGTGCGTTCCAAATTTGCCTTAGTCATTAGAGTGGGGCACGAGTCGCCCTAAATGCACCTGGATTGGCGATTTTGGGAAAATGTTCATAAATTATCCCTTAGAATCCTCCTAAGGTATACTAACACCTTCAATGATTCTAATAACTTCAATGATTTGTAAGAACCTATAATACATCAAAGCACACAAATCATAACCTCTAATCCATAACCCAATTCAAGGAAAGTAAAGATCAAAGTCTAAAAATTTAAGAGTCAAGTCTAAAGTTAAGAAGTAACTCAAAGAAAAGTTCTTGAAGGCTTTCACGAGTTTTTATTCAATGTTTTAAAAATTCATTTTAAAACACAAGGTTCAAGTTAAAGTGAAAAGTAAAAGTTGAAGTATTTTCATCAAATATATATAAGGGAACTAAGTATTCCCTAAGAATTGATTAAGACTCAAGTTTTCAAGTTAAGCAAAGAATAGACAGTTGAGTTCATATCTCAAAAGTTATAAGGGGACTAAGTACTCTAAAAAAGTCTACAAATGTTTTTACATTTATATTAAAGAGGAAACCTAGATTTCCAAAAGAGTTTTGAACAATAAAAGGGGACATTAATTCCAAGAGATATTATTAAGCTAAAGTGTTGAGCAAATTATCTCAACCCAAAGAAAGAAAGTTATTTTAAAATCATGTGTGAAACTGTATTTTGTGTGTAGTATTGAGAACCTATGATGGGATGAGAGTTAATATTAACTCAAGTTTCCATGTAATCGTGTACCAATCATGAGTATAAACGGGTCATAATTTTTGGATGATGAGGTAACTTAAGATAGTTGATCCACTAAGTGGAGGATTTATATGTGACGTCAAATTATAGAACACTTCTGCAGAATAGGCAAGATGTTGTATCACTACATAGTCTCATACATAAATTATATTACTTTAATATATAAATACAGTTGAGTTTGTTATTGCATTTTTTTAAGGAACTGAGTTATTTGTACGAAAATACAAGAATTATATATATATATATATATATATATATATATATATATATATATATATATATATATATATATATATAGTTCAATAGTTCATAAGTTTAGAAGAGTCTAGGTAAGTGTTTCTTCTTATTATTGTTGAGCTTTATCTATTGTTTAGCATTCAAACTCACATACTCGTATATTCAATGTACTGATGCCTGTTGGCATGCCTGGTCTTATGATGCAGATGCAAGTAACGACAATCAGCATCAAGTGACTCATTGATTAAGTTTGAGGATTCAGAGTTAGTGGTGAGCCTCCTTGCATAACGTAGCATTATTTTATTGATTTTTATTTTTTTTTGTTTATAGAATGTTGTGGGGTATGTCCCAATATTCATTCTAGTATTATATATTCTTAATAGACAGATAGTCTGTCAGATAACTAAGTTTAAAGTCTGTCATTATCTAGAAATTCAGATATTCTATTTTGAGACTTAAGTGTCATTTTGGCCGAGACATTTATTTAATTTATTTTATGAGAATGTTTCTCGCTTTACATTGAGTTAAATCTTCCGCTGAGTTATGTAAGTCAGGAAAAGGGTATGATCACGAACAACAATGTATATTAGGTGCCGTCTACATCCAGGGTGTAGGCTCGGGTCGTGATAAACATAGTAGCAGAGCAAAAAGTTGAAGAGTCATAGGGAGTCTATGAAGGTGTGTTTGTAGAGTCCTAGAAATCGGTGTGAAGCGCGTCACATCTATGATTATGTGGGTACAACATTTAGGAATTTCTCACTTGTATCATATCCCTTTTCCTGCATTATAGTTTATCTCAAAAAGTTTCTCTCTAATTCGTTCTTGCGCGTATTTCAGATCACCATGCCTCCACGAAGAGTAGCAACATGTCGTCTTGCAAAAAGGAATGTTAAGGAACCATAGGTACCTAATGCACCAAACGTGCACCTCAAGGAGAAATCACTAATTTTAATTTCCTTGAAGCTATCAAGATGTTAAACCAAGAGGTGACTAAAGATGTTAGGCAACATAGAGGGGTTCGACAAAAAGAGGCTAACACCTTAAGTATTCGTTAGTTCTTGAGAATGAATCCTCCCAGCATTACTGGTTTAAGCACTACAGGGGATCCAAAAAACATTGTGGAAGGGTTGAAGAAGATTTTTGATATGATGCATGTCATTGATGTTGAAAGAGTGGAGTATGTATACCAATGAAAAATGTGGCTAGGACTTGGTTTGATTAGTTGAAGAAGGGCAGAGATGAAGATGCACCATGCCCGAGTTGGGCTTGCTTTGAAGAATCTCTCTTTGAGTGGTTCTATCCCCATGAACTGAAAGAAGATAGGGTACGGGAATTCCTTACATTGAAATACGACTACTTCACTGTACATAAATAAAGGGTGAAGTTCACCCAATTGTCCCACTATGCTACTGAAATAGTTGAGCACATGAGAAGGAGAATTAGCTTGTTTGTCGCTTTCTTGGGATGTGCTTCAATCAAAGAGGGAAGAGTTGCAGTGGTGATATGCGACATTGACATATCAAGGTTGATGGTCTATGTGTAGCAAGGTAAGTGGAGAAGCTACGAGATAGAGAAGAGTATAGGTACAATAAAAAGATGTATTGGAATAAGATTGCAAAGCTGAAGGGTGGTTCTAATAGGCCAAAATTTCTGAAGAAAAAGTGGCATGCATCATCATCTGCTAGAGATCATGAACCAAGAAACAAAGGTGAGCATCATGGCCAGAACTCGCAGAATTTCATAGCAGGACCAACATAGTCTCAAGGTAGTGTGGCACAATGAGATAGTTGGGTTAGTGTATGCAGTAAGTGTGGTAGAAACTACCCAGGTAAATGTATTGAGGGATAGAGAGGTTGCTTCAAGTATGGTCAAGAGGGTCGTTTTATGAGAGAGTGCCTAAAGAAAATGAAAGGTAGTGGAAACCTGGACAACAAATCCCAATCATCATCAATTGCTGCACCTAGAGAAGCCACTTCTGGTACTAGCGGAGGGGCAAACTGCCTATATGCAATCACTAGTCGCCAAGAGCAAGATAACTCTCCAGATTTTGTCACGAGTATGATCAAAGTCATTACATTTGGTGTTTATTCTTTGCTATACCAATGAACAAGTTTATCTTCTGTAACTCCTTATGTTGCAAATAAGTTTAAGATTCTTTCTACGAAACTTTCTGAACTTTTTTATGTTTCTACACCTGTTGGAGACTCTATTCTAGCGAAAAAAAATCTATTGTAATTGTCCTATTTGTATTTTTCATAGCAACACCATGGATTACATAATAGAGTTTGACATTGTAGATTTATATGTCATTCTAGTTAGGACTAGCTTCGTTCCTATTATACACCAATAGATTGTAGAACTTGAGTTGTCAATTTTTAGATTCTTAACAATCCAGTCGTAGAGTGGAGTAGTAGTATAGTAAAGCATAAGGATCGTTTCATTTCGTATTTCAAGATGATATAGTTAGTATCAAAGGGGTGTATCTATAACTTTGTCCGAGTTAATTACTGAAGTGTTGAGGTACCTATCGTTAAGTCACTTTCTATAGTAAAGGACTTTCGAGAAGTATTTCTTGACGATCTACCTGGAGTCCGTCTTGAAAGAGAAATGACTTCGGTAAAGAAATCATTCCAGATACTCATCCTATCACTATTTAACCATATGAAATTGCACCAGAAGAGTTGAAAGAATAGATGAAAGATCTGTTAGATAAAGGTTTTATTAGATCAAGTGTCGCAACATGGGGTGCTACAGTATTGTTTGTAAGAAAGAAATATGGTTCGCTTAGGATGTGTATAGACTATCTCCAATTGAATAAGGCTACAATCAGGAATAAGTATCCTCTCCCAAGGATAGATGATTTTTTCTATTAGCTTTAGGGTGCCACCTGTTTCTCGAAAATTTATCTCACATCTACTAATATCATTTAAGGGTAAAGGAATGTGACATTACAAATAAATCCTTTAAAACCAGATAAATGAATTATTAGTTTTCGATTATGTCATTTTGTTTGACCGATCCACCAGCAACTTTCATAGATCTTATTAACATAGTCTTCAAGCCTTATTTAGATATATTTGTTATAATCTTCAATGATGACATACTAATCTATTTAAAGGATTAAAAATATCAAGCTAGTAATCTCAGGATAGTCCTTCATAGATTGAATGATAAATAGTTGTATGCCATGTTTTCAAGTGTGAGTTTTGGACTAAGTCTTTTGTCAACATAGTTTCCCGTGATGGGATTAGAGTTTACACCTAAATGATTCAAGCAATTAAGAGTTATCTAGATCCATGTCTCCAACTAATATAAGGAGTTTGTTGTGTTTGTATGGATAGTATAGAAGGTTTGTTGAGGGTTCCGTCTATTTTTTCTCATTTGACAAAGTTGACTCAGAAGACAGTTAAGTTTCAATGGTTTAAAGCTTTTGAGAAAATATTTCAGGAGTTGAAGAAGAGATTGGCTACTACCCCGGTGTTGACCTTACCAGAAGGTACTGAAGATTTTCTAGTGCACTGTGATTTATATAGAGTCGGTTTGGGTTGCGTGTTATTATGCAGAATGACAAGGATATAAGGTTCATGAGAAGAATTATCAAACCCATGACTTAGAGTTGGTTGTTGTAGTTTTCTCCTTGAATATATGGCGTCACTATTTTTATGGTGTTCATGTCGACATATTCACTTATCATAAGATCCTATGATATGTTTTTATCTAGAAAGATCTATATCTCAAACATATGAGGTACTGAGAGTTACTTAAGGATTACGACATGAGTATTCTTTACCACCTAGTTAAAGATAATGTGGTTGTTGATGTTTTAAGCAAGTTAGATATGGGAAGTACCACCCATGTAATGCTAATGTGGTTCCTGATGTTTCAAGCAGGTTATGAATAGGAAGTACCGCCCATGTTTAAAATGAAAAGAGGGAGTCAGCCAAAGAGGTACACATACTTGCATGCCGTGAGTCACATTTATGGATTCCTCAGAAGGAGGGATAGTGGTGACAAATTGTGTTGAGTCATCATTAGTGTCTGAAGTGAAAGAGAAGAAAGACAAAGACCCAATGTTACTATGCAAAGAGTATTAATTTTTAAACAATGGGAAGATGGTGTGTAAAAGTATCAGGGTAGATTGTTTGTACCTAGGGTGGATGGACTCCAATAGAGGATCATGTAGGAGGCTCATAACTGCATATAATCCATTCATCCGGGTTCCACGAAGATATACCGAGATTTGATAGAGGTTTATTGGTGTGAAGGTTTGAAGATAGAGATTGTTGAGTTTGTTTCCAAGTGCCTGAATTGCAAACAAGTGAAAGTAAAACACCAAGGCATGAGGTGTTGGCTCAGGATATGGAAATTCTAGAATGGAAGTGGTATATGAATACTATGGGCTTCATCAAAGGCTTTCCAAGGTTTCGCATTAAGAATGAGTCAATTTGGATGATTCTCAATAGAATGACGAAAATCCACCCACTTCTTGCCCGTAAAAATCACTCATTTGGCAGAGGATTATGTGAAATTATACATCTAGGAGATTATGAGAATTCATGGAGTCCTATTGTCGATAATTTTAGATAGAGGTTCACAATTTACGTATAAGTTTTGGAAGACTTTAAAAAAGGTATGGGTTCAAAGGTAAACTTAAGAACTGATTTCCATCCTCAGACATATGGGAAAGAAGAGCATACTATCAATACCATAGAAGATATTTTTAGGGATTGTGTGATTTTTCAAGGTGAATTGGGATGATCACTTATCTCTCATTGAGTTCGCTAATAATAACAGCTACCATTCGACCATCCAAATGGCTTTATTGGAAGATCTATATGGGAGAAGATGCAGATCTCTTATTAGGTTGTTCGAAGTTTGTAAACCAGGGTTATAGGACCAAATATAGTTCACCAAGCCATGGAGAAGGTAAAGGTGATTCAAGAGATATTGAAAGCGGCATGGAGTCGCCAAAAGTTCTACAAAGATGCTAGGAGAAGACCGTAGGAGTTTGAAGTGGATGATTGGGTTTATCTAAATGTTTCACCCATGAAGGGTATTATGACGTTTGCTAAGAAGGGGAAAGTTAGTCCTGGTACAGTTGTCTTATAAATATCAGTGTTGGCGATGTAGCTTACGAAATAGAGCTACCATTAGTTTTTGCACTAGTTCGTCCAGTATTTTATGTCTCCATGTTGAAGAAGTGCATGGATGATCCTTCATTGATTGTACCAACTGAAAATTATGGGAATAAGGATAGATTATCCTATGAGGAAATTCCAGTTCATATTTTAGATGACCATGTTTGCTAGATGAGAATAAAGGAGGTGGCATCAGATAAGGTCCTTTTAAGGGCGAAAGTAGCATACTTAGGTTTCATCCGAACCCTCTTCGACGGAAAATATTATGATTTATACATGATAGAATTATTTTTTAAATATGTATAATAGATGTTGGACCCCCTTATACTAATTCTCGGTTCAGCTTCTCAGATATTGAACCCCCTAATCAAAAAATCTAACTCCGCCACTAATCTCAATGAATTAAAAAAACTACATATTTCTTTGATCATAATAGCATACTTTAACATATCCTCATAGAGGAAAATGCTTTTATAATGGATGATCCTTAAAATCATAATTTGTTGATATTACCCTTGTATATAAGCGAGTAAAAGAGGACAAACATGGAATCATATAATAGTACAAAAAGCAGCCTAAAGTGTAACATGAATGCTTTAATTTTTTGCTCCAACTAGCCTAAGTTTATTTGCCATAATCCTTTTATATCCACGTGTAAGAAACACAAACAATCTCTTTCCTTTGATAGTTTTATTTTTGAATTGGTGAAATGGTCTTGTGGACCTTTGTACTTGTATCGGTTTGTATTTTTAACCCTTCTACTTATCTATTTGTCATCTGGATCCTTAGACTCAATAAAACATAATTAATCGGACCCTTCTGACCATTGAGCACACTTATGTGGCTTTAAGATTGATGAGTTGACAAAAGTTTGTGATTTCACAATCCTTTAGGCGAGTGAGTACTATATTTCATTTTTAAAAATGTTAATAAAAATATAAAGTAATAAAAAAATTAAAAAAAGAATTGAGAAGACCACATCTTCTTCACAATATTCAACCTTTAACAACAACCATCGTCGTGCCAAATTCTTTGTTTATCTTTCTATACTCTCGTCAAAATATCTTGGCGATGACTAGGATGGAGGATCTAGTTACAACAGTGAATAGATCTTGTCCAGATATAGTGGTATTGCGTCAACGACACTAGTTTTGTGATTGTGTGGAGGCGACGGCCAGTGGTGTGGCGGCGGCACCTTAAAAATAATTTTTTTTTTTACTTTCTAATATGGTGTCCTTCTCTTAGTTTTTTATTCTCATTTCTACAAATTTGTGAGATAATAAATTTGAAAATTTTGATAGGTAAAAATAATTGTTAAATCAATATTTGGATATATTGAGATATTTTAATGGGGACAAAGTTTGCATTAATGGAGAAAATAGGTTTATGAAGTTTCAAGTGATGAACAAAGATTTAATAATTATTATAACTGAAATTTATTAATGATGAAAACATAAAAATTAATGGTGATTTTTGTGATATAAGAAAGTGGTGCTAATGGTGAAGATGATGATTGTGATGATGACATCTAATGTAAAAATGGAGACATGGTTAAAGAAGAATGAAAGAGGAAAGAAGAGAAAAAAAATTTCTTAAAAATAAATAATTAATGATGTGTGATTTGAAATCTGATGTGGATGATGACGTGTCACTTTTGTTGAGCGTTTGAAGCTCAGACAACGCCAATGGGGGTTTAAAATGTTGACATTCATTGAGTCTAAGGTATGAATTGATAAATAGTTAAGTGGAATGGTTAAGAATAAAAATTTATACAATTATAAGGGTCTACCAAACCATTCTGCCATGGAATCTTCTATTACTTTCTCTTCCGAGCCCTGAATTTTTTAAGTCTTTTTAACATTTTTTCTTGCATATGTTTTTACTCTTCAATGGTTTATGTTTATTGTTTGTGATGATCATAAATATACCTACTTTTATCAATCAATCTCAAATGAATATTTGTTTTCAGTTCTTCAATGGGATTTATTACATTTTTCCAATTTTTCTTTGATTTTGTTCATGATGTGTCTAATTTGGTTTGATTTATACTAAGAGATCCTTGAAAATTGGTGTTCGTTCCCCTTATTATTCTTCTCACTTCTATATTTTTTTCTTTGGAAAGTTTACATTTTATAGTCCCAATAAGTTGGGTATTTTGTTTTTTGCTTCTTTTATTGTGCATTTTCTGCTTTTTAAATAGCTTATTGTAGAATTTTGTAATTTTATGTTTCTAACTTGGTTTTATTTACTCATGCATGTTTAACTTTAGATTTTATTTGCTTTTCCCTCTCTTCTTTATGACACACACCACGAATTTTTTTAGCTTTTCTTAATTAATGTGAATCTTGATATGTTACTTAAAATGATCTTTTTTAAGGATGGGAGGAACTGGATAAAAAAGGACCTATACATGTTCTTCTCGAAGCATTGATTGAGAATAAATTTGTATGTTATAATCAAATAAATATGCAGAATACATTATACACATTCAAATAGAAAACTCCAAATATTTGTAGTTACTATATGATAGAGATGATAAAGTGAAGATATATGAAAATAATATTTATGATGGTTAAGATTCAAGAAATCAAATGATGCAATGTCGGAACATGTTGATGCTGGTGAGGGATAGACAAGATTTGCTAGCGTAACTCGACAAGCTGTTACTCATGGAAGAAATAAAAGCAAAAGTTTTTGTATTCCAATCTTAGCGCAGGTCTGAAACTCGAACCATTCATACCATCAAAAACAACAAAAAGTGAGTCTTCTTAACTACCTACAGTTATTATTTTGTTCTGTCCCCTAACTTTTGAATAAATAGTGATTGAAATATAATGTGACTTAGATTTGCATGTTTCCTCATTGTCTTTAATGTCCTTATGTTGTCCAGTAGAAAAATATATCTTCCTCATTTGAAAATTTTAGTACTGAAACAAACGAATAAGTTTGGATTCTCAGAAAATGATATTGTCTCACTTGGCTAAGTTGTGCGGACTCTTCATTTACGTTATCACAGTCGTGTCGAATTCTTCAAAAATACATTACTTTTGAAGATTTCAGTAGATACCCGTTGACATTTTTGAAGATTTCAAGAAACAATCACTCGATAGTGAGAACCATCAATAGGATAAATGGAATGAACTAGCAAAGATGATATGTGGTTATTCAAATTTTGTTGTTTCGTCAACGTTCCTTATAAATAGCTAAATTTATATGTCTTTTCTGCTAGTTAACTTGAAACAACTTTATCTTGAACCTCTTGATATCAGTTGATTATATTCAAATTTGATATTTCATCTTTTTGTACTATTGTCGAGAAATATGAGAGGCTACGAGGACTCTATTTTGTGTTGTTATGATTAGAGAGATTTTTCAGTTTATAAGTGATTTTCTATTTTCCTTTATGTGTGAAATATAATATCATTTTCATGAGATCTCATCTATTGTGTCTGTCTCACTCTCACACACAGGTTTTTGTCTTTAGTAATTGGGGATGATATGAGATCTCGAGAAAGCCATGCACCATTCTGATATTAGTGATGTCAAATGTCTCATACAATTACACCTTTCTGAGTTGTTAAAAAAGTTCATTTGCATGTGAGAACTAAAACAAGTGAGCATATATATATATATATATATTTTTACTGCAGAACACATGTTATTCTATTATATTAGGCTTCAGCACAAATTAACAGTTGTTAGTTTCTTCAATACAAAGTTTCTACAGTTTTGTTTTAGTGAAAAAATAGAGTAAAGGATGATCTAGATAGTTGCAAATAAAAATTAGAAAAAACTATATGAAAAAATGCACACTAATCATGATCTTCAGTTCCCTGGAGTTACATTTTTCATATTTAGAAATGTTTACAAATATGATATAATTTATCGTGCACATTTCTATAATCGCGGCATTAAGAAGCTATAATAGTTAAACGTAAATCAGTGGTGTAATTATGTCAACTTAAAGAAAGCACAAGCGTGGATATGCTGATGGTAAAACAAAACGTGTTCTCAAGATCACTAGAAACCTTTTGTGTGCTTCTGCTGGATGATGTACAAAATTAAATTGTCTTATTATACATTTGAGGTGTCTAATGTGTCTGAGTTATCTCATTTTGAATAGTCTTTATCGTTTTTATATCATACCAGGAAAATCTCTAAAACAACTAATGATCGTGCTTGAGTAAATTGCCCGAATAGTAGACTGGGACTAATGTCTCAGGTGAGCACTGTCCTCACGAATCTTAAATGCTATGTGGTTAATGTTAATGTGTGGACTCATAACTCCTAACAACGGCAAAGTTAGGAAACGGGAGGTAAGTTAATGATCCGAAAGAGCTGTCTATGATGAAGCAACTATCGTAAATTGTACTTACATGCAGCGATAAATTAAGAAATTTCAAGGGTCTCTCATATATCGAAAGAAGACAATCACTAACTAATGTTTGCATACCAAGATTATTAATGTGCTTCTGGTGAAGGATTGAATGAAAAAAAGAGGCCTAATGTGAGTCTCCTTAATTGGTAAGATAAAGACTATTCTATTATGACAATGCAGTATAAGGATAGACCAAAGCTTCTCAGTCTTGAAAGTTTAAATGGAGCATAATCTTAACTATAAGTCAAGTGATTGATGGAATTTTGGCAATTTTCCCCTTATTTTGGTGATTTTTTTTAACTCTGTTAAGTTTCAGCAAGGACGATTGAAAATTGATCCTCTCTTTTGTCCCTTTCTAAAGGTTTCTTCATATAAACAAAGAAAATTGATTTCACAATTTAATACGCTGCTGAAATGGTTGATGGTTGAATTTATTACATTTAATTCTTTAGTAAGAAAAAAGTTTATTTCTTCCATTAATGTTTGTATATATTTATTTTTTTAATTCATATACATTAATTAAGATTCTTACAAAGTGCGTTTCAATTCTCAAAGTTTTCTTCCACTTATTTCATTAAGCTTAATTTTTTACTATAAAACCTAGTGATTGATGTATCTATTTAAACTTACTTTTGCAATTTTGGTGACATCTTTTAATTATGTTTAAAAGACTAGTATGGATGATTGAAAATTTATAGGGTTGTGCTATATTTGATAGCACCTAACAACAAATATTTGATAACTAATGCGGAACAAATGATGAAGTTTATTAAAAGAAGCAAAATGATTTATCTCTTTCTTGCCACAATAAGTATATTATTCTCACTGTTTTTTCTTGGGTAAAAACTTTTTTTTTGTCATTGTACTATTCCTAGAACTTTTATATAGAGACAATTAGTCCATATCTTTATTACAAGTTAACTAATTTTTCATATTTCTTGTTCTCTTCTTTTTAGGCATAAAAGAGATCAAGTTGTTTTTGAAACTAACAAATTTCAAAATACTCTATAGAAAATATTAGTTTTCAATAATAAGTATTAACGTCCACAGAGAGTACTATAGCCTTTACCGACATTAATAAACTGTAATTTGATTCAATGTTGGTATAGACTTCATGGACATTTACATAGAGTACCAATTTCCTCTTAGAATACATATTTATCGATAATTAACCTATTAATTATCGTTAAAGATAATTTTTTGTAGTGATAAATCATTCCCCTTTGATAAAGTTTTTACTTTTTTTTTGATAAATAAGTAACAACTCTTTAGTTTAACTTCTTTCAACTAATTTTGTGAACCTTAAATTTAAAAACAACCTGAAAGACTATCTTTTTTGAAAAATATATTCAGTATCATGTCTTTTTCTTCTTGATTACTAGGAAAGTAAGATTGTCTTTATTATATTTTTTGATATTTTTGAGTTCAAGAGATCACAAATATATGTTGTGAGACTTTAATATGTTATATGTCAAAAATTTTGTTTAGTACATCCCGTTGTACACATTCAGATGTCACCTACTGCTTGGTTGATAATTGCATTACCTTTTTGCATATCCATATTATAATAATAACAAGAAATTTGAGTGATTCTATTACTTATTCCTCGACTTACAGACGTGGCGATCTAGAATCTGGACAAGAATCACCTCATCTGGTAAGTTATCATTGATCCCAATATCTTCAATTTTTATGATTAATGAAGGATCGCCCATAAACTTCTTCAACATAGAGATATGAACTGTTGCATAAACTAGTGATAACTCTATTGGTAGGTCCAACTCATAAGATAAATTACCTAGTTTTGTAAGGGACGATATATCGAGGACCAAGCTTCTCCTTCTTACAAAATACCATAGCACCTTTAATGGGTGAAACTTTCAAATATACCCAATTATCTGCTTCAAAGTCTAAATCAATTCTTCTTACGTAGGTGTAGGATTGGACTCTGTGTCATTTTAAACCTCTCATGAATTCGTTTCATCATCTCCATAGCGTGATTATCTAAATGAGGTCCTATCAACCCTGCTTGGCTAAATTCAAACCATCTAATATGAGAATTGTATATTCTCCCATAAAGAGCTTCATAATAAGCCATTTGTATAGTGATAACTATTTTTTAAGCAAATTCAATAAGAGGTAGGTGATCATCACAATTACCTTTGAAATAAATCACATAAGCCATTGATATATCCTCTAAGGTATGAATAATGTGCTGTAGTTGACCATTTATCATAAAATAAAAGGCAATACATAAGTTAACCTCTGAACCCGAGCCTTTTTTGAATAACATACAAAATTGTGTTGTAAATTGCTCATCTCTGTCTTAATAATGGTGAGAAAAACTGCATGAAGTCTAACCACTTCTTGAAGATACAACTTTGCATAGTCCTCTGGTGAATGTGTAGTCTTTACCGGAAAAAAGTAGGTTAATTTTGTCATTCTATCAAGAATCTCCCAAACTAAATCATGTTTATTGCAAGATCTTGGTAAAGCTAGGATAAAATCAGGATTAATCATCTCTCACTTCCATTTTAAAAGTTCTATATTCCAGGACATACTACCAGGCCATTGGTCCTCTACTTTAAATTGTTGGAAATTCGATCACTTAGACACAAATTATAAAATACCCTTCATACTACTCAGCCAATACTTCTATTAAATCGTGATACATCTTTGTGGAACCCGGATGAATGAAATATATAGAGATATGGACTTCCTTTATGATGCATTCTTTTAGTTTGAACACTCTTGCTACACATAATATAACTTGATACCTTAATACGCCATCTCTCCCTTGTTAAAAACCATTAATTTTTTCTTATGAACATTTGTCTTTAATTCCTAAAAAAATGGTTCTTGATCCTACTTCTCTTTTATTTTTGACACTAATGAAGATCTAGTCCCATTAATCACCAATCCTCTTCTATCTGTGGAATCCAATAAATGAACTCCCAAGCGTTCTAGTCTGTGCCCAACCTTTGCTAGTTCTTTATTATCTATCTCAAAGTAGGCAGTACAAGCCATAGACAACCTTCTCAAGGCATCATTAACAATATTAGCCTTACCTGGGTTGTACAGAATACTCATGTCATAATCCTTGAGTAATTATAACCACCTCATTTTTCTGAGATTGAGATCTTTCAGAGAAAATACATACCGAAGACTTATGATCAATGAATATATCTACATGAAAACAATACAAATAATGACGTCATATATTCAAAGCAACTACTACGACATCCAGTTCTAAGATATGAGTTGAAGATGAAGAAAAACCTTTCACGTGAGGAAGTCCTGGTTGAGATTTTTGAGAGAAAAGTTTTGGAGTTGAGAAAAAAGAAGTTGTGTGTGCCAAAGCGCTATAAAGGAAATCATATCGTGCAGGGTGCTACTTTGAGGTCAAGGCCGATATGATGTCCCAATATGTATACTTTTTTCTTCTACTTTGAATCTAGCTTGAGGTAATGATTTTCTCTTGACTTGTCCTATGTTTTAGATTTATGTGTTGTATCTGTTCCCTTGATTTTATTATGTTATGCATGTTGTTTTGAAAAAATGAGTTTACATGAATGATTATGCTCATCACGTTGTGCATTGAATGTGAATTTCCTATAGACTCCAGGAGATGATATGATGGCCATATATTAGCTATGATTTTGAGTGTGAGTTCCCTATAAACTCCAGGAGATGATATAATTGTGTTTAGCATACTTGTAGCTTGGAGAAGGAAGCGCCTCCTTAAAGATGAGGAATTTTAAAATTTCTTACATTTTGGTTTGTTAAAGATGAGGAATATTAAAATTTCTTACATTTTGGTTTGTTAGGTGTTTCACCTACATTCATTATACTACATTAAGTATGTTCAGCTTGGAATTAATGTTTCCTCCTCAGTTGTGGAAATTTTTATATGTTGCATGCATGAAAGGTTGCTAGTCTTGAGGTTTTTCCGTTAGAAATGTCTAGAATCTTACCCGAGGACACGTTTTCCCAAGAGGGAGATAATGAAACACCTCATAGTCTAGAAGGCTGGGCTAATTGACGGGGAAACATCCAAAAGGGAGGGAGTTTGGGAAGACATCATCAAGCACTACCTCACCTCACATGACCACCATAAAGATCTGTGGAGAAGACCATGATTCATGGAGAGGTTCGTGGAGGGCTAGGCAATACCTAGGATACTCTACACGGAACAAGGACCCTTCCTAAAGACGGCTCGTGAAGGCTACAAGAACCATGGGAAGGGTCTTGATCCAAAGCTAGTCGTAAGGAGAGAAAAGGTTTCAACCATAGCCACTCATCCAAGAACCAAAGGGAGAACCCTGGATCGTTGTTGGGACTACGATTCTTGAAACCTCACACGGTCATGTGATAGTGTACTATAAGTTAAGGGTTAATTGATATTTTCTTGTTTTAAGTCATTGTCATCAGTTTCATAGATAATTGTTTAATTTTTTGGATTTCTAAGCTTTGGTGAGTTCTAATCCACCGAGGACAAAGTTTCATTGTATCAAGTTTATTTCATGTATTTTTTTTTGGTACATGACGTCTTGGGGTTCAATTTCATTCTATTAGATTAGATGGTTACGATGTGACAAGATCTCTAGAATTCTGTTTTTCATTAATAAAATGTTTGGACTTTTAAATTTAGTTTCACTCTTATTGTTCTATTTCTCATGTAGTGAGAGTTAAAAGTCTTTTATTGAATTCTTTGGGGTTCTATGTGTCATGTTACATCTAGGGTTTACCCCTAGGTTTTGACAATTATGCATGCAGAAAATTTGTGAATTATTAGGGTAAAATGTGAAACGAACATCCCCAAAAACTAGTATTTGATATGCACCAACGTGTTACAAGACCCTTAGTCCTTTTTGAATATTTATATGTTTCAAATGTTTAGTAAACAAGAATATTAATTTCTGAATACGTTAATAATTTCCAATCAAGCTACGTGTGGAAAAAACTTCTTGACATAACAAAGGTAGAACAACAAAATGAGAAAAATTTAATCAATGAACATATGTGGTGATACTATTTATAAATATTGGAATACAAACATTAATTATAAATAATCAAATAAACTCAAAAGATATGGAATTTTTTAACTTACTAAATAAAATAATAATAATGTATCTTTTACTTCATCTTATTATTTTGAAAATATTTATTCTGAGGACTTCTTGATAATTTTCTTTAATGTTACAAGTCAAACTCAATTTTAGATGTATGGTTTATTCATCTTGAAAAGTTTAGAGTGAAAATTTATTCAATACATAAATTAATTTGTTTGAATTTTATAGTGCAAAAGGTTTTCTTGGAAAATCATGCAAACAAAAAACATGTTTGTTACAACAGCAATAAAAAATGAATAATTAAATAAATCACAATCTAGTAAATAATTAAATTTTCAGAAATTTAATAAGTGACTGAAATAAAAAAATTTGAAAAATAATTCATCGAACAAGACATACATACGACTCTTATTATAATTACAAAATAAAACTGATGTAGACAATCCTATGACACACGTAACATACAAAACCTAAAAGACACAAATTTTGTAGGCACAACATGAACACATAAAACAATACTAAAAAGAAGAGATATAATAGTCCAAAGACTTTACTTGTTATTGGAGGGGTTTGAATTGATCATTAGCATTGTTTAGTGAAAGGTCATCCAACAAAGTGACAAAATCATCATCATTTAAGTTGAGTAAATCAATAAATGATGGAATTTCTAGAATGTCAGTAGAGTTCTGGTAGTTATTCATTTGAATTGATGCACACATTGAGGGGATCTCAGCTAAAGGATCCATTTGTGGTGTCATAGCAGTAAATAGAGGATCTATAATTGGGGAAGACATCATAGATGTCATTGTTATTGAAGGAGTTGATTGAGGGACATTTGATGTAGACCCCTCGTCACCATCATTCCTTTTCATTATTTTACGTATTAATAGAAGGTTCTTCTTAATAATGTATCTTAGATCGTTGAAATAGAAAATATTCATGTCAATGGAAATATTTTTTCCATTCAACACTTCATGCATCTCATTTGTAATTTCCTTGATCCTTTTTTCCTTTCTTATCTTTACTAGTTTTTTTTTGTAATTTGTTGATTCTTTTCTTGGTGAATTCTTCCTTTGTGACCATATTTTTTGATCTCTCCAATGCTTCCAATTCTTTAAAATTTTGAAAAGTATTGATTGCTGCAACAAGATTGTGAAACACCTTAGGTTCATCACTATAAGGACTATATACGATAAGAGCCATTTCAATGTCCAAAAGAGTGCTGAGTTCTTTTTCCTTTTTCAACAACCCTATGTCTTTTCTTGTATGGGACTTTTCTTTCCTTTTCATTTTCAATCAAAGCTAATATTACTTTTTTTCTAGGCATGGCTAAAGAAGAGGTATATGAGGATATATGTGTTTGTTATACAATGCCTTTGTTGTTGTTCTTGTATTTCTATTTTTCATTGCCTAAGATTGACCCTTGTATATATAAATAAAAATTTTGAATTCTGTAATGTTTGGGTAGTCTGAATTATAGAATTTCTTAATATAAACACTAATTGTTTTGGAATAAATTTAAATGAGAGTATGTTATCTTGAACATGATGTTAATTTTATGATCTGGTCTTATACTAGCCAAATATTTTGAGTCGATCTTTTCATAAAAGGAAAAGAATTAGAGTTGTTGAAGTTTGAATAAGTAGTATCCATAATACATGGTCATAAGTTTATAGAAACTACGTTTCTTATAGAATTTCATTATTATTTTATCCAATTTTTGAAGAAATTATATTTAATATAAATTTTAAACTACTTTCAAATATATCAAAAACTAAATCCTACCTAATTTTGTTTTTATTAATATATAATATACAAAAACCTATTACTTGAAGCTAAGTCAAAAATATTTTCCTAAATTAGTTTGAAGGTAAATCAATATTCCATTATTGTACTAATACTAATAAAAAAATGTATTGCTTATAATTAAAATAAAAAGATAAATTTTATTATTTTAAAGAAATGATTTGTCATGACCCGAGTTATCAAATCATGATGCCCAAATCATAATAATCCATTAGTAGTGAAGCTAACAATACCATGGAATGATACATAATGATTTCAGGTGTAACAACCCGTTAAGTGTACTTGTTCTATTTATGAGACACTCATTAATTTTCTTGCGGTATAATTATGAACTCGGTTTCCTCTGCGACTATTGACAATAGAATAGATTTAAAGTGAACAACCCATATATTTTTATGGGACACAATTAAGTTAACGTCAATGGAAGTATTTAAACTTGAAATCATAAGATGGTAGTTGAGTGTAGAGTTAAAATTGACATAGTGTATACAAGTTTTAAGTTAATTTAAAGGTATTATTGCCTATAAATGTAATAAAATATTGAGGTTCTTTCTTTATTTCACTAAGCTAGTAGGTGACAAGTAGGTGCATCACCTACATTGACTTATTCACATGCTCAAAGACCAAGTAGGTTCATCACCTACTAAGACTCATTTGACAATTTTATTGGGCCAAGTACACTACCTATATTTGACCCAAGTTGAATAAAAATATAATGGAAAAATAGACAGCCAAGGCCCAATCTTTTCAAGTCCACAAGAAATAATTTAAATTTACAAGTAGGTGCATCACCTAATTAAATGTGTTGGTTGCAGATGAAGTATAACAAAGGTGGCAAAAGATAACCAATTAAGGTAAAAAATATTACATAAATATCTCATTTTTCTCTTATAAAAATTTTAAGCTCTCAAATTCATATGTTTCTCTCTTTCTCTTAAGATGAAGCAACCACCCAATTTTCCCATTAAGGGTTCTAACTATTTTCACCTAGTTTCTTCCAAAGCAGACATTATATCACCTTCTCTCCTCTATATTTCTTCCAGACGATACTGGTGTCTTTGACCTCTCAGAGGTCGCAAACAAGCCTACTCACGTCATACTTGCTTTACATAGGTTAATTTTAGTGGAAAATTATAATATTTTTGTTATTTAAACATGCTTGCTAAACATTCTTAACATTTTATAATAGTTCGTCATCAACCATCTAATATTTAAGAAATAAAAAACAGAAAGAAATAGTTCATTAAATCTTAATTGTATATTTGCCAAAATGGCCCAATACAAAGTCTGAAACAAAACAAGAAAGAAACGCTAGTGGAACATGATCCACTAGCTCCACTCTAAAACTACTAGAATATAAAACAGTAGCATCCTCGAAAGCATGAGGACCTACCAAAATCCGGATAAATGCTGACGTCCAAATAGCTGTAACAAAGATCCTTTAACTCTATCGACCACCTGTGTCTGCACCTAAAATAGTATAGATTTATAGGGTTAGTACAAACTTGTACTAAATATGCGTACATGCAAGCACCCCTCAAGGACATGCATGAGAAATAACAGCTCTTTCCTAACGACATGATTTTTGGAAGTCAGGTCAGTAGACTTGACAAATTGAGATTAGGAAGGTTAGTGAACTTTCCAAATTGGGTTAGGAAGGTCATGCCATGAGATTAACATGCATCATTATAAATATCGTATTGCACACAACATATAACATCTTCATATAGCACATAACATATAACACCTTGCTTCTTTCATATCATTCATTCATATGCCATGAGACTTGGGAATCATGGACTTGACATTAAGACTTTCCAAAATTAGGGCCCAATATATGGGACCTCAACTAGGGAGTCTTCATTAGCAAATACAGATTTTGTTTCATTCATTCATACGTACTTCATTTCATTTCATTCATAGGCAAGTATGAACACAAGCTATACCTAGGATGTAGTTTAAGACTTTCATCGAGTTTGTTGTGCAATAATCAGGAATAACCTAATGTCATTACCTGAGTTTACCTAACCTCTTGATTATCCTATCCTAATACCTTTGGTATCATTCATTTCATTATGTGCTTCATTTAAGGCTTTCCTCATTCATTCAATGGGAACTTTAAATTTAACCGACATAGATCATGTGAGCATCATTAAATCCAATGACTCCCCCACACAAAAAAGAGGTGGAATCACTGGCAAAAGTGACCGAACAAACATGCTAGCGTACATGGGAAATTTAACCCCGCCAGATCCCTATATTCGCCGTATCGGTTCAAAGACTAGGATATGTATGGATACCCATACAAGGCAAGCAGGACAGTCTCATCTCATGAGAGTTACGTGAACCTTCTTGCTTCCTGAAAGAAGGCATCACCACTCATAGATAGCCTATTGGTGCTCTATATAAAGTTCCATTACGTTCAACTCATACGTCTTTCAAGTTGAATTCTAAAATGCAAATAATATACCTCATTAGATTATATGTCATCTCATCATTAGTGTTAAGTGTGTTAAGCTCAATACCATCGTTAGAGTGTTCACAGAGACTGGTCTCTTCATTATCAATCACTCTTCTTGGTGAGTACGTATTGGTAACATTAGGCTCACTTGAGATTGCTCTCATCATATTCATTAGCCTCATCTAATGTTGTCACCACATTCTTCATTATTAGCATCTTTGATTTTCATAATTACTCGCCTCTTATTACGTGAATGCTTATTTAATCATTTCATAATTTATCTCATCATATGCCAATGCACTTGACCACTTAGTGTATCTTACACTCACACTTAACCCTCCTAGGGTTCATCGTTTCATTACATATATCTTAGGTCCACTTATTTTTGAACGTATGTTGGACTTATGTGTCTATACATACAAGCCATGAGGTGTCATTCGTAGTTTGCTAAGTGATTATTACTTTCCCAAGATTATGTTGTACGGGACTAATGTCTCTTGTATATATATGCCAAGATCTTAATTTTTCATCTAAGTAGATGGACTTATTCTTCGATATTTTACTCACGTATGACTTATGCATCAATACAGAAATTTGGGCAAGCGAACCCAAATCTTGGATCACTTGGAAATCATTTATATTTTTCATTAATTTTATTTCTAATATTCATAACATTAGACTCTGAATTAAATATCAACATTTAAAGTGAAGGATTAATTTTCTATTTTAATTTCACTCTTAGACAACCGAAGGGTTGGAAGTTCGAGCCCCCATAAACCCTTTAATTTTTAGAGTTAAATTCGCCACAATAGGGAAGTTGTGGGTTCGAAACCCCACATCCCCCCTCCCCCTTATTTTTTTTTTAAATTTCGCTGAGGAGGCTGTGAGGTGGTGGGTTCGAACCCCCACAGCCCCTCTATCTTTATTTTATTTAAATGGGCGAGTGGCAGTGAGGTTGTGGGATCGAATCCCCACAACCTCACTTTGTTTCCTTGTTATTTCGCCTCTCCCTTGATCGCAAAGGTCTTGGGATTGATCCCCACGCCTCGCATTTTATTTTTTTATTATTTCATCTCCTATTGCGCGTACTGGGAGGTCGTGGGCTCGAATCCCACGCCTCCCATTTACTTGTTTACTTAATTTTCTCCTTCCCCCCCCCCCCATAGGTCGCGAGTTCGATTCCCCCAGCCCTATTTCCCATATATATTTGCGAAAACAGGAGCGAGGATCGAATCCCCCCAGCCCCCATTTTCCTTTTTCTTTGCCTCACAAAACCAGTAGCTAAGGGGTTCGATTCCCCTTAGCTCCTTCATGTTTTTCTCTTGTTTTTCAGCCTTCTAAACATTTGTGGTCTTGGGTTCAGTTCCGATTGACCTCACGTATTTATTTCCCCTTCTAAAAACCCAGAATTTAACGTTATGGAGAGTATGCAATCTTGAAATTTTTTCTTATCATTCTTCACTCATTTTTAGTCACCTCTTTCATTAGTTTACTTAGCTAAAAGAGTGTTATTTAACCCAACCTTCTTTATTATAATTAACACAACATTGCACACACATTACACACATAAAATACACCAAAAACACATCAATATTGAACCCTATAATAGTGGCTAAAGCCTCTGCTCACGATGCACACACAACACCAATTTTTTGTTACACTTCGAATATCTTTTTCGTAATTTCCCTCACCTAAAACATGTTCACACTTAATATAAATACGTCAATCATGCCTAAGTCTAGCTGCACAACATACCCATCCTACAATTCGTTTGGGGGCTAAGGACAAGGACATATAAAGGGGAACAACCTTAGTTTTCAAGACATTGAGAAACGTTCGAAGGAAAGTACTCTTGGATAAAGAATTCAACGAGAGAAACCCATTTCTTTTGATGTTGTTCGAGTGTGAAGATTTTTCCCTGAGACTCCTCCAAACCGCGCCATATTCACTTCAACACACACCCCACTCGACGAACCCTCTCTTAGCCTTGACGTTTTGATTACTCTTTCTTTTACATAAAAATTCTTGTGAGTTCTTCAAGTGTGAAGAACTCTTATGTATTTTATGGTTTTTATTGTGTTTGGCAGAATAACGTGAGAGAGAGAGATTGAGAACGTTAGAGAGAGTTGAGAAACGTGAGGGAGAGAGAGTTATTAGGATTAGGAGACTAAATTCAAGACTTAGTCAAAGTAGGATTTAATTAACATAATAAAAATCTGATTTATTTAAATTAATACGCTAAAGGATCATTTTACCCTTAATGGATAGATTTTAATTGATGATTAAATCATCAGTTCCTTGCTCCTAGTGGGGCTCGAACACGAGTTGCAACCCATTTGCGATATGGGTCACTCTAAGTCTCCCCAAATTTGAAAATCTCTTTTAAATAAATTAACTAATTAATTTATTAATTCATAAGGGTAATTAAAATATTACCCTTTGCCTGTTAATGACCATTTTACCCCTGGACCCTCAAAATGTAAAATTTCTTATTGTAAGTCTGGTAATGACTCCTTCGATTAAATCTTTGTTTTTGCGAGCCTTACTTGGTTGGTTCCAACCTTTCCAAGCCGAAATAACTCCCCATGTTAGTTGAATTGATCGTAGTAAAGGTTCTAAGGTATGGTTCTACGCGTATCAATCCGTGTGAACCTTTGTTTAATCACAAGCATTCTTGACACCCTAAGTCTTGATCCTTTTCTTTTTTAAGATTGTTACATAATCCCCCCTTAGGAACATTCGTCCTCGAATGACACTACCACTTCACATCATTATGCCAGTCAGTTCATTATAAAATCACCATACACAATCAATCAATAGCAACAAAATACAGAGAGATAAGGAAACATAGGCTTAATAGTAGGGAGTCCAACTTCAAGAGATGAAAAGATAAGGGTAGCGGGATCTCATGTCGGCCTCAGCCTCCCACGTAGCACCCTTAACAAGATAATTTCTCCCCAATACCTTCAGTGTGGCAATATCCTTGTTCCTCAGCCGCTTGACCTGTCTGTCTAAGATCTCAACAGGTACCTCCTCATAAGACAAGTCTTCACCAACCCCAAACGTTCAATAGGTAGAATTGATGTTGGATCACCTAGGCACTTTTTCATCATAGAGACATGAAAGACTAGATGAACAGAAGCTAGTTCTGGAGGCAATGCTAACTCATAAGCAACCTCACCCACACGCTTTAGAATCTTATATGGCCCAACATATCTCGAACTCAGCTTACCTTTTATACCAAATCTCATCACCACATTCATAAGCGATATTTTCAGGTAAACCTTGTCACGAACATCAAACTCAAAGGTCCATTTTCTGTTATCAGCAGATGACTTCTGCTGACTGTAAGCAGTATTCAACCTGTCCCTAATCACTCTAAACTTCTCTAAGGCATGAATGATCTCTGGACCCAAAATGGATGACACTCCAACCTTAAACAACGCAACTGGAGATCTAAACCTCCTACAATAATGTGCCTTAAATGGTACCATCCAAATGCTAGAGTGATAGCTATTATTATACAAAAACTCTATCAAAGGCAGATGGTCATCCCAGTTACCTTTAAAGTCGATCACACACGCTCTTAACATGTCCTCCAATGTCTAAATGGTGTGCTCTGCCTGCCCATCTGTCTGAGGATGAAATGCAGTGCTAAGCTTCACCTGTATGCCCAAGATCTTTTGGAAGATCTCCAGAAATGAGAAGTACACTAATCTCCTCTATATGAAACAATAGACAAGGGAATCCCATGCCATCTCACAATCATATCAATATAAAGTCTCGCATAATCCTCGCTCTGTAGGTAGACTTCACAGGGATAAAGTGAGCAAACCTAGTCATTCTATCTATATTGACCCATATGGAGTCATGTTGTCTCATACTTATCGAAAGACAAACCACGAATTCAATATTAATGGCCTCCCATTTCCACGTCGGAACCTCAATAATCTGAGTCAGACCACCAGGCTTAAGATGCTTTCCCTTGACTTGCTGACAACTATGACACTTAGCCACAAATCTTACAATGTCCTTCTTCATGCCATCCCACCAATAGATCTTCCTAAGATCATGATAAATCTTGGTGGAACCTGGATGTATGTAATATCTAAAACCATGGGCCTCTACCACAATTTTGGTCGGTAAATCATCAACATTTGGTACACAACTTGTCCTGGTATCTAAGTATGCCATCATCTCCCAAGGCGAAGGACTCATTTATTTTTAACAACACTAAGTGCTTCAGCTCCACACACACAGAATCAAAATGCTTACCCAACTTGACTTCAACTAACATGGATGATTCATAACTAGGGTGAACTGAAAAACCCCTTACATATGTACCTCTTTTGCCAACTCTTTCTTCTCGTCCTCAATGTGGGATATACTCCCCAAGCTAATCCTGCTCAAAGCATCAGCCTCAACATAAGCCTTACCAGGATGGTATTGCGCATTAATGTCATAATCCTTCAACAGCTCCAACAACCTGCGCAGACGTAGAATCAACTCCCTCTGTGTGAACACGTACTAGAGACTCTTATGATACGTGAATACATCCACATGCAATCCATCCAGATAATGCCTCCACAATTTCAATGTAAACAACATAGCTACCAACTTCAAGACATGAGTGGGATAATTCTTTTCATGAACCTTGAGCTGTCTGGAAGCCTAGGCTATCACCTTACCAGCCTTCATAAGAACACAACCCAAACTAACTCTAGATGAATCACAATAAACCGTGTAATTCTCACCACACTTAGGTAGAGTAAGCACCGGGGCTGAAGTGATTCTGTCCTTGAGATCCTTGAAACACTTCTCACAAGTTTCCATCCATTCAAACTTGGTTTTCTTCATCCTTAAAGCTGTAAGTCGGCAGCAATGGAAGAAAATCCCTTCACAAACCTGGGGTACTAACCAGCCCATCCTATAAATCTATGGATGTTAGTAGCAGTAAGGAGATTTGGCTAGTTCTTAACAGCTTCAGTCTTCTTTGGGTCAACCTCTACACCTTGATTGGACACAACATGGCCCAGCAAGGTCACTGATCTCATCCAGAAGTCACACTTGCTGAATTTGGCATACAATTGGTGTTGTCTAAGTACCTGCAAGGTTAGTCTCCAATGTTGTTAATATTTTTCCTTGGCCTTAGAGTAGATGAGAATGTCATCAATGAATACTATGATGAAAGAGTCAAGGTATTCACGGAAGACCCTGTTCATTAGATCCATAAATGTCGCAGGTGCATTCATGTTACCAAATGACATGACTACAAACTCATAGTGACCATAGCCTGTAAGAAAGGTTGTATTTGGGGCATCTCCATCCCTAACAATATGTTGTTGGTACCCTGAACGAAGATCAATCTTAGAGAAGAAACTAGACCCTTGAAGTTGATTGAACAAATCATCTATTCTGGGGAGTGGATACTTATTCTTTATAGTGACTTTGTTGTGCTGGTGATAATCGATACACATTATATTTTTCCCATCTTTCTTCTTTACAAACAATACTGGAGCGCCCCAAGGGTATATTCTCGGCTGAATGAAACCCTTATCGCTGAGATCTTTTAACTGCAACTTCAACTCTTTGAGTTCTGCTGGAGTCATTCGATAAGGAGGAATTGGGATTGGTTTAGTATATTGGGTTCTAAGTCGATACCAAAGTCAATCTCTCGAAGGGGTTCACTATAGGCACTGAGTCTATGGAAGGAATGACATGATCTAAATCATTAACACTCACAAGATGACATAATAACCCATTGGACATCATTTTATTAGCGTTAAGATTTGAAATCAAGGGATTAGGACGACTCGAATTGTACCCCTCCAAGACTAACTCTTCTTCATCACGAGCAACATCTCACCACTCTACTTTGACAGTCAAAGCAGGCATAACAACTGTGAAACGAGTTCATGCCAATAATTATATAAAAATTATGCATGGGTAACTAAATCAAGTTTGCACACATAGTCTTACAACTTACAACTATTTGCAAATCCTTGTATACCCTATTAGATCATACACTTTCTCTTAAAGGCGTACTAACCCCTATAGGATCATATAGAACATTAGGTAGTATTGCAAAAGTAAGAGAAAACAGTGGAGTTATAAAGGAAAGCGTAGACCCTGGATAAAGTAAAGCATAAACATAAGTTTAGCATACTTGCAGCATACCTGTTACCATATAAGTGGACTTCTCCTGCTCTTCCCTAATCTTCTCGGAATAGAATATGTTCCTCTGAGGAGGCTCAGCTGTTGCTGCACCCTGTGGGTTAGGCCGAGGCTGAGCATTACCTCTAGCCTGACCTCTTTTCTGTGGATAGTCTCTGACCATGTGTCCACTCTTACCAACTGAAGCAGGAATTTCTGACTTGTCTTCACTCTCCACTATGAGCTCGGCGACTCTTAATACAATTCTTCATAAGAAGATGCATCTCACCTCCATTTCCCTTCTTGGGTTCAGGTCTACCTCATTTTAGTGTAGCACCCCTCTGAGGATTTGAATTCCCAGAAATCTGTTGCCCTTTTTTGAACCTTGGCTGCTCACGGACACCAAAATCATTTTTGTGGCCTCCATGACTTGATCTTGCCTGATCTTGAGGCCTAGGCCTTCTAACATCACGAATACCTCTCTTTCTGCGGTTGTCCTCTACTTGATGGACATGTACCATCAACCTGGAAAGGTGTATGTTATCATGGAGCATCGCAAATCGACACTCCTTCTACAGATCTCCATTGATTCCTGTGAGAAACCTGCTCATCTCATCCCTGCTATTATAAACTAGGGAAGTAGCATACCTGGATGATTTCAACAAAGCTCAGTATTTTCATCGTTCTTGCTATTAAATACTATGGAAAAGTAATATACCTTGATAGCTTAACAAACTTCAGGGAATACACCCTGACTGTCATAAAGCCTTGCTTAAGGTTAATGAACTCCTAAACGTTGGCCTCCCTCATCTCTCTGGGGAATTATCTCTCTAAAAATGTTGTCTTGAACAGCTCCAATGTGACTGGTTCTCCACCTAAGACAGGGTTATCTTGACATATCTTGCACCAAGTCTGTCGAACATCCTTGAGCTGATAGGAAGACAACTCAGCCTTCTCAATATCAGTGGCCTCACAGCCACCAGGATCTTATGCACCTCTTCTACAAACTCTTGAGGATCCTCCGATGTCTTATCCCATATTAATATGGGAGGGTTCATTCTCCTGAGTTCTTACAGTATGTACGCCATGTTGTGAACCGGTGGGTTCTCCCTCTCAATATCCTTTCGGTTAACCTGGGAAGCCATAGCCTGAGCCTAGATCTTGACGGACTATGCCATCTGGGACAAAGATGCCCTCACCTCAACATCGGTCAACCCAGCTAGGTTAACCGGCATGCCATACTATCAGCTAGGGCCTGGGGTGGAACTCGATTGCCCCCTGCAGCTTCCCCCCTCCTCCTATGACCAAGAGCCCTCCTAGGGTTTATTCTCTGAAAAACAACATGGGTTGATGTTATACACGCTCATAACACCAAGAAATCAGACATTAGGAAAAGCACGAAAAGATTAGAAGAAGGGAAATTTTCCTACGCATCATGTAGTCTCTAATTCAGGTTAGTGGTGCACTTCACTACTATGACTTAGAAAATACTTAATGTGGTTGATATAAACTCATTATTCTCGAAATTTAACCTAATACTCTGATACCAACTTTGTCACGATTGGAATCTAGAACCCAGACGAGACCGTCGTCCTTGACCTCTCAGAGTAGCAAACAAGCCTACTTACGTCATACTTGCTTTACATAGCTTAATTTTAGCGGAAAATTTGAAAAATTTTGTTCTTTAAACATGATTGCAAAACATTCTTAACATTTTATAATCGTTCATAGTCAAGCTTCTAATATTAAAGAAATAAACAACTCAAAGAAATAGTTTGTTAAGTCTTAATTGTATAATTGCCAACATGTCCCAATACAAAGTCTTAATTAGAACAGGAAAGAAACGGTAGTGGAACATGCTCCACCAGATAAACTCTTAAAACTACACTAGAATATAAAACAGTAGCATCATCGAAAGCATGAGGACCTACCAAACTTCGGATGAATGCTGACGTTCGGATCGCTGCAACAAAGATCCTGCAACTTTATCGACCACTAGTGTCTGCACCTAAAATAGTATAGATTTATAGGGTTAGTACACACATGTACTAAATATGCGTATATGTAAGCACACACCAAGGACATGCATGAGAACGAAGAGCTCTTTCCTAACGACATGATTTTCGAAAGTCAAGTCAGTAGACTTGGCAAATTGAGATTAGGAAACTTAGTGAACTTTCCAAATGTGGTTAGAAAGGTCATTACATGAGATTAACATGAATCATTATATATATCGTATTGCACACTACATATAACATCTTCATATAGCACATACAGTAGCACAAAACATATAGCACCTTACTTCTTTCATATCATTGATTCATATGCCATGAGAATTACGAATCATGGACTTGACATAAAGAAATTCCAAAATGAGGGCCCAACATATGGGACCTTAACTAGGTAGCCTTCATTAGCAAACATAGAGTCTGATTCATTCATTTATACGTACATCATTTCATTTCATTCATAGGCATGTGTGAATACCAGCTATACCTAGGATGTAGTCTAAGACTTTTATCGGGTTTGCTGTGCAATGATCAGGAATAACCTAATGTCATTACTTGAGTCTAGCTCACCTCTTCATTATCCTATGCTAACACCTTTTTTATCATTCATTTCATTATGTGATTCATTTAAGGTTGGCCTCATGATACGCTCAAACTTACTTCTCAAATAAGAAGTAAAGCGGTCGTGTCAAGTAAATAACCCAACTAGTGAGGTTGGGATTGTTCCCACGAGGAAAATAGTCTAGACTTAACTTCAATCTGTTATTACTTTTGTTCAGTCAATTACTTCCTTGGAAAGTAGAAACAATAAAAGGGGGGTTTCTATTTCTAAATGAATGAAAATAACTACCTAAGTTGAAAGAGACACTTAACAGCTTTGAATGTTGGATTTTAATCAATTATTAAAAGTAACTAGGGTTTACGAGTTCCACACAGGTTCATAACTTGATAATTCTAACTATAACAATTCTTTCCTATTATCTTGCATGCAAAGTGATATGTTATGTATTTCTAAATCCTTGGTCCGGCATTTAGAAAATCTCACTCTGCACCTTGGTCCGGCTACGTGTGTTGCTTTCCTAACCCTTCTATTTACCTCATATTAAGCATCCTATTCGATATTTGACTAAGTTATTACCTCGTACCAATCAATACTAGCCTATTAGATAGTATATACTAAATCTATGTAGATAATTCTTTTCCTATTATCTACCTCCTTGGTCCGGCAAGTAGCATTTAGGCGAGTTCTAACGTTGGCCATCCGTTAAAAAGACTTTTAAGCGAAAGAATTATTAATACATGCAAGACTCTATTCTATAATCGTTATTTTAGTGAGGTTTTATCTCATTATTTGCCTATGGTTCCTACAACCCTAGTTATGGAGTTTAGTTACTCATAGTCATAATCACAATATTAAAATATATTAAATAAGAATTCATGTACTTACTTCAATGAGAAAGAGTAAAATCCGAAATTTTGCTTGATTAATCCCCAATAATCACTTGCAAGAATCTAAAAATAATCAAAGGTCTAATGATTCTCAAAAGTCTAACAAGCTTCGTCACCCCATAGACACGACGGACCGTCACAAGCTTCCTAACCCAACACTTGGTTAGACTTCCCCATATTCTTTCAGCAGATGCACTACACTTCCACCAACGAACCGTCACAAGCACGACGGACCATTATAAGCTCCGTAGGTGGTCTCTTCTGCATTTCTTCGCTCAAAATCTCCACATTCATCTTTGGATAGATTTCCTGCAAAACAAAGAGAAACTTATATAAAAATTAGAACAAAAAGGCTTTTGGACACACTAAACTTAAGGAAAAAGTATTAATAATACCGTGAAACCACGATATATCAACACCCTCAACTTAAATGCGTTGTTTTTCCTCAAGCGACGCACTATGACTCAATACAAAATCTTTGTACAATAGTATCCATGTTTCATCCTTTGCAACCATTTGGCTATCAATCTCGATTAATATCATCAAATCTATTCATGCTATCACTATTAGGCTTGAATTATGTGGGATCAGAACATGATACATACTCACCATGCACTAACACCTATCCTCTTCAATTTATCACCGAGGTGCTAACAATTCCGGTATTGCAACTAGTGTCCTCACTTTAAAACAAAATCCTCATTTTTTACACAAATGATTTCAGTTCGAGTATAAGGATTACTTTTCAACACTCTCTCTCAGAACAAAGTCACACTCATTCATACCTATTGCCATAAGCTTTCCCTTATTTTCACTGCCTTAAGTTCGCTATACAACCCTTAGGATCACGATAGAACTTTTTTAGCTAGTAACATAGGCTCAGGGTCAGGTAGGGTATATTTAGGTATAATTTAGTGACTTTTTGCCCTCCTTGACATTTCGGCTAAACCTTCCACTTTCTATCATTTTATCTCGACCAGTTTCTCATATTCTTTCACCTTGCTATTTTCTCTCCTTTCTTCATTTGTGTAAGTGACTCTCTTCTTTTGTTGCTTGTATTTCTTGTATATTTTTCTTTTTCTTTACTTTTCTTTCAACTAATTCTTGAGTCACTTTACTTTTGTTCTTTCTCTCTCTTTGTTCTTTAAACCCCACTTTCCAGAGCATTCCTCATAATATCCACCCTCAATTCATGGCTTTGCCATGAGTCAAGGTACACAATATCCAAAGTTGGGTCAGGGCCATAACGAAGGTTGTTTACAACATAAGCCACCCTCAACTTATGCTTTTGGCATAAGCTGAGGTGCACATGTCCAAGGAGGGACCAGGGACAACACATTGTTCCCAGAAAAGATTAGTTGGGGTGAAAAAGAAAGGTCTAATTTAATCTCAGATCATTTGGATCAAAGAAGGATAAATTTCATTTGGTTTCTTTTATTTAGGCTAGAAATGGGCTATATTGAATAAGGGCATATGATCCTTTCCTAATTGTTTATTACAGCTTACATTTAGCATGACTAACCAGGCAAGTTCTAACTCAGTACCAATAGTGGACTATTCAAACCTTCCTCACACTCACTTGACATCTCATCACTATACCAGATAATCAGACACCTAGTTCGTATTTTACACTTAGGGTAATGCAATGGTGTACCTCTATGTCATGCTTAAAGTTACACACAGTTACTATGCCTAGTCATGCATCATTTTCTAAATTACCAGGATATCATTTAGCCATCCTGCTCCAGAATTAAACTATGTACAGAAGATATAGACATGTCGGTTCAACAGAAATAGCAATTAGTCTTTTGGGGGGAAAGAACACAGGTAAGAAAACCTCAAAAGAGGATAGTGAATTGGGCTACTCAGACTTCACCCTAACACTAACTTTCCATTTACCCCACCCCCAACAAAAAAAAACATGCAATTTTCCCCAATGCATAAAAATTTAAATACTACAGTGGTAGGTGAAGCAAACTTGTTGCTTAAAGCGTTGTCGATTAGCAAGCTGGTGGGTTCGCTTCCCCGAAACCCACGTCCTCTGCAATCTGGACACTCTCAGTGGTGTCCTCAGCAACAACCGCACCATCAATAGTGCCTCCTGCTATCTCCACAGTTCGGGAGCTAGACGCCCCAGCCGCTAACTCTGATGCTCTCATCTGGTGCGCCTCCTCCTCAGCAAGTTAGGCTCTCCTCGCAGCCTCCATCTCTCGACACTCCTTCTTCCGTGCTCGCGCCTCATCCTCTGCTCGACCCTTACGCCTCTTGGCATGCTCTCGAGGGGGAGGTGGTGGAATCTCTGAAGTGGCAAATAGGTCCACCAACACTTTGTCTTCAACAGGCTCAACAGAAGCGGCCTCATACTGAGGCACCCAAGACTCTAGGATCGTGTCAATATCTGCGCAAAGGCTATCGACCGCAGCGTGAAGAGTCGACACGTCCACTGGAGGGGCTGGCTGGGCTAACACCCTAAACTCAATGGCGTCAAAGCACTGGTGAACCTCAGCGATCTTCCGCTCTGTATACTGAACCATTTTCCACTCTAGGCTCTCTTCTTACTCAGTAATATACTTCTGCATCCAAGGCTTGATATGATGCAGAAGTGTAGCAATTCGCGCCTCTAATTTTTAGACCGTAGCAAGCGGGACCAGCCCCGGTAAAGGGGCTGTGTGAGAGGAGCTCGGGGCTGTGTAAGAGGAGCTTGGGGCAGTGTTACTACCCTGGATAGACTCGACCAGGGTAGTGTCAGTGGACGCCGCCTGTGTAGCATTGCGGTCCTGGGCTACTGTATCACCAAGATCATCAGCAAGTGGGGGCAGCTCTGGACGGGGCCCTTTGCGTGGAGCAAACTCATTGGTATCATCTCTTATGAGGCCGACGTCAACAATGCCCTGCGGGGTCTTCAGCTGATCTACGTGCCATATAGGCACACCTGCTGACCTTAAGAGAGAAAAGATCATGCACGGGAAAGGGTAAGTAGTAGTGACCTTGAAAGCCCTCTCGTGCATGACTGCCTGTAGAAGCCACGCGAAATCCACCTCGAACCCGGCTATCATCACCGCCATCACACTGCTCGATCCCATGTAACGATATTATCAGCGGCTGTGGGAGAAAGGCAGTGGCGGACAATCAGCCACAAGAACTTCACCGTGAAACTGAGGTTGGCCTTCTTGATGGCCCCTTTTGGCTAAGTCACCCAGTCGGCACCCTCTCCATCAACCGACAAGTGCAGGGCTATCCACCTCTTGGTGGTCTCTCTCAGCGATGGCTCGCGTAGTAACTGACCATCCTTAACAATCTGCCATTTGTAATCAAACTCGGTAGTGAGAGGGGTCCGAGTAGCATCAACACTGTCGCCGTATAGAAACCGGCGGATGGCAGGCAGGGAAATGTCAACCTGCAAGCCCTGCACTCGGACCTGCTCCTGTGGGGCCTGTTTGGCATGGGCAGCCCGCCTATCTATCTGTGATCAGAGAATCGCTACGTAGGATGCGTAGAACTCTCGGACTATTTCTTCACTATAACGGCCCAACGGACGTGCTGTCCACTCCAGGCGATGCCTTGTGAAGAGATTGTAGATCTCAGGCATCGTGGGGAGACTCCCTGTAAGGACCCGCCGCTCCAAGGTGAGTGTTCGAGCAATCTCACCTTTATCAGTCAGGAACTTGGCGTCGGAGTAGACTTGAAATTTCCCATCGACACACCACCGGTTGGGCTGGTCAGTGGCTGGGGTGGGGGCCTGAGCTGGTGAACCTGATGTGGATTCAACCATCGGCCTCATCGAGGCGAGGCGACGACGGCGGTGGCGGGTGCGGGAACCTCAGCAAAGCCAGAGGCTTCCTCTGACTACGATACTCATAAGGATCCAGACGCTCCTTCTTCATTTGTGGCTGACCCAGAGGGTCTGCCGGTCAGTATGTGCTCCTCTTCAAACAGGGAGGCAGTGACTACGCCGGACCCCATCTTTTTGGGTGTGGCTCTGGGAGCACGTGCACACGGGAAGGGGTGGAAGTGCTTGGTGGCACGTACTCGGGGTCACACTCATCATTAGAGCCAATGACCATGCGGGCAGACTTTGGCGACAGACTTTGATCGCCCACATGCGTAGATTCGATCTTGCTTTGGTGCCATAGTAGATAGTACCTTTAAAGGATCAATATTAGTACGAGTAGTGGCAAACAAGACAAGCAAAACCATACTAAAAAAATTTAAAATAGTATGTCATTGCTATAGTAACTGTGACACACGATGGGTCTGGTGACGGCTCGTCGTGACTATGACAGACCGTCATGAGGTCCGTCGTGTCTTTCTTAGACTATGTATATATTGGGAATCCTTAAGGAGAGTCTTTTCCTAGTATGACGCTATGTTCAAGATGGACCGTCACAGGTACGATGGTTCGTTGTAGGTGTCCGTAAGAGGACCCTTGGAAAAAAATATTGAGACCCTTTGGAGAGGGGTCTCTGACCGTCATAACGGTTGTAAGGGACGGACCGTCGTGACGAAAATGGTCCGTCACATGTGTCCGTTGAAGGACACTTAGTAAAAATGGAGAGAAACCCTTAGAAATAGGGTCTCTAACAACCAGAACTGTTGTGCAGGACTGATCGTCTTTTAGAAGACGGTCCGTCACATGTGTCCGTTGGGGGACACTTAGAAAAAAATGAGAGACCCTTAGAAAAAAGGTCTCTGACAACCAGAACGGTTGTGAAGGACGGACCATCGTGAAGACAACGGTCCGTCACATGTATCCATTGGGGGACACATAGAAAAAAATATTACACCCTTAGAAATAGGGTCTCTGTCAACAAGAACGGCTGTGCAGGACGGACCGTCGTGAAGACGACGGTCCCTCACATGTGTCCGTTGGGGGACACATGGAAAAAAATGGGAAGTGGGGTGTAAGAGCTTTTGTAACGGACCCTACGACGGTCCGTCATCGAGGTCTTGTTCTGTAGATCAGTGACAGATCTGGTGTACCCCATTCATCCCCGATGAACCCAAATTGAACTTGTAGTGTTTTAGACCTACGTTTGTCTAACCCAACTACCTAGGAAACAACTAATGCGAAAGCACCTATGTCTAGGGTTGTAAGCACGACAATTTCGAACATTTTTAAACCTAGCTTAGGCAGAATCTTAAATAAAAGAAACGAATATATCACAATGAACTAAGCTAATACTAATTAATAAAAAAAATGCAGGATAAATGAGTAGAAATTAGAGACACATACCTTAGAATTGGAGAGAAACAAGATGGACAAGTACTCGGTGACCAGGGCGACACCCACAACAGCTACTCCGACTAGTAGATTATCACTTTTAGGGATTTGGAGAATTGTGGGGGGGGCAATGATCGGTTGATAGAGGGAGAGATTGTGGATGTTGAAAAGAGAGGGTAATTGGAGGAAAAATTAAGGAATGGGGGTGAAATGAGGGGTTGGGGAGTTTAAATGGTGAAATTTTATAATAAACTCCAACAGGGTCGGGTCGGGTATGCCTCATTAATCATGAGACAATTCCCCGACGACGGTCCGTCGTAGTTGTGACGACCCATCGTTGGTTCTGTCGTGTGTGCCCTAGTTTGAAAATAACAGAAAGACGTACCTGGTACGACGAAGTCATACGACGGTCCGTCGTAGGCGCAACGGTCCGTCGCTGTATCCGTCTGTGATAGCTGTAGAGTAATTTTCTGCAGAATTTCCTGGTGATGTGCCTGCAAATTTAAAAACCCATTAGTAGAAAAATGCTACCATTACTAAAAATACTATAAGTATTGGGTTGCCTCCCAACAAGCGCCTGATTTAATGTCGCGGCACGACTGGGGACACTTGATTACTCAGACTTCATCAAGATGGTATGCCTCTATCACTTCATTCCGCGATGCTTTATACCCAAAATAGAGTTTTATTAGATCTCTATTCATCTTAAACCGCACTACCTCCTTGCTTTTAACTTAACTGCTTCATGAGGAATACTTGGGTAATCAAGTAAGGGACAGTCTATTTGGACTTGAGCTTGCCCGGAAGTCAAGGCGACCCAGAACTGTCTACAAGCACCAAATCCCCAACCCTAAACTCTTGTTTTGAACTTTTTTGTTCATTCTCCTTCTTCATCTTTTCTTTGTGGGATATGGCGGATACTGATTGGAGCTCACCACTCTGCCTCATAGTCCAACACACGTTGAAGGTCGCTTCTTCATTGTTCAACAAAAATTTAATCAACCCCATTTCCATATCAACTAAGGCTCTACCAGTAGCAAGGAATGGCCTCCCAAGAATAATAGGCACTTCAAAATCGACTTCACATTCAAGAATAAAAAAATCAATCGGAAAGATGAATGACCCACTTTTACTAGCACATCATGGAGTTTCTCTATAGGTCGTTTCACTATCCGATCAACCATTAGTAGCCGCATCGCAGTGGGTTTTGGGTCACCAAAACCCAACTTCTTGTAGATTGAGAGGGGCATGAGATTTATGCCTGCCCCCAGATCACATAATGATTTCGCAAAATGTAATGACCCAACTGTACAAGGAATAGTGAACGCACACGGATCTTTTTTCTTTTGTACGAGGGATCTTGTCGCAATAGCACTACAATTCTGCAATATATCTTCATCCTCAAAAGTTACCGATCTTTTCTTTGTGACCAGATCTTTCATAAACTTGGCATAACCGGGCATTTGTCATAGAGCTTCTACCAAAGGGACATTGATAGAGAGTTGCTTTAGCATTGTTATAAAATGCCGATATTTACCATCCTCGGTCTTTTTCACTAATCTCTGAGGGGAGGGTATTGGTGGTCTAGGAATGGGAATTACCTTCATAGGGACTTCTGCATCTTTTCGATTGCTCTCTTCTTCCTCAACAGTAGCCTTTACCACCTTATCATCATCCTTTCTCACATTTTCCTCATTAGACAGCATAGGTCGGTCAATGGTTTGCTTACCACCCCGAGAAGTGATCGCCATACAATACGCATCATTTTTTGGATTTTGGAAAATGTTGCTAGGAAGAGTGCCCGGTTGCCGTGTGTTCACTGTCGCAGATATTTGGGCCATTTGCAACTCGATCTGTTTAATCGATATTGCATGTGTATCAAATTTTTGCCCAATACTAGCTCAATCACACCTTTACTCTCTAATGTTCTCATCACAAACATTGAACCTCCTCATCACTTTGTGCAACATATCCTCAACTCGCTCCATACTATCTCCACCATCCCTAGGAGTAACTTCACAATTTTGAGGAGGGACATAGGGCCCATTCCTATCATTTCTGTTACCGTAGTTACCCCTGTTGAAGTTGTTGTCACGGTTGTAGTTTCTATATCGGACATAATGAGCCTCAAGGTTATAGTTACCATAGTTCCGACCTTGGTTCGCTTGACCTTTGCTCCAAGTTTCCTGATTTGAGCCTTGGGCGCTTGGTCGGAAACCCCTCATCTGCTCATTTACTGCATAAGTGTCCATCGCATAATAGCATTCATCATTAGGAGGTGGTGGTTTAACCATGTAATTGACTGCATTTATCTTATCTGCCCACACAGTGACATGTTTTAGTACCAACCCAAGCTTAGTTCTCATCTGAGCCATTTCTTCACGAATCTCATCTGTGGCTGGGTTGTGAGTGGACTGCACTGCGAAGGTGTTTCTCCCTGTATCAGACTTCCTAGTACTTCAAGATTTATTATTTTGGGAGATTTTCTCTAATTTTTCGGCAATTTCAGCATAACGACATTGCCCATAAGATCCACCTGCTATAGTTTCCAATACCGCTTTATTATCATCATCCTGTCCCCGATAGAAGTATTCCTTCAGTGACTCATCATCTATACGGTGATTTGGAAAACTTCCCAAGAATGAGGAGAATCTATCCCAAGAACTACTAACTGACTCTCCTGGTAGTGCCACAAAGTTTTTCACTCTACCTTTGTGGTTTAGTTTCTTGGAGACCGGATAATTGCGTGCTAAGAAAACATCCCTTTGTCTGTTCCAAGTGAAGATTGAGTTGTATGGGAGCTCAGTGAACCATATAGCACCCTCTCCCGTCAGTGAGAGAGGAAACACTATGAGCCCTATTACATCTAAATCCAAATAAGGCCTCCCTACACATCTTTTACACACTGCTCTTACCTTAGCTATATGGACATGTGGATCCTCAGAGGGTAGCCCTAAAAACAAACCTCTGGCAGTGAGCATTTGCATCAGGCTACTAGTTACGACAAAAGTGTGGCCTGTGGGTAGAAGAGGCAAAACCAGTGGCCCATTAGAGTCTGCTATGTTATCATAGCCTCTGTAGTATGCTTGGGGCCGTGGAGCGGGATTTTGTCATCTCTGTTGGTGTTCACCCGGAGCATCGGATAACAACTGACCATGAACATCAACCGGAGCTGGGATGTTCTTTTTCGGATCATCATCATTTATTCCCAAGTTCCGATTCATATTGTGCAGTGTACGCTCTAATTCGTGAACGTAGGGAAACAAGGGTTCTCTTCCTCTCCGTGTATTTCGCATCCAAGAAGGCTAATTCTGAAAAAAAATCAAAAGCAATAAAACAAAGTAAAATCAATAAAATATTAACTAAACTATAGTAATAAGTTCAAGTTAATCTAAAAGCTAATTTCCCCGGCAGCGGCGCCAAAATTTCATACGCTCAAACTTACTTCTCAAATAAGAAGTAAAGTGGTCAGGTCAAGTAAATAACCCAACTAGTGAGGTTGGGATCGTTCCCACGATGAAAATAGTATAGACTTAACTTCAATCTGTTATTACTTTTGTTCAGTCAATTACTTCCTTGGAAAGTAAAAACAATAAAAGGGGGGTTTCTATTTCTAAATAAATGAAAATAACTACCTAAGTTGAAAAAGACACTTAACGGCTTTGAATGTTGGATTTTAATCAATTAATCAAAGTAACTAGGGTTTACGTGTTTCCCACAGGTTCATAACTTAATAATTCTAACTATAACAATTCTTTCCTAGTATCTTGCATGCAAAGTGATAAGTTATGTATTTCTAAATCCTTGGTCCGGCATTTAGAAAATCTCACTATGTACCTTGGTCCGGCTACGAGTGTTGCTTTCCTAACCCTTATATTTACCTCATATTAAGCATCGTATTCGATATTTTACTAAGTTATTACCTCGTACCAATCAATACTAGCCTATTAGATAGTATATACTAAATATATGTTGATAATTCTTTTACTATTATCTATCTCCTTGGTCCGGCAAGTAGCATTTAGGCGAGTTCTAACGTTGGACATCCGTTTAAAAGACTTCTAAGCGAAAGAATAATTAATACATGCAAGACACTATTCTATAATCATTATTTTAGTGAGGTTTTATCTCATTATTTGCCTATGGTTCCCACAACCCTAGTTATGGAGTTTAGTTACTCATAGTAATAATCACAATATTCAAATATATTAAATAACAATTCATGTACTTACTTCAATGAGAAAGAGTAAAATCCGAAAGTTTGCTTGATTAATCACCAATAATCACTTGCAAGAATCTCAAAATAATCAACAATCTCACAAAAAGTCTAATGATTCTCAAAAGTCTAACAATACAATGTTCACTAATAGGGTGTCAAACAATCTTAGAGTCTAACCTCAAAAATGAGGTTTTTCGAACTATTTAATAAAAATAAAAACCTAATTAAACACAGACTCTATTTGCTGGAAATTTGCAAAAACGCGGCCGAGTCGACGGACCTCGCGACAGATCGTCATGGTCACGACAGACCGTGATGGACTCCGTCGTCCCACACTTATGCAATTTCTTCTACTGCTCTATTCATTACCCTCGACTGCAAGTATGACGGACCGTCTTAGGCACAACGGTCCGTTGAGGGTCTTCGTTCCAAATCACTTCAACTCTTGGAATATGGGTACTGGATTACTTCTCTGTACTTCATGACGAACCTGCAAGACGCACCGTCATAGACACGACGGACCGTCACAAGCTTCATAACCCCACACTTGGTCAGACTTCCCCTTCTTCCTTCAGCAGCTGCACTACGCTGCCACCTACGAACCGTCACAAGCACGACGGACCGACATACGCTCCGTAGGTGGTCTCTTCTGCATTTCTTCGCTCAAAATCTCCGCATTCATCTTTGGACAGATTTCATGCAAAACAAAGAGAAACTTATATAAAAATTAGCACAAAAAAGCTTTTGGACACACTAAACTTAAGGAAAAAGTATTAATAATACTGTGAAACCATGGTATATTACCTCATTCATTCATTGGGTAATTTAACTTTAATCGACATAGATCATGTGAGTATCATGAAATCCAGTGTCTCCCCCACACCGTAAAGAGGTGGAATCACCGGCCAAAGTGACCTAATAAACATGCTAGCATACATGGGAAATTTAACCCCGCCAGATTCCTATATTGGTAGTATCAGTTCAAAGACTAGGAAATGTATGGAGACCCATACCCAGCAAGCAGAACAGTCTCATCTCATGAGAGTTACGTGAACCTTCGCCTTTCCAAAAAGAAGGCATCACCGCTCATAGCTAGCCTATCGGTGCTCAGTATAAAGTTCCATTACGTTCAACACATACATTTTGGAAGTTGACTTATAATATGAGGACAGTATAGCTCATTAGATGATATCTCATCTCATCATTAGTATTAAGTCTTTTAAGATCAATACCTTCATTAGAGTATTCATAGAGACTGGTCTCTTCATTATTTTACACTCTCCTAGGTGAGTATGTATTTGTAACATTTATTTGGGCTCACTTGAGATTGCTCTCATCATATTCATTAGCCTCATGTCATGTTGTCATCACATTTTTCATTATTAGAACCTTTGCTTTTCATAGTTACTCACCTCTTATTACGTGAATTCTTATTTCATGTCTCATAGTTTATCTCATCTTATGCCAATGCACTTGACCACGTAGTGTATCTTACACTCATTTTTAACCCTTCTAGGGTTCATCGTTTCATTACATACATCTTAGGTCCACTTGTTTGTGAACGTATGTTGGACTTATGTGTCTATATATACAAGCCATGAGACGTCATTCATAGTTTGCTAAGTGATTATTACTTTCCTAAGATTATGTTGTACGGGACTATTGTCCCTTGTATATATATGGCAAGATCATAATTTTTTGTCTAAGTAGATGGAATTATTCTTGGATATTTTACTCACGTATGACTTATGCATCAATACAGAAAATTGGGCAAGGGAACCCAAATCTTCGATAACTTGAAAATCATTTATATTTTTCATTAATTTTACTTCTAATATTCATAACATAAGACTCTAAATTAAATATCAACATTTAAAGTGAAGGATTTGTTTTGTATTTTAATTTTACTCTTAGATAACCGAATTGTTAGGAGTTCTAGCCCCCACAAACCATTTGATTTTTAGAGTTAAATTAGCCACAACAGGGAGGTTGTCGGTTCGAAACCCCATATCCCCCCTTATTAATTTTTTCAAATTACGCTGAGGAGGCTCTGAGGTGGTGTTTTCGAACCCCCATAGCCCCTCTATCTTTATTTTATTTAAATGGGCGAGTGCAGTGAGGTTGTGGGATCGAATCCCCACAGCCTCACTTTATTTCCTTGTTATACTGCATCTATCATCGCGCAAAGGTCTTGGGTTTGATCCCCACGCCTCGCAGTAGATAAGGGGTTCGATTCCCCTTAGCTTCTTCATGTTTTTCTCTTATTTTTGAGCCTTCTCAACATGTGAGGTCTTGGGTTCAATTCCCATTGACGTCACTTTTTTATTTCCCTTTTTCAAAACCCAGAATTTAACCTTATGGGAGAGTATGCAATCTAGAAATTTTTTTCTTAACATTTTCACTCATTTTTAATCACCTCTTTCATGAGTTTACTTTGCTAAAAGGGTGTTATTCAACCCAACATTATTCATTATTATGAACACCATATTGCACACACATTACAGACATAAAATACACCAAAAACAAATGAATATTCGACCCAAAACAGTTGATAAAGTCACTGCCCATGATGCACACACAACACATATTTTTGGTTACACTTCGGATATCGTTTTCGTAATTCTCGTCAAATAAAACATGTTCACACATAATATAAATACGTATGTCATGCCTAAGTCTAGCAGTACAACATACCCATTCTACAAATTCATTTGGGAACTAAGGACAAGGACATACAAATGGGAACAACCGTAGTTTTCAACAGCTTGAGAAACGTTCGAAGGATACTAATTGAGAAAGAATTCCAGGAGAGAAACTCATACCTTTTGATGTTGTTCAAGTGTGAAGCTGTTGCGCGGAAACTACCCCAAACCACGCCCAATTCACATGAACATACACCCAACTCAACAAACCTCTCTTAGCCTTGAAGTTTTGATTACTTTGTCTTTTACATAAAAATTCTTTTGAGTTCTTCAAGTGTGAATAACTCTTGATGTATTTTCTAGTTTTTGTTGTGTTTGGCAGAATAACGTGAGAGAGAGAGTTAAGAAACGTGAGGGAGAGAGAGTTATTAGGATTAGGAGACTAAATTCAAAACTTAGCCAAAATATGATTTAATTAACTTTAAAAAACTGATTTATTTTTATTAATACGTGAAAGGACCATTTTACCCTTAATGAATATATTTTAATTGATGATTAAATCATCAATTCCTTGCTCATAGTGGGGCTCAAACCTGAGTGGCAACCCATTTTCTAAATGGGTCACTCTAAGTCGCCCCAAATTTGAAAAGCTCTTTTAGTTAAATTAATTTATTTATTTATTAATTCCTATGGGTAATTACAGTATTACCCTTGGCCTGGAAATGACCATTTTACCCGTGGACCGTCAAAACATAAAATTATTTCTTTTAGGTACGGTAAAGACTGCTGTGATGAAATATTAATTTTTGCGAGCCTTACTTTGTTGGTTCCAACATTAACAAGCCCAACTAACTCCACAAGTTAGTTGAGTTGATCGTAGAAAGGGTTCTAAGGTCTGGTTCTACGCGTATCAATCTGTGTGAACCTTGGTTTAATCGCAAGCATTATTGACACCCTAAGTCTTGGCCTTATTCATTTTTAGGGTTGTTACAATTTGTGCAAGGAAACAATCACTTAGAAAGATTAAGGGATGGCTACTCTTTTGATGATATAAAATATTCCGAGTTGGTTGGTAAGTTGATATTATTAGCCTTAATGATTGGTAGTTGTAGACGAAGACAATGACGTTAAATGACAGGTTGACACTTTGTAAGCTATACGAATTGGAAATGGAGGAATGTAAGACTATTCAATATCCTTTTTCTTTGGCATTAACCCAACACTAGCATTACAAAGTGTTTGATCCATAGTGATTGATCCATACTTGCAGTTCCTACTCCGTAGAGCATAGAAGTGACTACTCTATATGAGTTTGTTACTACAGGTACATGCTTACTTTACCAAGCATGTGTTTCATCTTTTTTCATTGTCAAAGTACCCCATACACGGATTTCAATTATATAAATGAAAATGACCCTATATTAGACGTCACACAATCTGCCAATATAATGCCAACTTGCTTTAATTGTTTATAGATATGTCATCTTGTCACATGTTCATATATTTCTTTTCTTGGTTTTTACTCCCATTGCGTTAGACTATCTCACATGATTACTACTTGCTCTATTATAGATTTATCTGTACTTGGAATATGTATCCGTCCTTAAGTCAATTATGTCCACGTTCTTGATTTGTTCAACTTGAATGTTTACCTTGTATTTCATATTAGTTAGTGAGTATTTCGTTATCATATATAGTTCAAAACTCTTGGATAAATGTTAATTGTCTTCACTTGATATGTGCTTCAATATGAGATGTCAAAATTATTACTGAGTCATATAAGCTACTAAGTATTACATTTTCATGTCACATTTGGTTCCCATGTCATTGTTATTGTCGTAAGTCCATATTCATATGTCTTTTACTACAAGTACATAGTTTAAAATCTAAACAAGGATTATGACCAAAAAACATCAATCACAAACTAGTTATGAAGATCAAAAGAACAATCACAAACTCGTTATGAACATCAAAAGAACAATCTTTAAAGAGTTATGAACATCAAAAAAACAATCTCAAATACTAAAAATCTAAGTGAAACAATCTGTATAATTATAATTTGCTTCTCAAGAGAGAAATCCTAGCATGGGCAGATCCCAATTTGAGGAAATATGAGGACATCAAGAATTCCTAGCATGGGTCATCCTCTTTTGCTGCTGATCAGCTAGTTATTTGTATTATAAGTCTTATACGGTTATAGAATACAAAAAATTAAAGAAAAGAATGTCACACGCACGAATCCACAAATACAAGCAAAGGTGGTCTCTAGCTCTTATATATAAGGATTTGGTTTAACATAGCTCTGATTTTACATATGGTTGAAGTTACATTTCATGCTCCAGGTACATGTATTCAACTAGTAGATCTCCCCAGTGGAACCACCTTATACGCGATGGTTATTGGTGAGCTCCGGGTTGATCTAGGCTTTGCCGAGTCTTTATTATGTGTATTTCATAGTGGTAAAATCAAGAATCCCAATAGAGGCTTTGTAGACATTGTAGAGAAATCATTGGTGTTCTATAGTTTCACTTGTCACATGTATCCGTTCAACTAGTCAAATGTGTTGTATATGATGTTTTTCATTAGTAAATACATCTACATAGTAGTAGTTTACCTCCTCATCATAGGTCACTCATAAGAATGTATTCATATAGTAGTTGTCTGTCTCTCCTAGGGTTGGAGGTGACAAAAGTTGTATTACAATAGTTCGTCCTAAAGAGCCTACAAAGTCGTGTCTATTACAGCCTTACTTATGAATATGTTGCGCGCCACATTTATAATTAGAGGGCTACTTGTACATTTAAAAGTGTTACATTCCTTCATTAAAAAAATTGTGCGATAGAGAGAAGTTAAAAAATAAATTTTCACTTGCACCTTATCATGCTATTGATATTATGCTTACGATGCTTAACTTTAATAGTAGCTAAAATGTCAACATGCAACCTACAGAAAAGGATATGAAGTTGTCAAAACTTAGACTATATTGAGCTCTTTTTATTAGACCGTCCCACTCCACAAAGTAGCTAAAGGTAATATGTTATATGAATTTTAAGTTGCATTTTTATCATTTATATCATGTTTTTTCAATTGCGAAAGATATAATATGGTAATCCTTATGCTTAAAATTGATGGTCTACCTAGTTACATATATGAGTTGTAGCATTTTTAAGCACATATTCTTAGGAGCATGTATCCAACTCTTGAGTTCTATATTTCCTCCATATTTATGGGATCTGTTTTTATATAAGAGAATTGCTCTTAGTCTGTGATATACATAGAATTTTAAGCATTACACATGTTCTCGAAATTGATGTTGTTGAACCACTTTTTTTTACCCGGAAGAAGTAAGTGGAACAATTTGATAGGTTGATGTATCATTGAAAAAGTGTTAGACATACCCCTAATTAGATGACATGTACCAAATTCTCACCATATACCATCCCAAATATGTTAATATTTGGATTTTATATGGTATGTGCCAACAATCCCGAATAAGCATTAATAACATTTGTATTCTTTTCATGGTAAAAAAATTAGAGACAAGTATGTCAATTTATGTAAATGATATGCTTGATAGTTCATGTTATGACCTATGTTTTGGTTAGGAGGATTAATATATTTCTAAAGGGTAAGGTTAAAAAAAGAAAAAAAAATGGGTTGGTTAGACCTAAATGGTGATTAGTTAGGTTGTACTTAACCGTTCAAACTAACATGTATTCAGAGATAATGGCTATACAGTTAGCTGCTGAAATCTGTGTGCATAAAGGGTTCAAAAATGTGGTGATTGAGTCTTATTTAACCATTGCTAGACTCATCATGATACAAGAGGTGTGTTCACCCTGGGCGGGATCTGGTACATGAAACTACTAGTTTTGATTAAATGGTACTTGTTAGATATGAAGCTTGAATTACAATGCCGAATATGTAACGTGGAGCTTCTTATTAGAGATGGGAACTGTCAAATTCCTTAAAAATAGTAGTAGGGGCATGTGAGGATGATAAAAAGGAGTGAGATAGGCAATTATGAAAGAGAGGTTGCTAAGTGATCAGACAATAAAAAGGTATCAACTCTTGAATCCTAACTAATTATAATGGCGCACCCTGGAACAACTTTGTGAACCTTTGTTTGACAAAGAAGTCGTTTTAGTATTGATTCAAGTCTTGATATTTGGTCTTGATAACAATAAGAAAAATAGGGGAATAAAAATGTTACTTAGATAGAAGATACATTGACCTTGTTCATCTATATCATTAGTACAAAAGAAAAGTATATCATTATTCACATGTATAGAGCTCTTATGGGATTCATCTAATATTTTCTAGTAGTAATTCATCAGTCATAGTCCTGTTAAGGAATATGAAAAAATGATCATATGTTACTTATTACTATACTGGCTATCTTGCATGGGAAAAGAGTGAGACCACTAATACGCTCAAACTTACTTCTCAAAAAAGAAGTAAAGCGGTCGTGTCAAGTAAATAACCCAACTAGTGAGGTTCGGATCATTCCTACGAGGAAAATAGTCTAGACTTAACTTCAACCAGTTATTACTATTGTTTGGTCAATGAATTTCTTGGAAAGTAAAAACATAAAAAGGGGGTTTATATTTCTAAATGAGTAAAAATAAATAACAAACTTGAAAGATACACTTAACAGCTTTGACAGTTGGATTTTAATCAATTAATCAAAGTAACTAGGGTTTACATGTTCCCCACAAGTTCATAACTTGATAATTCTATCTATAACAATTCTTTCCTAGTATCTTTCATGCAAAGTGATAAGATATGTATTTCTAAATCCTTGGTCCGGCATCTAGAAAATATCACTCCGCACCTTGGTCTGGCTACGTGTGTTAGCCAATCTAACCATTATCCTTACCTCATATTAAGTATCGTTTTTGATATTTGACTAAGTTATTACCTCGTACCAATCAATACTAGCCTATTAGATAGTATACACTAAATCTATGTTAATAATTCTTTTCCTATTATCTACCTCCTTGGTCCGGCAAGTAGCATTAAGGCGAGTTCTAACGTTGGCCATCCTTTAAAAGGACTTCTAAGCGAATGAATTATTAATACATGCAAGACTACTATTCTAGAATTGTTGTTTTAGTTAGGGTTTATCTCATTATTTTCCTATGATTCCCACAAACCAAGTAATGGAGTTTAGTTACTCATAGCCATCAACACAATATTCAAATATAGTAGATAAAAATTCATGTACTTACTTCAATGAGAAAGAGTAACATCAAAAAGTTTTCTTGATTAATCTCCAAAAATCACTTGCAAGAATCTCAAAATCCAACACTAATACACAAAGTCTAGGAATATGATGTCTAGTCTAATAGATTCTAACCTAACAGAGTCCAACAATCTAAGAGTCTAACTATCTGGTGTCTAACCTCAAAAACGAGGTTTTTTGAACTATTTATAAAAACCAAAAACCTAATTAAAAAAGGATTCTAATTGCTGGAAATCTGCAAAAACGCAGCTGGGTCGACGGACCATCGTGGTCACAACGGACCGTCATGGACCCCGTCGTCCCATACATGTGCAATTTCTTCTGCTGCTCTTTTCATTCCCCTCGACAGCAAGTATGACGGACTTTCATAGGCACAACGGTCCGTCGAGGGTCTTCATTTCAAAACACTTCAACCCTGGGTACTAGGATTACTTCTCTGATCTTCATGACGAACCTGCACGACGGACCGTCATAGCTACGACGGACCATCACAAGCTACATAACCCCACACTTGGTCAGACTTCCCCATCTTTCTTGAGTAGCTTCACTATGCTGCCACCTACAGACCGTCACAAGAACGACGGACCGTCTTAAGCTCCGTAGGTGGTCTCTTCTGCATTTTTTCGCTCAAGATCTCCGCATTCAGCTTTGGACAGATTTCATGCAAAACAAAGAGAAACCTATATAAAAATTAGCACAAAAAAAGGGTTTTGGACACACTAACCTTAAGGAAAAAGTATTAATTATACCGTGAAACCACGGTATATAAATACCCTCAACTTAAATTCGTTGTTTGTTCTCAAGAGATGCACTATGACTCACTACACAATCTTTGTACAATAGTATCCATGTTTTATCCTTTTCAATCATTTGGATGTCAACCCCGATTAGTCTCATCAAATCTATGCATGCTATCACTATTAGGCTTGAATTTTGTGGGATCAGATCATGACACAGACTCACCATGCATTAACACCTATCCTCTTCAATTTGTCACCGAGGTGCTAACAATTCCGCTATTGCATTTAGTGTCCTCACTTAAAAACAAAATCCTCATTTTTCACACATTGATTTCAGTTCGAGTATAAGGATTACTTTTCAACACTCGCTCTCAGAACAAAGTCACACTCATTCATACCTATATCCATAAGCTTGCCCTAATTTTCACTGCCTTAAATTCACTATACAACCCTTAGGATCAGGGCCATAACGAAGGTTGTTTATGCATTAGCCACCCTCAACTTATGCTTTTTGCATAAATTGAGGTGCACATGTACAAGGAGGGACCAGGGCCAACATATTGTTCCCAGAAAAGATCAGTAGGGGTGAAAAAGAAAGGTCAAATTTTAAGCTCAGATTATCAAAGAAGGATAAATTTCATTTGGTTTCTTTTATTTAGGCTAGAAATGGGCTATATTGAATAAGGGCCTATGATCCTTTCCTAATTGTCTATCAAGCTTACATTTAGCATGACTAACCAGGCAAGTTCTAGATTAGTACCAATAGTGGACGATTCATATTTTCCTCACACTCACTTGAAATCTCATCACTATACCAGATTATCAGACACCTAATTCAAATTTAAGACTTAGGGTAATGCAATGGTGTAACTCTATTTCATTCTTAGAGTCACACAACTATCAGTTACTATGCCTAGTCATGTATCATTTTCCAGTTTATAAGGATATCATTTTATCCATCATGCTTCAGACTTAAACTATGTACAAAAGATATAAACATGCTGGTTCAACAGAAAAATTAATCAGTCTTTTGGGGAAAAAGAACACAGGCAAGAAAACCCCAAAAGAGGATAGTGAATTGGGCTACTCAGACTTTACCCTAACACTCACTTTCCATTTACCCCACCCCCAACAAAAAGACATGCAATTGTCCCTAATGCATAAAAAAATTTCAATACCCGAGTTGTAGGTGAAGAAAACCTGTGGCGCAAAGCGTAAACAATCAGCACGGACCGTTATGATTATGACGGTCCGTCGTCGATATCCGTCGTGGGACACTTAACAAAAAAAATGGACACCCTTAAGAGAGGGGTCTCTGAACACCATGACGGTTATGCAGGACGAACCGTTGAGAGTATGACGGTCCGTCGTAGATGTCCGTTGGAGGACACTTAGAAAGTTTGAGAGACCTTTAGGAATAGGGTCTCTGACAACCAGCACGGTTGTGCAAGACGGACCGTCGAGAGCACGACGGTCCGTCGCATGTGTTCGTTGGTGACTGTTTCAGAGTGATCTTCTGCATAATTTCCTGGTGATGGGCCTGCAAATATAAAACCCATTAGTAGAGAATGCTACCATTACTCGAAAGAATAAAAGAAAAAAAAACTATAAGTATTGGATTGCCTTTCAAAAAGCGCCTGATTTAAAGTCGTGGCACGACTAAGGACACTTGATTACTCAGCCTTCATCAAGATGGTTTGCCTCTATTATTTTATTCCCCGATGCTTTATGCCCAAAATAGAGTTTTATTCGTTCTCTATTAACCTCAAACCACACTTCCTCCTTTGCTTTTAACTAAACTTCTCCATGAGGGAATACTTGGGTAATCAAGTAAGGTCCAGTCCATTTGGACTTGAGCTTGCCCAGAAGACAAGGCACCCCAGAACTGTCTACAAGCACCAAATCCCCAACCATAAACTCTTGTTTTGCACTTTTTTATTCATTCTCCTTCTTCATCTTTTCTTTGTGGGATATGGAAGATACCGATTGGAGCTCACCACTCTGCCTCATGGTCCTACAAATTTTGAGGGTCGCTTCTTCATTATTCAACCAAAATGTCATGTGTCCCTTCCCCATATCAACTAAGTCTCTACCTGTAGAAAGGAATGTCCTCCCAAGAATAATAGGCACTTCAAAATTGACCTCACAATTAAGAATAACAAAATCAGTCGGAAAGATTAATGACTCCACTTTTACTAGCACATCATGGAGTATCCTTATAGGCAGTTTCCCTGTACGATCAGCCATCAATAGCCGCATCGCGGTGGGTTTTGTATCCCCCAAAACCAACTTCTTGTAAATTGAGAGGGGCATGAGATTTATGCTTGCCCTCAGATCACATAATGCTTTCGCAAAATGTAATGACCCAACTTTACAAGGAATAGTGAACGCACCCGGATCTTATTTCCTTTGTACGAGGGATCTTGTAGCAATAGCACTACAATGCTGCAGTCTATCATCATCCTCAAAAGTGACTGATCTTTTCTTGGTGACCAAATCCTTCATAAATTTGGCATAACCCGGCATTTTTTCTAGAGCTTTTACCAAAGGAACATTGATAGAAAGCTGCTTCAACATTGTTATGATACACCGGTATTTACCATCCTCGATCTTTTTCACTAATGTCTGAGGGAAGGGTGGTGGTGGCCTAGGCATAGGAATTACCTTAATAGGTACTTCTGCATCTTTTCCATTACTTTCCTCTGCTTCACCACCACCCTTTACCACATTATCAATATCCATTGTCACATTTTCCTAAGTAGATGGCATAGGTCGGTCAATGGTTTGCTTACCACCCCGAGTAGTGATTGTCATATAGTGCGCGTCATTCTTTGGATTTTGGATAGTGTTGCTAGGAAGAGTGTCCGGTTGCCATGTGTTCACTGTCGCAGATAATTGGGCCATTTGCAACTAGATCTGCATAATCGAAATTGCATGTGTATCAACTTTTTACCCAATACTAGCTAAATCACACCTCAACTCTTTAATGTGTTCATCACTAGCATCGAACCTTCTCATCATTTTGTGCAACATATCCTCAACTCGCACCATACTATCTCCACCATCCCTAGGAGTAACTTCAAGATTTTGAGGAAGGACATAGGGCCCACTCCTGTCGTTTCTATTAGCATAGTTACCCCTGTGAAAATTGTTATCGCCGTTGTAGTTTCTATCTCGGACATAATGACCCTCACGGTGGTAGTTACCATAGTTACGACCTTGATTCCCTTGACCTTGGAGCCAGTTATCCTTATTTGATCCTTGGGCGCTTGGTCGGAAGCCCCCCGTCTTCTCATTCACTGCATAAGTGTCCTCCACATCATAGCACTCATCATTAGGAGGTGGTGGTTTAGCCAAGTAGTTGACTACTTTTATCTTTTCTGCACCCCATGTTACATGTTTTAGTACCAACCCAGGCTCAGTTCTCATCTGAGCCATTTCTTCACGAATCTCATCTATGGCTGGGTTGTGAGTGGATTGTACTGTGAAGGTGTTTCTCCCTGTATCAGACTTCCTAGTACTCAAAGCTTTGTTATTCCAGGAGATTTTCTCTAATTTTTCAGCAATCTCAGCATAAGGGCATTCTCCATAAGATCCACCTGCTATAGTGTCCAACACCGCTTTGTTGTTATCATCCTGTCCCCGATAGAAGTATTCCTTCAGTGACTCATCATCTATACGGTGATTTGGAACACCTCTCAAGAATGAGGTGAATCTCTCCCAAGAACTACTAACTGACTCTCCTGGTATGCCACAAAGTTATTCACTCTGTCTTTGTGGTTTAGTTTCTTGGAGACTGGATATTAGCGTGCTAAGAAGACATCCCTTAGTTGGTTCCAAGTGAATATTGAATTGTATGGGAGCTCAGTGAACCACATAGCAGCCTCTCCCGTCAGTGAGAGAGGAAACACTCTGAGACCTATTACATCTAAATCTAAATCAGGCCTCCCTATACAGCTTTTACACACTGCCCATACCTTAGCTATATGGGCATGTGGATCCTCAGAAGGTAGCCCTGAAAATAAACCTCTGAAATTGAGCATTTGCATCAGGCCACTAGTTACCACAAAAGTGTGGCCTCTAAGTAGAGGAGGCAAGATAAGTGGCCCATCCGAGTCTGCTATGTTATCATACCCTCTGTAGTATGCTTGGGGCCGTGAAACGGGATTTTGTCCCCTCTATTGATGTTCACCCGGAGCATCGAGTAACATCTTACCATGAACATCAACCGGAACTGGGATGTTCTGGTTCGGATCCTCATCATTTATTCCCAAGTTTCGATTCACATTCCGCTGTGTACGCTCTAACTCGTGATCGTAGCGAAACAAGGGTTCTCTTCCTCTCCGTGTATTTGGCATACAAGGAGGATAGTTCTGAAAATAGATCAAAAACAATAAAACAAAGTACAATCAAGAAAATATCAACTAAGCTACAGTAATAAGTTCATGTTAATCTAAAAGCTAGATTCCCCGGCAGCGGCGCCAAAATTTGATACGCTCAAACTTACTTCTCATATAAGAAGTAAAGCGGTCGTGTCAAGTAAAAAACCCAACTAGTGAGGTTGGGATCGTTCCCACGAGGAAAATAGTAGACTTAACTTCAACCTGTTATTACTGTTGTTTGGTCAATGACTTCCTTGGAAAGTAAAAACTTAAAAAGGGGGTTTTTATTTCTAAATGAGTGAAAATAAATAACGAACTTGAAAGAGACACTTTACAGCTTTGACAGTTGGATTTTAATCAATTAATCAAAGTAACTAGGGTTTACGTGTTCCCCACATGTTTATAACTTGATAATTCTAACTATAACAATTCTTTCCTAGTATCTTGCATGCAAAGTGATAAGTTATGTATTTCTAAATCCTTGGTCCGGCATCTAGAAAATCTCAATCCGCACCTTGGTCCGGCTACGTGTGTTGCCATCCTATCCCTTATCCTTACCTCATATTAAGTATCGTATTCGATATTTGACTATGTTATTACCTCTAACATTGGCCATCTGTTAAAAGGACTTCTCAGCGAAAGAATTTTTAAAACAAGTAAGACACTATTCTAGAATTGTTGTTTTAGTTAGGGTTTATCTCATTATTTGCCTATTGTTCCCACAACCCTAGTTATGGAGTTTAGTTACTCATAGCCATAAACACAATATTAAAATATTGTAGATAAGAATTCATGTACTTACTTCAATGAGAAAGAGTAAAATCCAAATGTTTGCTTGATTGATCTCCAAAAATCACATGCAAGAATCTAAAAATCCAACACTAATACACAAAGTCTAAGAATATGATGTCTAGTCTAATAAAGTCTAACCTAACAGAGTCCAACAATCTAAGAGTCTAACTATCTAGTGTCTAACCTCAAAAACGAGGTTTTTCGAACTATTTATAAAAAAACAAAAACCTAATTAAACAAGGATTCTAATTGCTGGAAATCTGCCAAAACGCGGCTGGGTTGACGCACCGTCGTGGTCACAACGGACCGTCATGGACTCCGTCGTCCCATACTTGTGCAATTTCTTTTTCTGCTCTCTTCTTTCCCCTCGACGGCAAGTATGACGGACCGTCATAGGCACAATGGTCCATCGAGGGTCTTCATTTCAAAACACTTCAACTCTTGGAATCTGGGTACTGGATTACTTCTCTGATCTTCATGACGAACCTGCAGGACGGACCGTCATAGCCACGACGGACCATCACAAGCTACGTAACCCCGCACTTGGTCAGACTTCCCCATCTTCATTCAGCATCTTCACTACGCTGCCACCTACGGACCGTCACAAGCACGACAGACCGTCACAAGCACGACGGACCGTCATAAGCTCCGTAGGTGGTCTCTTCTGCATTTCTTCGCTCAAAATCTCCGCATTCAGCTTTGGACAGATTTCCTGCAAAACAAAGACAAACTTATATAAAAATTAGCCCAAAAAAGGCTTTTGGACACACTAAACTTAAGGAAAAAGTATTAATTATCCCGTGAAACCACGGTATATCCACCACCCTCACTTGTTTTACAAAAAATATGTTAGCTAAACCTATCTAGTTAGGACTAAAGGTGCTAACTCTAAGATTTTATGAATTATGATAAAACTTTATTGGTACATGATACTTAAAGGTTACTAGATTTCATGTTTCATGGTACGTTAAAGCTTCGCTATTTTCTATTATGACTTTCAAAAGACACTAGACATTGAGTGTGATATGACAAAAGATTGTAATGAAGCCAAAGTTGACCTCGGCCTCCTAATACAAAGGATGAACTATAGAGGATTATATTCTATCTTAACTATAGTATTTGTAATAACCTAGATGGAAGCAAAGTTCTAATAGCAGAACACCCATAAGGATTCTTTGGATGTTGAATAGTGAATATGGGGAAATCAATTGTATATGTTTTGAGGTGAGTAAAGAATATGAGAAAAAGTATCCCACCCATGCCTTAACTCTTAAGAGAGTGTGTTTACGCTTATTATGGTAGCGTATTTCTGTAGAATATCTCCTAGAATCTAAAGAAGGTATGTTATAGAATTATACATTATTCATTTTCTACAATTTAATTGTACAACGTTTTACCTTTGTGTATTACCTTCTTACAGGTAACCTAATGTCATCGAATACTTCCATGTAAGTGTTTTACACTTTAGAGTACCCTGGTTTAATGTTATATGTTTTCATAGGACCTTTTCTCTACATATTATTTATTGCACTAGCTACTTTCTACATGTCAGTTTTTCATATTGTGTTGGTACTTCAAGATAATTGATCATACAACCACCTCTATATGTTTTAAATGCCTCATAGCCTACTTGCTTGAGCATTACATGCCTTATAGCTTTTCTTCCCATGTGTAATGGCTCATGGTCATATTTCATATGTGTACTCATTGAATATTAGTCCACCTATCCATGCAATATAACACACTTTCTCAATGTGATTTGTGTTTTGTAGTTCATTTTGTTTTATGTAGACACATGTCTTATAGTCAACTTGATTACATATTGTATTTCGTAGCTTTAGTTCTCATGCATCACATGCATCGTGTGTACACTACATATTTCTATAACTTAATGTCAGTGTATTATGTGCTCCCTTTTTGCAAGTCTGCTAGTGTGTCATACTCAATGTGATTTATTTATTCTTTTTCTATGCCCTAATATGCTTATTGACTTGAGTTTTTTAAACTTTGGAAAAATGTTTCCTCGTATCATGATGTAGTGATGCCTTTGTCCAGAAAAGGTTGGGAATATATGTAAATTTTATCACAATCATAGATAAATAACTTAGCATAATGCCTTATTAGAAGGTGAAACATAACACTTTAGAGTTTATATTAACAACTATGCGTTCTTATAAGACTTTCTTCTGAAAAGCATCAGGAGATAAAAGAGAAGGGAAAGTAGTGACCCGATTAGTTAGGATTACAATTTTTTTGTCCATTCCGTATAAAATAATTTTGGGATATACAATGGTTATTCTTGATTGCTAAGGCCCGGAAGCGAAGTTAAAAATGTGTAACCTCCATTGAAGTATTGTGGGAGGAATACAATGTAGGTGGAATCCATAGGTAGCCCATTTAAGTTTGCATTAAATTTCACTTATACACCACCTTAAGTGGGGTTTGTTCACTTTAGACACCCCATGTCATGGTCCATTGTGTCATTTTGAAACTTTTTGAATAATCAATAAAATAAATACAGTGTTTATAATACACTCGTTGATGATGTGTTAAAATGATGAATTAAATGAAGACACGTGGAATATATGTAAGAAAATAATTATCAAATAATCATTTTTTAGTACAAAAAAGAAGTGACCAATGAGTGAATAAAATGTGGATTTTTCGCCCACAAAAATTTAAAAATGAAATAACCCAACCCCACTCAAATCATCTTCTCCACACCACCAACCCAACCCTGTGTGTTCTCCACTCTCCGCCCACTTACCCAACATCTTCTCTGCCTTTACAAACCCTAACCCTACATCATCTTCTCAATTAGAATGACAAACCAGAACATATCCCTACTCAAATATATTTTGTGATTATTCATGAATTTGTGACTTTCCATTTTTCTTCTTCTTCAATGTAGCAGGGGTTTTCACATTTCTTCTTTTAATTATTATTATATCATTATATTATGAGTCAAATGTGTTCAAATTTATTTTTTATCAAAAGCATTATCACTTTTATTTCTCCACTAAAAGAGTTTCATTTTTCGGTGATGATCACTGAATAATGAGAAGAAGGTGAAAATAATAAAATAAAAACAATTTAACAAATGTTTTCACGCGTCCGGGATGAGTTTATTACACTCTCTATGACATGTCAGCAAAAAGTGTCAAAATGACATAGCGGGATATGACATAAGATGTCTGCAATGAATAAAGCTTAGTTGAAGTGTAAATAAAAATTGGTATCTACTTAAAGGGTCCAGGGATGGGTTCCCCCTAGTATGTAACATAAGATACTTGAAATAGAAGATTTTAGAGATCCTAAATATCCCTCCTCATCCTAAACATAAACATTAGGATATGAGATCATGTGATCACCTTATATGATCATATATCCTACTAGAATTTTTTCATTTGATATATCATCTTCATGGATTGTGTTAAGGTATATTATAGTCCTTATTTATATGATTTATAATTGTGCATATTCTGTGAATTACACTGTCAATAAAGGAATTTAATTTATCATATTATTATTTTATGAACCATATGTATTGAGACTTCATGATAGACTCGTCTATACATGCTTTAGGTTAGTCGATGGATTTTAGACAGTCCTATTTATAATGGGAACCATTGCAAATCTCGAAACGAAATTCCAAGGTGAAAAAAAAGATTAGCTTCAACCATCAGTCTAGGACGAATGATCATAAGGGGGAGGATGTAACAGGTTTTATTCTACGTATACCTGTTCTATTTGTAGGACGGTCATATATTTCCTTGTAGTATGGTTATGAACTCGGTTTCTTATGCGACTAATGACAATATAATATGTTTAAAGTGAACTGCCCATAGATTTTGATGTGAGACGATTAAGTTGATGTCGATTGAAGTATTTAAACTTCAAATCATAAGGTGATATTTTAATCTAGATTTGAAATTTACATAATGTCTATAAGTTTTAAGTTAAGTTAAAATTGTTAGGGTCTATAAATGAAATAAAATATTGAGGTGCTTGCTTGAATTCACTAAGGTAGTGGGTGACAAGTAGGTGCATCACATATTTTCCCTTATTGATCGACCACTAATATACCGTGGTTTCACGGTATAATTAATACTTTTTCCTGAAGTTTAGTGTGTCCGAAAGACTTTTTGTGCTAATTTTTATATAAGTTTCTCATTGTTTTGCAGGAAATCTGTCCAAAGCTAAATGCGGAGATTTTGAGCTAAGAAATGCAGAAGAGACCACCTACAGAGCTTATGACGGTCCATCGTACTTACGACGGTTCGTAGGTGGCAGCGTAGTGTAGCTGCTGAAGGAAGATGGGGAAGTCTGACCATGTGTGGGGTTACGAAGCTTGTGACGGTCCGTCGTGTCTATGACGGTCCGTCCTGCAGGTTCGTCATGAAGTTCAGAGAAGTGATCCCAGTACCCAGATTCCAAGAGTTGAAGTGTGTTGGAACGAAGACCCTCGACGGACCGTTGTGCCTATGACGGTCCGTCATACTTGCCGTCGAGGGTGGTGAAGAGAGAAGAAAAAGAAATTGCATAAGTATGGGACAACGGAGTCCATGACGGTCCGTCGTGACCACGAAGATTCGTCACGTGGTCTGTCGACCCAGCCGCGTTTTGCCAGATTTACAGCAAACAGAGTCCTTGTTTAATTATGTTTTTTTTATTTATTATAAATAGTTCGAAAAACCTCGTTTATGAGGTTGGACTCTGTTAGGTTAGACTCTATTAGATTAGACATGATATTCTTAGACTTTGTGTATTAGTGTTGGATTTTGAGATTCTTGCAAGTGATTTTTGGAGATTAATCAAGCAAACTTTTGGATTTTACTTTTTCTCATTGAAGTAAGTACATGAATTCTTATCTACTATATTTGAATATTGTGTTTATGGCTATGAGTAACTAAACTCCATAACTAGGGTTGTGGGAACCATAGGCAAAAAAAGAGATAAACCCTAACTAAAATAACAATTCTAGAATAGTGTCTTGCATGTATTAATAATTCTTTCACTTAGAAGTCTTTTTAACGGATGACCAACATTAGAACTCGCCTGAATGCTACTTGCCGGACCAAGGAGGTAGATAATAGGAAAAGAATTATTAACATAGATTTAGTGTATACTATCTAATAGGCTAGTATTTATTGGTACGCGGTAATAACTTAGTCAAATATCGAATACGATGCTTAATATAAGGTAAGGATAAGGGTTAGGATAGCAACACACGTAGCCGGACCAAGGTGCGGAGTGAGATTTTCTATATGCCGAACTAAGGATTTAGAAATACATAACTTATCTCTTTGCATGCAAGATACAAGGAGAGAATTGTTATAGTTAGAGTTATCAAGTTACAAACATGTGGGGAACACGTAAACCCTAGTTACTTTGATTAATTGATTAAAATCCAACATTCAAAGTTTTTAAGTGTCTCTACAAGTTTGTTAATTAATTTTACTCATTTAGAAATAGAAAACCCCCATTATTGTTTTTACTTTCCAAGGAAGTCATTGACAAAACAATAGTAATAACAGGTTGAAGTTAAGTCTAGACTATTTTTCTCATGGGAACGATCCCAACCTCACTAGTTGGGTTATTTTCTTGACACGACCGCTTTACTTCTTATTTGAGAAGTAAGTTTGAGCGTATCAAATTTTTGTGCCGCTGCCGGGGAATCTAGCTTTTAGATTAACTTGAACTTATTACTATAGTTTAGTTGATATTTTCTTGATTTTACTTTGTTTTATTGTTTTTTATTTCTTTTCATAACAATTCGCCTTGTATGCCAAATACACAGAGAGGAAGAGAACCCTTGTTTCCCTACGATCACGAGTTAGAGCGTACACTGCGTAATATGAATCGAAACTTGGGAATAAATGATGAGGATCTAAACCAGAACATCCCAGCTCCGGTTGATGTTCATGGTCAGATGTTACTCGATGCTCCGGGTGAACATCAACAGAGGGGACAAAATCCAATTTCACGGCCCCAGGCATACTACAGAGGGTATGATAACATAGCAGACTCGGATGGGCCACTTGCCTTGCCCCCTCTACCCACAGGCCACACCTTTGTGGTAACTAGTAGCCTGATGCAAATGCTCACTGCCAGAGGTTTGTTTTCAGGGCTACCTTCTGAGGATCCACATGCCCATATAGCTAAGGTAAGGGCAGTGTGTAAAAGTTGTGTAGGGAGGCCTTATTTTGATTTAGATGTAATAGGTCTTAGAGTGTTTCCTATCTCACTAACGGGAGAGGATGCTATGTGGTTCACTGAGCTCCCATACAACTCAATCTTCACTTGAAACCAACTAAGGGTTGTCTTCTTAGCACGCTACTATACGGTCTCCAAAAAATTAAACCACAAAGACAGAGTGAACAACTTTATGGCACTACCAGGAGAGTCAGTTAGTAGTTCTTGGGATAGATTCACCTCATTCTTGAGAAGTGTTCCAAATCACCGTATAGATGATGAGTCTCTGAAAGAATATTTCTATCGGGGACAGGATGATAACAATAAAGAGGTATTGGACACTACAGCAGGTGGATCTTATGGGGAGTGCCCTTATGCTGAGATTGCTTAAAAATTAGAGAAAATCTCCAAAAATAACAAAGCTTGGAGTACTAGGATGTCTGATACAAGGAGAAACACCTTTGCAGTACAGTCCACTCACAACCCAGCAACAGATGAGATTCGTGAAGAAATTACTCAGATGAGAACTGAGCTTAGGTTGGTACTAAAACATTTACAGGGGGTGCAGAAAAGATAAATGCAGTCAACTACTTTGTTAATACACCACCTCCTAATGATGAGTGCTATTATGCGGAGGACACTTATGCATTAAATGAGAAGACGTGGGGTTTCCGACCAAGCGCCCAAGGCTCAAATCAGGATAATTGGCGCCAAGGTCAAGGGAACAAAGGTCCGACTATGATAACTACAATCGTGAGGGTCATTATGTCTGATATGGAAACTACAACCGCGACAACAACTTTACAGGGGTAACTATGCTAATAGAAATGACAGGAATGGGCCCTATGTCCCTCCTCAAAATCGTGAAGTTACTCCTAGGGATGGTGGAGATAGTATGGCGCGAGTTGAGGATATGTTGCACAAAATGATGAGGAGGTTCGATGCTAGTGATGAGCACATTAAAGAGTTAAGGGGTGATTTAGCTAGTATTGGGCAAAAAGTTGATACACATGCAATTTCGATTAAACAGATCAAATTGCAAGTGGCCCAATTATCTGCGACAGTGAACACATGGCAATCGGGCACTCTTCCTAGCAACATGTCCAAAATACAAAGAATGATGCGCACTGTATGGCAATCACTACTCGGGGTGGTAAGCAAACCATTGACCCACCTATACCATCGACTGAGGAAAATGTGAGAAAGGATAATGATAATGTGGTAAAGGGCAATACTGAAGCAGAGGAAAGTATTGGAAAAGATGCAGAAGTACCTATCAAGGTAATTCCCATGCCTAGGCCACCACCACCCTTCCCTCAGAGATTAGTGAAAAAGACTGAGGATGGTAAATATCGGCGTTTCATAACAATGGTGAAGTAGATTTCTATCAATGTCCCTTTGGTAGAAGATCTAGAATAAATGCCCGGTTATGCTAAATTTATGAAAGATCTGGTCACCAAGAAAAGATCGGTCACTTTCGAAGATGATGATAGACTGGAGCATTGTAGTTCTATTGCTAAAAGATCCCTCGTACAAAAGAAAGAAGATCCAGGTGCGTTCACTATTCCTTGTACAGTTGGGTCATTACATTTTGCGAAAGCAATATGTGACCTGGGGGCAAGCATAAATCTCAGGCCCCTCTCGATTTACAAGAAATTGGGTTTGTGGGATCCAAAACCCACTGCGATGCGGCTACTGATGGTTGATCGGAAAGTAAAACGGCCTATCGACATACTCCATGATGTGCTAGTAAATGTGGAGTCATTCATATTTCTGGCTGATTTTGTTATTCTTGATTGTAAGGTCGATTTTGAAGTGCCTATTATTCTTGGGAGGCCATTCCTTGCTACAGGTAGAGCATTTATTGATATTGAGAAGGGACAGATGACATTTCTGTTGAATAATGAAGAAGTGACCTTCAACATTTGTAGGACAATGAGGCAGAGTGGTGAGATCCAATCGGTATCTGCCATATCCCACAAACAAAAGATGAAGAAGGAGACTAAACAGAAAAATGCAAAACAAGAGTTTATGGTTGGGGATTGGGTGCTTGTACACAGTTCTGGGGTGCCTTGTCTTCTGGGCAAGCTCAAGTCCAAATGGACTGGCCCTTACTTAATTACCCAAGTATTCCCTCATGGAGCAGTTGAGTTAAAATCCAAAGAAGGAGTGTGGTTTAAGAAGAATAGAGATAGAATAAAACTCTATTTTGGGCATAAAGCATCGGGGAATGAAGTGATAGAGGCATACCATCTTGATGAAGTTTGAGTAATCAAGGGTCCCCAGTCTTGCCGCGACATTAAATCAGGCGCTTGTTGGGAGCCAACCCAATACTTATATTCTATCTAGTAATGGTAGCGTTCTCTACTAATGGGTTTTAAATTTGCAGGCACATCATCAGGAAATTCTGTAGAAGATCACTCTGAAACAGTCACTAACGGACACATATGACGGACCGTCGTGCTCTTAACGGTCCGTCCTGCACAACTGTGCTGGTTGTCAGAGACCCTATTCCTAAAGGTCTCTCACATTTTCTAAGTGTCCTCCAACGGATATATACGATAGACCGTCATACTCTCGACGGTTCGTCCTGCATAACCGTCATGGAGGTCAGAGACCCCTCTCTTAAAGGTCTCCATTTTTTTTAAGTGTCCCACGAGGGACATAGACGATGGACCGTCATAATCACAACGGTCTGTGCTTATTTTCGGCGCCTTGCGCCCCATGTTTACTTCACCTACCACTCTTGTATTTCAATTTATTTATTCATTGGGGACAATTGCATGTCTTTTTGTTGGGGATGGAGTAAATGGAAAGTGAGTGCTAGGGTGAAATCTGAGTAGCCCAATTCACTATCCTCTTTTGGGGTTTTCTTGCCTGTGTTCTTTTTCTCCAAGAGACTGATTACTTTTTCTGTTGAACCGGAATGTCTATATCTTTCGTACATAGTTTAATTCTGGAGCAGGATAACTAAAATGATATCCTGATAAACTTAAAAATGATGCATGACTAGGCATAGTAACTGATAATTGTGTGGATATAAACATGACATAGAGTTACACCATTGCATTACCCTAAGTCTTAAATTCGAACTAGGTGTATGATAATCTGGTATAGTGATGAGATGTCAAGTGAGTGTGAGGAAAATTCGAATAAGTCCACTATTGGTACTGAGCTAGAACTTGTCTGGTTAGTCCTGCTGAAAGTAAGCTGTAATAGACAATTAGGAAAGGATCATAGGCCCTTATTCAATATATCCAATTTCTAGCCTAAATAAAATAAAACTAAATGAAATTTATCCTTCATTGATCCAAATGATCTGAGCTTAAAATAGACCATTCTTTTTCACCCCAACTGATCTTTTCAGGGAAACAATGTGTTGGCCCTGGTCCCTCCTTGGACATGTGCACCTCAACTTATGCCAAAAGCATAAGTTAAGGGTGGCTAATGCAGTAAATACCCTTCGTTATGGACCTGACCCAACTTTGGGTATTGTGTACCTTGACTCATGGCAAAGCCATGAGTTGAGGGTGGCTATTATGAGGAATGCTCTGGAAAGTGGGGTTGAAAGAACAAAGAGAGAAAAAGATCAAAAGTAAAGTGACTCAAGAATTCGTTGAAAGAAAAGTAAAGAAAAAGAAAAATAAACAAGAATTACAAACAAGAAAAGAAGAGAGTCACTTACACAAATGAAGAAAGAAGAGAAAATATCAAGGTGAAAGAATATGAGAAACTGGGCGAGATAAAGTGATAGAAAATGGAATGTTTAGCCGATATGTCAAGGAGGGCAAAAAGTCACTAAAGTATACCTAAATACACCTTACCTGACCATGAGCCTATGTTACTAGCTAAAAAAGTCCTATCGTGATCCTAAGGGTTGTATAGAGAACTTAAGGCAGTGAAAATAAGGGCAAGCTTATGGAAATAGGTATGAATGAGTGTGACTTTGTTCTGAGAGTGAGTGTTGAAAAAATAATCCTTATACTCAAACTAAAATCATCGTCTGAAAAATGAGGAGTTTGTTTTAAAGTGAGGACACTAGTTGCAATACAAGAATTGTTAGCACCTCGGTGAGAAATCTAAGAGGATATGTGTTAGTGCATGGTGAGTCTGTGTCATGTTCTGATCCCATAAAATTCAAGCCTAATAGTGATACCATGTATAGATTTGATGAGATTAATCGGGATTGATAGTCAAATGATCGCAAAGGATAAAACATAGATACTATAGTACAAAGATTTTGTAGTGAGTCATAATGCGTCGCATGAGGACAAACAATGAATTTAAGTTGAGGGTGTTGATATACCGTGGTTTCACGGTATAATTAATACTTTTTCCTTAAGTTTAGTTTGTTCGAAAGTCTTTTTTTGCTAATTTTTATATAAGTTTCTCTTTGTTTTGCAGGAAATCTGTCCAAAGCTGAATGCGGAGATTTCGAGCGAAGAAATGCAGTAGAGACCACCTACATAGCTTATGACGGTGCGTCGTGCTTACGACGGTCCGTAGGTGGCAGCGTAGTGCAGCTGCTGAAGGAAGATGGGGAAGTCTGACCAAGTGTGGGGTTACGAAGCTTGTGACGGTCCGTCGTGTCTATGACGGTCCATCCTGCAGGTTTGTCATGAAGTTCATAGAAGTGATCCCAGTACCCAGATTCCAAGAGTTGAAGTGTTTTGGAACGAAGACACTCGACGGACCGTTGTGCCTATGATGGTCCATCATACTTGTCGTCGAGGGTGGTGAAGAGAGCAGCAGAAGAAATTGCATAAGTATGGGACGATGGAGTCCATGACGGTAAGTCGTGACCACGACGATCCGTCGCGTGGTCCGTCGACCCAGCCGCGTTTTGGCAGATTTCCAGCAAACAGAGTCCTTGTTTAATTAGGTTTTTTATTATTTTTTATAAATAGTTCGAAAAACCTCGTTTTTGAGGTTGGACTCTGTTAGGTTAGACTCTATTAGATTAGACATAATATTCTTAGACTTTTTGTATTAGTGTTGGATTTTGAGATTCTTGAAAGTGATTTTTGGAGATTAATCAAGCAAACTTTTGGATTTTACTCTTTCAGATTGAAGTAAGTACATGAATTCTTATCTACTATATTTGAATATTGTGTTTATGGCTATGAGTAACTAAACTCCATAACTAGGGTTGTGGGAACCATAGGCAAATAATGAGATAAACCCTAACCAAAATAACAATTCTAGAATAGTGTCTTGCATATATTAATAATTCTTTCGCTTAGAAGTCTTTTTAACGGATGGCCAACATTAGAACTCGTCTTAATGCTACTTGCCGGACCAAGGAGGTAGATAATAGGAAAAGAATTATTAACATAGATTTAGTGTATACTATCTAATAGGGTAGTATTGATTGGTACGAGGAAATAACTTAGTCAAATATCGAATTCGATGCTTAATATGAGGTAAGGATATGGGTCAGAATAGCAACACACGTAGCCGGACAAAGGTGCGGAGTGAGATTTTCTAGATGCCAGAATAAGGATTTAGAAATACATAACTTACCATTTTGCATGAAAGATACTAGAAAAGAATTGTTATTGTTAGAGTTATCAAGTTATGAGCCTCTGGGAAACACGTAAACCCTAGTTACTTTGATTAATTGATTAAAATCCAACATTCAAAGTTGTTATGTGTCTCTATCAAGTTTGTTAATTATTTTACTCATTTAGAAATACAAACCCCCCTTTATTATTTTTACTTTCAAAGGAAGTCATTGACCAAACAATAGTAATAACAGGTTGAAGTTAAGTCTAGACTATTTTCCTCGTGGGAACGATCCCAACCTCACTAGTTGGGTTATTTACTTTACACGACCACTTTACTTCTTATTTGAGAAGTAAGTTTGAGCGTATCAACCACCCAAAGGAACAAGTAGGTGCATCCCCTACTACGACTCATTTGACCATGTTATTGGGTAAAGTACACCACCTATATCTGGCCTAAGTTGAATAATAAAAAGGGAAAAATGACCATCCAAGGCCCAACCTTTTAAAGCCCTGAAGAAATAATTTGAATGCAAAGTAGGTGCATCGCCTATGAGGATGATCAATGCAAAATTTTATTAGTTAAATTAAATAATTTTTAAATCTATTTAAATTTGAGGAAGTTCAATAATGTAATAAGTCGTATTTCACTTATATACTGTACACACAATATTTATTTTATATTTTTCTTGTCATTTAACCAGATGTTTTGAAAAAAAAAATCTGAAAATTTAGAAATAATATATTTTGAAGTTAGATCATCTTGATAACTTGATAATACATTTTTGACATATTTTATTTAAATACAAATATATACAAAAATATAAATTCATTAATGAAAATTTTTATGTTGTAAAATTAACTATGAAATAAATAATAAAAATTAAACTAATAGAAACTTAAATTTGCGTTATAAGTAGTCATATGAACCTTTCTTAGTCTAAAATGAAATTCGATAGTAAATAAAAATACCAAAAGGGAAATTTTTATCTAGTAATAACTATATTGAACAAAAGTTCATAAGAGTTTAGATCACATAAGTAGCATTGATAAATAAAGTCATTCTTTTGTCGCGAGCAAAAAACACGTGCCACTTCTTTAAATTTTAGAAAAGATATTTAGAAACATATATCTACATCACAAGAGAAACTTTTAACAAAAAAATGAATTTAGGCTACATTATGTTAACTTCACACGAACATTACACACAATTTTATATATTAAGCAAAAAAAATTGTTATTATATAATTAAAATTATTTTACTCAAGTACTCGAGGTTTTGGAATATAGACTCTTTTGGATAAAATGACTTACTTCATCACAATAGTGGTATATCATATTCCGCAAAATTTCAGACTCACTCGATGATAATAAGTCACACAAAAATATTATAATGCAATAAGAAGAAGAGATTTTCTAGATGCCGGAATAAGGATTTAGAAATACATAACTTACCATTTTGCATGAAAGATACTAGAAAAGAATTGTTATTGTTAGAGTTATCAAGTTATGAGCCTCTGGGAAACACGTAAACCCTAGTTACTTTGATTAATTGATTAAAATCCAACATTCAAAGTTGTTATGTGTCTCTATCAAGTTTGTTAATTATTTTACTCATTTAGAAATACAAACCCCCCTTTATTATTTTTACTTTCAAAGGAAGTCATTGACCAAACAATAGTAATAACAGGTTGAAGTTAAGTCTAGACTATTTTACTCGTGGGAACGATCCCAACCTCACTAGTTGGGTTATTTACTTTACACGACCACTTTACTTCTTATTTGAGAAGTAAGTTTGAGCGTATCAACCACCCAAAGGAACAAGTAGGTGCATCCCCTACTACGACTCATTTGACCATGTTATTGGGTAAAGTACACCACCTATATCTGGCCTAAGTTGAATAATAAAAAGGGAAAAATGACCATCCAAGGCCCAACCTTTTAAAGCCCTGAAGAAATAATTTGAATGCAAAGTAGGTGCATCGCCTATGAGGATGATCAATGCAAAATTTTATTAGTTAAATTAAATAATTTTTAAATCTATTTAAATTTGAGGAAGTTCAATAATGTAATAAGTCGTATTTCACTTATATACTGTACACACAATATTTATTTTATATTTTTCTTGTCATTTAACCAGATGTTTTGAAAAAAAAAATCTGAAAATTTAGAAATAATATATTTTGAAGTTAGATCATCTTGATAACTTGATAATACATTTTTGACATATTTTATTTAAATACAAATATATACAAAAATATAAATTCATTAATGAAAATTTTTATGTTGTAAAATTAACTATGAAATAAATAATAAAAATTAAACTAATAGAAACTTAAATTTGCGTTATAAGTAGTCATATGAACCTTTCTTAGTCTAAAATGAAATTCGATAGTAAATAAAAATACCAAAAGGGAAATTTTTATCTAGTAATAACTATATTGAACAAAAGTTCATAAGAGTTTAGATCACATAAGTAGCATTGATAAATAAAGTCATTCTTTTGTCGCGAGCAAAAAACACGTGCCACTTCTTTAAATTTTAGAAAAGATATTTAGAAACATATATCTACATCACAAGAGAAACTTTTAACAAAAAAATGAATTTAGGCTACATTATGTTAACTTCACACGAACATTACACACAATTTTATATATTAAGCAAAAAAAATTGTTATTATATAATTAAAATTATTTTACTCAAGTACTCGAGGTTTTGGAATATAGACTCTTTTGGATAAAACGACTTACTTCATCACAATAGTGGTATATCATATTCCGCAAAATTTCAGACTCACTCGATGATAATAAGTCACACAAAAATATTATAATGCAATAAGAAGAAGAGTACAATATCAAAAAAATTGTGTTTGAAAAATGAGAGGAAACCCCTCAATATATACTCAACAAAGGGTATGAACAGTCTTTTTTGTGTTTTATCTAACAATTCATGACCTTTTCAAAAAGTTGCAACATATTGGGAAAGTCGTAACTCGTCGAAGAAGTCACAACTCTTTGAAAAAGTCACAACTCATCGAAAAATCAAAACCCTTCAGAAAGAGTGACAACTTGTTGAAAAAGTCACAATCTATATAAGGGATATTATAGAAATTTAATATCCAACACCTAGAAGTCACTAGTACAAAGATTTTTAACAAAGAGTACAATTCCCAAAAGTTAACCCAATATACAATGTCTTGTGTCAGAATAAAGTCACATTAGCCCATACAAATTTTTAAAGCTGGCTTTGAAATGACATCAACTGATAATACTTATATATAAGATCAATCAGAAAGAAGCTAGTGGCACCTTGAAGCTAGTTCAACATGTTGTCAATTATGGGATTGTATACTTATTCTTAATTGTGATGTTGTTCAACTGAAGGTAGCCAATACATATTTTAAGTGAATCATATTTATTACAAATGAGGATTATGGAACCCAGGGAAATTTTAGATATGATGAATCTTTTATTTTGAAAGTGATTAAATTTTTTATGCCAAACTGTAGAAACTTTTATTCAACCAAATAGCAAATGTACACTATTAGTTTGTTTTGGACTCCAGAACTATTACTCAAGATATTACCAACATACCTATACTAAATAATTATAAATTAGTCTAGACACATATAACCATTTAATTGATCAAGAATTGGATGCCACTTCGGTAGGAAATGTCCTCTAATTTGGAGTTGGAGGAAAATTTTATTCAATCTCTTGGCAGAAGATTCATTGTTGTGAGAATCGCCTTAAATACCTTTAACTGCAAATGTCATAGACATTTTTTGAATATAACCAAACACAATAATTTTGCGACTTGTCCACTTCTATGCGCATATCCATTGTAGTTCATCTTCCCTGCTTCCTATTTCTCTATGAATTTTCATTCATGTCGAGAGTGAAACCCATACCCTTGTAGAACATCCCCACTAGAAAAGAAAATGACTTCGTAATTTTGTTGAGAATGTGTTACACAGTACATAACTAGTGAAACAATTATACTCCATTTTCTTAATCTTTGAACTGTTGAAAGTCTTTGATAGACGTTGAGCCATAATATAAGTTTATGTCTTGGCAACATACCTTTTGAAAGTGTGAGGAACTTCTATGGAACTTTTGGGAATCGTGGTTGAAACAACTTGTACATTTACTTGATACGTAGCGCCCCTTACTCTGAATACTTTTGTTGATCATCAACCATATTCATATTTGCTAACCATTTTTAAGACTCATGGATATTTCTAAAAACCCATCATTCTTGTTTATAAATTGGTGACTTATACAGAGATCTATCCCTGATGTAGAAGTTGTTAATCCGATGAACCAACAAGTTTTCTTTCTTTACATCCACGACCCACAAGAGTTTACATATAGCTTCCTTGTTTCATAGGTTGTAGTTTAATAAACCCAGGACTCCAAAAGATTTTGGCCTACATATAGTTTACTAATCCATCAAATCTCTTTTAGTGATCCCTGACCATAAGAAAGTACAACAAATCCAAGTCACCAATTAGACCACTATCTTCGGTAGAAGGAACATTTTATCCTATTACGTCTATATCTCAAATATCAAACTTTACATTAGTTGAATTTGACCACAATAATATAAAACTTTTTTGTCCAAAATTGAATCGTTGTGGTCTTCTCTCCACTAGTGGCATGCATTGCAATATAGTGATATTCCTTGAGGACAAGGGAACTGTAAATCTTAAAAAATCCAAGACGTGCTCTAGAGCCTAACATAAGTTTCATAAGGTATAAACACTGTTTTAAGGTCTATTTTTATGAATATAAGTCATTTAGGAAGTCTAGAAACCAAAACGTCCAAGAACGTTCATGATGTCCGGAATCTAGTTCAAGGAGAACTAGCGTGCCTTTGCTTATTTAACTATATTTTAGGAGTCAGAAATAGATGGAAATTGTTGGAAGGGCGTATAACATATGTTTAAGTTGATTCATGGTCGAAATTTCAAGGGTACGACTCTTCAGGACCAACTAAGGGACCTTGAGGAGGACCCTTACAAGTGGAGTCAAACACTATCTGAGCAGTGTGCACCCACGAGAGGGCATCGACTAGACGTGTGTGGATCGACGGGGCGTCGATGCCATACGTCCACCAACACTTAGACAAGTAGTTCTGGGGTCTTTTGCGCACAGTCTCTGACAAAGAATAAGAATGTGCTACACGGAAGTGGGGCAAGTCCGTCGATTAACCCACGATCCATCGATCGTGGTGTTGTCTATGACACTATAAATTGTTGTACGTTTTTACTTTGGTTATTTAATTAGTTGGATTGGTTAGTAGTTTAATAAGGGGTTAGGTAAGTTTAATTATCTTGATTAACAACCTATATAAAGCCCTAAATTAATTCAGACTAACACAAAACTCTCACAACTGACAAAACAAATTCTCTTCCTTCCCTTTTCTTTCTCTCTCTATAGGAAGACACCATTGAAGACCAAGATAGGGGAGGGTTTTCGGGGATGTAAATCGAATTTTAAACCATCAATGCTTCATAAAACATTAAGTTATGGTATCTAGTTCACCTTTGAGACCTCTTTCCTCAAAAGGGTTCCTTCAAAGTATTTTCAAAAGTTGAGCTTTCATGTGGGTCTTTCCCAATCTCGAAATTAATGTTATGAGTGGATTGTTTTATTTTTTATTTTGGATAATATGAATATATTAAGAATTATTCTAACCTAATTATACTACATCTTGATGGTTTGGTATAGTTTGTAAAAGATGACCCTTAACCCTTAACCATAGGTTTTTGATCTTGATATGAATTAGGTTGTATTGATCAATTGACTTGGTTATTGGTTGAATTACTACTATATGATTTTTTTTACTCTAATAATGGATGAATTAGGGTGATATGCAGCCTTATATGCTAGTTCTTGAGAAGATGATCTTGGTTGTGAAGTATGTTGCCAATTGACCTAAGTATCTAGTCGTAAGCATTCATCTATTATTGAATAGTGATGTAGTGATTCTTGTAGCCTTTTTATAATGGTTGCTATTGACTTACGATGATGTATACCCAAATTGTGTTTAATTCATGGTTATGGTAAGACTTTGATGATGAATTATTAATTATACTTGATAAGTCTTATGATCCCTATCTTTTACTTCAAATTATGGTTAATTGTGATTAAGTCATGATGTTGTATTAGATTAATCCTAGTATTAGGATTGATAGGATGGTATGATGTTTAATTGAAATGTCTTGACTATGGTTTTTTAGGTGTTACCTTAAGATGTAAATGTTAAAAGTATGATGTTAGATTTACCAATGTGCCTTATTATGATAAGAAAATGTTAATGTGCTAACCTCACCTATGTGAATTGTAATAAAAGGATTATACTCATGCAATTGTTATTGAGCTATGATGATGATTATGATGTTTATACAAGGGTTCGACCCGATGACCTACAATAAGCTATTATGATTAATAAAGGACATTAAAGACATTTTGAAAAGGGACTTAGTGTAGCACCAAATGAACTTGACATTGGGAGGTGTTGACTTTTCATAGAGGAAGATTCACACTATAGTTCTACGTGTGGTGTTTACTCACCTATGATGGATACTCATCCATTAGTATTCCCATAAGAGGAGGCCCCAATTGCCAAATTTTATGTTGAGGGATTATACCTATCTCTTAGTTCTTGAACTATGTTTTCCCCAAAGGAAGACTATCTAGTGAATCCACCTAGAAAGCTACGTTTATGTTTGGTTCTGCTTTGGCTGGTAAAACACCTTCCTTCGGTGTAAGGTTTTACAACACCAGATTCCACACATAGCTCTTGTGGTCTATGTCGGTTAAGTCAAGTGTTCCCTAAAATAAAATGAAGTAATGAAGTATAAACTAGCTAAGGTGACATGAGAGTTTAACATAGACTAGGTATAGGTGTGGGACTGTGCCTATGCCTTGCACTAGTTTGCTTTAAAGGGAACTTAAGGAGGTTTTTACTATGTACGAATATGCTTACATTGATACGTGATATGTATATGATGAACTTGCACATTGTTGATGCTATATGTGATTGTTGTCACTTAGGAATATGTGTTGGTCTACATTGTTAAAGTATGAGGACAAGTACTCCTAAATGTTATTCCATGAGAAGTAATAAGTTAGTCATGATTCTTTTTGGGTTACTTGATTGAGTAAGGTTATGGGGCTTTGCTTAGTCATTTCAGTTGTTGACTTGATAGGGGTTCATGCGTAATTTTTTTGCTTTAAATATGTTGAAATGTACTTGTATACATGATTATTGGTAATATGACTTGATGATAGAGTTACTTGAATAGGTATCCAACTATATGATATGCATGTTGACTTGACTAGACTTGATGTTGTTGCTTTTGTAATGTAAATGACTATGACTTAATGAACATGTCATATTTGTTGGTATGGTTTTGTCGAATGTCCATAAATATTTTAAATGAAAAGTAAATACTTTATGAAATGTCCCTTTTCTTAACATGTTATAATAGTATATGTGCATATGGTCTCATACTTAGTACAAATGGCGTCTAACCCCATTTCTCCTTTTTCCCCAAAATTTTAGGTTTCTCTAGTTGAAGTGCTTTGAAGACGAAATTGGAGAAGGCTTTGGATCTCTTAATACTCGAACTATGATATTGTTCTAGTATTAAAGACTATTATGTTCTTCCCTTTTCATTTAGTTTAAAACATTGTATAGTACATGTGAGGCATTCTTACTTTGATGTATGGGTTATATGCCTAAGTTCTTACACTCTTATTAGATGGTTATGAGATGAGTTGACTATTATGACTATATTATATTTTATATATAAATATCTATGTGCAATAAAAGTAGAAGACTAAGTAATCTTCCTATACGAAGGTATATATATACTATGTGTATGTAGAGTTCTATGTAAACCTCCAAGTAGATGAAATGAAAAAAAAACTAAATTTCCTCTAAATTTCACTTATGAATGTAAAGATGTAAGCTAAGAGTCTAGTTTTAGTCATCAAAGAGGACGACGACGCCGGTTACGTATAGGGGGCATTTCAAAATTGACAAACTTTGTATCAGAGCATACGGTTGAATAATGTTTTTGTCTATGTCTCCCTCAACCACATCTATGTAAGTTTGTATTCATAATAGTGAAGCGTGCCACATTTATGGATAGGAACCTACATGATGCTTACGGAACTCTCACTTTCTTCGAAGTCCATTATCATGCCTTTGGAGTGATTAGCTATATGTGCTTTTGAATTTAAACATATCATTGTCATTATAGTGAAATAAATACTTGAAGGCATGCGACACGGAGTGTTGAAGATGAGATTGACAATGCTAGAGTTCCTCCACGTGGTGATAAAGTTCCTCCTCTTGAGAAAGATATGAATGATGACCAAGCTCCAGCAAACCCTCCTCTTTTGATGAATGAGAACATAAGGGATGATCTTCTCCAAATGGCTCAAGCCATGATGTCCAAATCTAATCCGGAGGTTGTACCAAAGGAAAATGAACAAGTTTCTACAGTGGCCTCCCGTCTAAGGGACTTCAATTGGGTGAATCCTCGTACTTTCTATGGGTCCAAGGTAGAATAAGAACCCTATGAGTTTAGTGTAATATGTAAAAGATTCTTTGTTCTATGTGGTTGTCTACTAGTGAAAAGGCCGAGTTATCCACTTACAAACTCAAAGTGTGGACCAAACTTGGTGCGTCCAATGGAAGGACAATAGGTCGTTAAGGGGTGGACGGTGACTTGGAAAGTGTTCAAGAAGAAATTTATTGATAGGTTATTTCCTAGTGAGAAGATGGAAGACAAGGTGGTGTAGTTCATCAACCTTCTCTAAGGAGGTATAAGTGTTCTTGAATACTCTTTTACATTAGTTAAATAGTTAAAATATGCTCCTTCTTTGGTTTCTGACCCTAGAGATGAAATAAACCATTTTATGATGGGAGTGTCGGATGACATTCAAGAAGAGTGTCATTAGGCTATGATACATGACAATATGACTATTTATCGTCTCATGGTTCATGCTCAGCAAGTGGAAGAAATAAGGTCTAAAAGGAGAAGTAGATATCCAAAGAGGGCAAGATCCTTTGGTGTTTCTTCAAAAAGTAGGCTTAAAATGACATGTTTAGGTTCAAAAAGAGGGTGTCAAATCAAGTTCCTCCCAAGTCAAATTAGAGGTCTTTCCTTATTATCTTCCCGATATTCCTCCAAAATGAGAAATTGGTTTTGGTATCGACTTGTTACCAGATACGAATCCCATTTAAATTCCTCCGTATTGGATGGCTCTGTCCTAATTGAACTAGTATAGGACTCAACTCAAGTAGACAAGGGCTTTATAAGACCTATTATTTCTTCATGGGGTGCTCTGGTTTTTGTTGTGAAGAATAAGGATGGGTCCCTTCGAATGTGCATTGATTATCGTCAACTCAATAAAGTCACAATAAAGAATAAGTATCCTCTCCCTAGCATTAACGAACTGTTTGATCCACTCCAAGGGGCAAGTTACATTTCTATGATTGGCTTTAGATCATAGTATAACAAACTTATGGTGAGAGGTGAGGATATACCAAAGACAATATTTCGGACTAGATATGGTCAATATGAGTTCTTAGTAATGTCCTTTGGTCTCACAAGTGCCTCGATGACGTTTATGGATATCATGAATAGAGTATTTTGAAGTTACCTAGATTCATTTGTCATTGTGTTCATTGACAATGTCTGGGTATATTCAAAAAATAAGAGTTATCATATGAACCATTTGAGAATGATGTTACAAGTTCTTAAGGAGAACCAATTATTTTCCAAGTATAGCTAATGTGAGTTTTTGTTGAGGTCGGTGGTATTTCTTGGTCATATCATCTCTAGTGAGGGATTTGAGGTTATTCCAACAAAAACTGAGGCAGAAAAGAATGGGCCTAGACCTTTCAATCCAACCAACATTAAGAGTTTCTTGGTCTAGCGGGTTATTACTGGAGGTTTGTCTATGGTTTTATGTCCATTGCATCTCCCTTAATACTTTGACCCAAAAGAGAAAGAAGTTTGATTGGTCGGAGGCATTTGAAAAGACCTTACAAATGTTATATAGCCCATGTGAGTCATTCTTACTTTGGTGTATAGGTTATGCCCAAATTATTACACTAGATACTTATGAGGTGAGACGACTAATATGACTATTTTATATTTTATGTATAAATATCTACGTGCAAAATAATTAGAAGACTAAGTAATCTTCCTATGCCAAGAGTCTATGTAAACTCGATATACATATACTATGTGCATGTAGAGGTCTATGTATACCTTCGAGTAGATGTAATGAAAATATTTTTAAATTTCCGCTAAATTTGACCTATTAATTTAATGATGTATGCTAAGAGGCTAGTGTTATTCCTCAAAGAGGACGATGACACTTCTTACGTCTAGGGGCTATTCCCGGATGTTACAGGAACTCAAGCTATTTTAACGAAATTTCTCCATGTATAAAGTACATTTCATATAAGAGTTTATTTTTCAATTCTTTGAATACTTAAGTAATATATATTGAGCATTTGTACAGATTGTCCTCAACCCCAAAACCTCCAAAAATTGATAGAAAGCTTGTAGTAGTAGTAGTTGGAAAAAGGTTTTATCAGCTCTATTGAGTATTATAAGATAATCATAAAATCAAATATTTATATAATTGACTTTGATGCAGTAAGGATGGAAATTAAAGTTTGGGTTCAATTGGAGTTGTTTCAAGAATATGTTAACGTTTTAACCCACTACTGATAAAAATAAGTTCGGGGACTTGAAGTCACCTTGACTTTCACCATTAGTTCCTTGTAACTTTTGTGTTAGACTTCCATAAATCAATAAAGAGTAGTTTATAGTGGTAACATACTCCATTTAGAAATTAATTAATTTGATCAGGAAACCAAACTCGAGCAATGAAATTTTAAATAAATTCCAGTTGAATTATTTATAGGATTCCTAGATATCAATCTTAATAAAGCATCTAGTGGAGAATCCTTCTTATAAATAACCTTAAACAAATTCAAGTGCTACTATGAGATTGTCGAGTATACTCCTACCAGAAATGAAGCATGCATGAGATTCTCCAACCAATTTTTCAACCACTTTCTTGAATCTAGTCGTTATTAATTTATCAATAGTATTTACAAGGTTGTTCAGGAACCAATAGGTCTATATTCCTAGACATAAATTGGATTTTTAACCTTTGGAATCAAGGTCATTGTGGTATAGTTAATCATCAATAGACCACTTTCAACATTTTACCAAATCCCTTGATACCTCTTTTACTAAGGTGAGTTGTTGATATGTTGTCAAGTAGTAAACATCCTTTGCCACTTCTATATTTAGATAAGAAATCTCTACAAAGTTGAATAACGATAGAGACCCAAAACAATTAGGGATAAAAGAATTGTGATCTCTTTAATTAATTATAAAGTAGTAGGATTTACAAGGTATTTATACAAATTATTGAAATCCTAATTATGTAGAACTTTCAAGATAATGACCGTTATCCATATCAGGAAATTCCTAATTTGGTTTTGATAAATAAGTTTATATTCAACAGCCTCCATCAAACTAACGTTGTCTCTCAAGAGACATGAGTTTGTCCAAAAAATAAGTATGTCTACTTCTGTACATGGCATTTGTGAATAAATCAGTCAGTTGATATTTAGAGGATATATAATTTAGGCTAATACTCCAATCTTCAACAAGTTCTCTAATATAACATCTATGTTCATGGTGCTTTCATGATGGACGGGGTTTGTTTCTATTCTGATTGCACTGGTGTTGTCGCCATACAATGTGTTTGATCCTTTCATTTCCATGAAGAGTTCTAATAGCAACCTCTACAACCAAATAAATTTAGAGTTGTGATGCCTTTACCATACACCGTGGGAGGGATCGTCACTCGAGAACCATTATTGACCCCAAGGGAACCCTTGTCCTAACTTACTTTCTCAGAGGAAGACTTCACTTATCAAAGATAGTTCATATAGAACTTAGAATGTGATAAAGAAACAATTCAACTCGCCAATTAACCAAACTCAAGTCTCGACATATGATAATGAAAATTAAAAGACTAAAGAACTATAACTAATGGTCTATCAAGCCTATAAACAAAAGGATTGTAGTGACAAGACCTCAAATTGTTTTAACAAATAAAATACTAAAAGAAATTATAAGAGGATCCTCCAATAAAGCAAGGAATCAACCGACTCAGAGTGCTTAACTGATCAACGCGACAATGGATGTTGATCCAGATTATTTGTGTCTGCATTAATAAACGATGCCGACCAAATGACATCAATTCATTTAATGTACGCTTATGTGAGGGGACTTCAAAAATTAACATAAACTTGAATGGGATCTGAAAGAAACACTTACCTTGACTTTACTCTACTTGTGAAAAACATAACTCAATAAGAAGCAATAGAACATATGCAATGATAGAAAGCTATAATAATAGTAGAAAGACACTCAGTTTATTAACAAATTCAATAACATGCAAAACTTAACTCATGTAATAAAGTTATATAGTTTCTATGGGAGTTTCTCCAACCGATAACAACCAATATGAGCCTAAGTGCTGATACAACATCTTGCCCACACTTTCAAAATTGTCGTATACATTTGTTTCATATTGGACGCCTTAACTAAGTAGATCCACTAGTTTATGATAAAAAGTACAAAGCAATCATCTAAATAATCTGATCATTTACTACCCATGATGGTTATATGGTTTATGGAGTCTTGATTCATTATCAACTCGCGTCCCCATATCCTTGCTCAATACTACACTTAAAGTTTACTTAGCTCATATGTTTTAAAATAATCTTCTTTCTTTGGTATGACATTATTACTGAAAACGTAGCTTAAAATATCTCTTGTAATAGTTGTTTCCATTCTTTCTCAAATGTGAAAACATTTCTAACTTCTGGGAATATCTTTTGAAAAAATTATGAACTTCACTTGACGTACTTCTTAACTTGTAGACATGATCTTAAATTTACTTGAATTGAATTATAGATTCAAGGTTCGTGATATCATGTTTATGGATGATTTAAACATGTAAACATGTACCTTAGAAAGGTAGAATTACCTAGAAAACATAGGCATGATACTATGGAACTAGTATAAAAAGATGGAACAAGAAAAGTAAGAATTGTCGTCCATGGCACTTTGAGAGGTGCAAGAGGCAAAACCTTGAAATTCAAAGACAGGATTGGGGGTGCTATGGCTTGTGCGTATCCCCAGAGCCCATAATTCAGAGACCCCTTTTTAGGGATCTAAGAGATATGAGTCCCTTGGTGCTCCCCAACTTTGGTTTGCTATTTTTCAACACGAAACTCTCTAATTTCACATGATTCCTTCCCAAAAAGCTTGGATTGACTTATACCCTCAATATATACTAGATTCAACTCAAAATTTCACCCAAAACATGAATCAAATATTAAGAAAAAATCAAGAATACAACCCACAATAATTCAAAACAATTTAATCAAGAACTCAAAAAATTTAATTTCAAATCTTATACTTCACTGAATTGAATCATGATTGGCGCACGGGTGAACCAAACCAATGCTATATGATCTCACATACCTCTTAGAATTGAGTCCTTAGAGAATCCACTACACAAACTCTAACATTCTTGTCTTAAGTTTTTTCTTCTTGTTTTTCTTATTTAGTCTTTTCTCCAAGCCCTAGCATGAACATAAACTTTTCTAAATCGTCTAAAATTTTATTTGACCCCAATTAAATTCATAAAAATGAATTAAAATAATTGGGTAAGGAATATACCTAAATACCCTTTAAAAATCCCGATTAGACTTTAATTATTTGAATAGCAAAACTTCAAATAGGCATATCTCACTCATAAAAACTAGAAATTGCTCAAACTCGGTGGTGTTGGAAAAAATATTTCATCATATTTCTTACGATATTTGGAAACTTATCTAAATAATCCTGAGCTAGGAATTATTGTCGTTTAAAGTTAACCAAAAACTCAACAAACTTGTTTCTCCAAAGAACAGTGGGTGATGCTACTTCCTTAGTCCTCAACATGAAAACTACGATCTAGAATTTGGACAAGAATCTCCTCATAAGATAAATTATCCATGTTCCCAATATCTTTAGTTGGTTTGATTAATGAACGATCCCCAGTGAACTTCTTCAACATGGATATGTGAAATATCGTATGAACTGCGGCTAACTCTTGTGGTAGCTCCAACCCATAAGATATATTACCCAAAAAAATTTATATTATGTAAGGGACGATATACCGTGGACTAAGCTTCTCCTTAAATAATCTTACAACACCTTTCATGGGCGAAACTATCAAATATTCCCAATCATTTGCTTAAAATTCTAACTCCATTTTTCTAACATAGTTGTAGGATTTTTTACGACTCTATGAAATTTTCAACCTCTCTTGAATCACTTTAACCATATCCATATCTTGATGATCTAAATGTTACCCTATCAACCCTGCTTCCAACTTCAAAACATCTAATATGAGATCTATATCTTCTCCCACAAATAGTTTCATAAGGGTTATTTGTATGATGGAATGGTAACTATTGTTGTAAGAAAATTTAATATGATGTAGGTGATCATCCCAATTACCTTTGAAATAAATCACACAAGCCATAAACATATCCTATAAGATCTTAATAGTGCGCGCTTCTTGACCATTTGTATGAGGATGAAAGTAAGTACTTAAGTTAACTTTTGAACCGAAACCTTTTTGGAATGATTTCCAAAATTGTGTAGTAAATTTCTAATCTTTGTCTGAAATAATAGTGACAAAAACATCAAAAAGTTAGTTAATCTTGTCATTCTATCGAGAATCACCCAAATAGAATCACATTGCCTACTAGACCTTGGTAAACCCAAAACAAATCCCCAAAAGTTCATTCTCCCAAAATAATTCCATCTCTGGAATATTGAAGATGGAGAAGAAGAAGATGAAGATTCAATATAGGGTTCAAAAAAGAAGTTTCCATACTTCAATTTATTTGGGCTTTGCTAGTAAGTTATTATAGTTTTGATCCATGTAGTTCTCAAATTCTCCAATCTAAACCGGTCGAAATTCCCAATTTGTTAGGGTTTTCCTCAATTATCATGGGTGCTCTGCAAAATTAATTTAAATGATTCATTATAATAAATTTAAATATGAATTAATGAATTACACTGATTTTATGATTATGTCCCCATAAAACAATTTAAACACCCATATTTTCGAGTTATGAATCATGTGATGTTAGATTTTTAATGTAAAAGGAGAGTTCTATTAAATTAAGCATATATTGCTAGATTTACATGATGTTATGATGAAAGTCATACCTAAACTATGCTTTCTAAGTAATTATGATTGAAACTGGCTTTGATCTCCAGAGGCCGGTAAATTATGGACTATTGCATGTTCTTATGATGTCTATGCCATTGTTTTAAGGGGCTCTAAGAGTAAAGTACCAATGATGATGTTGTTATTGCGTTATTCAAAGGTTATTATTATAAACACAAACTAGCATGATGTCAAAGGTTTCCTCACATAATAAGGGTTCTTAGGTTGAAAGTTATTCTCACCTAATTGAATTCGAGTCTAAAAACTATTATCAATAAATCATGGATGGTGAAGGTTTTCTCATGCATGGTTTAAGGATCTACTCCATAACAAGGTAAGTCGAGTCTTACTAAATAATATGTGGGTTTTATAAATAGTATCGAGTGGATATTGATGTAAGATGGAAACTCGCACGAAATAAAGTCTGGGTTTCTAAAAGTAATCTCTTGAGATGAAAGATCTTTAGAGTAGAGGACATGTTTCTATTAGAAATATCCTTATCCCTTAGTTATGTGCCCCCATATATCTATTATCTGCTAAATCAACTTAAGCTAGAAGTCCATGATTCTACTTGGGCAAGTAGGACAACCCTTTTGGGTATGGGATACACCATAGTATTATGTTATAGCTCTAATTGTCTTTATGTTAGTCACGACTCAAATCTAGTCTTGAGTGAATCCCACACTTAACCTCCTAGGTGGGCAACCCAAAGATTCAACCCTAACATATATAAATCATTCACCAGCAAAGTACGAATCATAACGTAGAAGCTTAAATCTCATTAGTGTAAGAAACACAAATCCATTATAATCTACTATATGTCATTCCCAAAACATGAAAGTCATCACATAAAGAAAATCTAATTTTCAATACTAAGTCTAAGAGTATAAAAGACACCAAAATAATTAAATAAAATGGGTTATGTCCGAAAACTAATGACATTATGTCATGACGGAGAGAATCCAAAACGAGATTGAACGAGTAGCTCAACTTGGAATCTGATATACATGAGACTTGCTATAGATGAAGGCGAGTCGAGGTCGCCGGTACACTCATTGTACAACATAAAAAGAAATAAAGGAAAAAACAAGTAGGACTTAGTATGGGGCAACATGTAATGAGTAGGTATCATCGGCCAACCCAAAAAAAAATATATATACAATGAATAATAGTAGAAAATCAACTATGACACTAACAAGTAACTAGAAACAAAAACATGAACAAGTGGCAACAGAAACCAGTAAATAATCACTCATAATATCCTGGGCACATATGGGGACTCATGCCTCCACACCACGTTCATTTGGGAAGTGGATTCTTTGAGATTGAGTATGTTAAGTTAATTCAATAAGTTTTTTTATAATTTTACTGTGTCGGAACGTGACACTCCGCTCTAGTTATACTATGTCGCAACGTGACACTCCGATCCAATAATACCGTGTCAGAACGTGAAACTCCGATCCAATAATACCGTGTCGGAACGTAACACTCCTATCCAATACTACAATGTCGGAACATGTTACTCTGATCCAGTAATATCATTAATTTATTCATTATTATCACCACTTTCAATTCATTAACAATATTTCATCAAACCTTCTTTATTCACGACATAACTTCGATAGAGAGGGTTCAAGATCATAAATTCAACGGTCTTAGAATTTTAGACCAACCCCAAACCACACAACCAAGCTATACAACCACACAACCAAGCTATACAACCACACAATCAAGTACATACGAAACTTACAATATCATTCAATACATATCAATCGCTATTGAGAGTCTATCTATCAAATAGAAATAAACATAACCTACCTCCACCGAAGAACCGAAGTCAAGCAAGTTACTGCTTCAATAATTTTCCCTTTCTCAATGCCTTCGAACACTTCCAATTTATGCAATGTATGTAATTTTTAATTCAAAGAGTCTATAGATACTCAAATTACAAAATGCGTAGACTAGACCAAAAAATCATCAAACAAAAATCTATACTCAAGTTCCTAATCTTGAGGTCCAGGAACATGTCAAGAATCTTTTTTCTTATATTCTGCCTAAGGTAAAGTCTTTATTTCTCTTCATAATATACTACACTTAATATTTAATTAACTATCTCAATTTTTTTAACCTTAGATTAAGTTTTAATGATAAAAAGAATAAAATATAATACACAGTATTGTTTTCGAACTAATGCATACTAAAATAACAATTTATTGGCCAACCATTAACTATTCTAGCACATCACAATTATGTACTCATCATTACACTATCATTAATTAAACATTGTACCTTAATTATATCCAGACAAGAAACCCGCAATAGATTTTTATCCTTTTTTAAAAAATTAAACAATCATATATTGATATAAAAGACGTTAGTGACACAACCATAAACCAACATTCCCATTTAAATTTATTTATTTCCAAAACTAGCCCTCCCTTTTCACGATAAGTTTAAACTTTTATGAAAATTACATTTTAGAAAAGTTGTGACTAATATAAAAAGGTGTGACTTTTATAAAGAGTTGCGAATTTTATGAAAAACTGACTTTTATAATATGTTCTGACGTTTATGAAGGATTCTAACTTTTCCAAAGAATCATAACCTTTTTCATAGGGCAATATAAACATTTGTTCACACTATCTTATGTTGTGTATAAATAGAAAAATTTTGTAAAACTATAATTTGTAGGGTTTTTTCTTGCTATTGGGTAGTCAAATTGAAATACATTACTTCAATTTTCTTAAGTTACCTACTTTCATTCTTGAAAGTTTTCATGGAGCATAATCTTAACTATAAGTCAAGTGATTCATGGAATTATGGCAAATTTTTCTCTTATTTTCGTGACATTTTTAAAACTATATTAAGTTTCAGCAAGGATGATTGAAAATTGATCATCTCTTTTGTCCCTTTCTAAAGGTTTCTACATATAAGCAAAGAAAATTGATTTCAATTTTAATGTGATACGCTGCTGAAATGGTTTATGGTTGAATTCATTACATTTGATGCTTTAGTAAAAAATCTTTATTTCTTCCATTATTGTTGTGTATGTTTTTTTGGAATTCATATACATTAATTAAGCTTCTTATTAAGAATGTTTCTTTCTCAAAGTTTTCTTCCTCTTATTTCATTAAACTTAATTTTTTTTACTATAAATCATTGTGATTGATGTACCTATTTCAATTTCTTTTTGAAATTTTGGTAACTTATTTTTAATTATGTTTAAAAGACCAGTGAGGATGATTGAAAATTTATAATTTTCGAGAATATTTTTTGTGGGTTGTGGTATATTTGATTGCACAAAACAACAAATATTTGATAACTAATGTGGAACCAATGTTGTAGTTTGTTAAAAGAACTAAAATGATTTCTCTCTTGCTTGCCACAGTTAGTATATTATTCTAATTATTTTTTATTAGGTACAAAACATTTTGTATTCCATTGCACTATCCCTAGAATATTTGTATAGAGACAATTAGTCCACATCTTTTATTGCAAGTTAACTAATTTGTCATATTTCCTGTTCTCTTCTTCTTGGGCATAGAAGAGATCAAGTTTTTGTGAAACAAACAACTGTCCAAAATACACTATTAAAATGTTTTTTATCGTCAATAAGTATGCACGTCCACCAAGATTACTATAGCCTTTACCGATATTAATAAACTGTCATTTTATTCAATGTTGCTATAGACTTCAGGGATATTTATACAGAGTACCAATTGCCTCAGAAAATACATTTTTATCAATAATTAAGCTATTAATTATCATTAAAGATCACTTTTTTGTAGTTATAACTCATTACCCTTTGATAAAGTTTTTAATTTTTTTATAAAGAAGTAACAACTCTTTCTTTTTGCTTCTTTCAATTAAATTTGTGAACCATAAATTTTAAAACAACATGAAAGACTATCTTTTTTGAAAAATATATTAAGTAACATGTATTTTTCATCTTGATTGTTAGGAAAGTAAGGCCGTCTTTATTATTATTTTTTAATATTTGTGAGTTCAAGAGCTCACAAAATTATGTTGTGAGATTTTATATGTTATATGTCAAAAATTGTGTTTAGTACATCTCATTGTGAACAATCAGATGTCACCTATTGCTTGGTTGATTATTGCATTAATTTTTTGTAAATCCATATTATAATGATAATCATAACTAGGGTTCAATCAAAATATGGTTGGGGCCAGTGATATGAAACCTTAAAATTAGTAATGACTATTTTATAGGGAATGACCATAAAACATTTATGATAATAAAAATTTTAGGGTTATTTTTAGCATATACATAATATGTCATACAATAATAAAAAAATAGAATGATGGAGGTTCTTAAGAAATGAGTCCAAGGTCGTCCATTTTAATTTAATTAATTATGATCTTGTATGGACGTGATGTTCTACTTTACTTAGGAGTTTTGTTGTTCAACTTTTTCTAGTCACTTTTTTAATAACGTCTTATGTTGTTGTTTATAAATTCTTGATATTTAAAAAAATTCATTACATCTAACCAACTATTTTCACGGAAATTTTCTTACTCTTCTTTTTTATACTTAAAATCTATCTGTTACTCATAAATTGGTTAAAACAAAATATGGCATACAATAATAATAAAGAGATTGATGGAGGCTCATAAGAATGGAGTCCAACGTCGTCCATTTGAATTTAGTTATTTATGATCTTATATGGACTTTCCACTAGGATTCTTATCTTTCCACGTTTTTTGTCTCTTTAGGATCCTCTGACTTTGTTTTTTATAACTTCTTTTTGAATTTAAATTTTTTTATTGCACTGACCAACTATTTACAAGGACATATTCTTCAACTTTTTATGCATACTTAAAATGTATCTACTTCTTATGCATACTTAAAATCTCTCGATCATTTTCTAAAGACGAAGCCAAAGCCGAGTTGAGCGAGCGACGACGACAATGGCGCGAGGGGGGTCCCTCTTTCAAACCCAATTAACAATTAATATTAGTTTTTCAATATTTAAACTCTCTATTCTTCTTTCCACCATGATGAGGGACAAATGTCTTTCACTAAATCATATGAGAATTTTTCAAGTTCCAAACTCTTCAAGTTCCCAATATTTCAAGTTCCTCTCTTTTCATCTTTACTCCATTTCCCTTTAATTCTTTGTACATACCCAACATTTGGAAGAGCTACATGTTTTTTCATGATTGAAAAATCTAGCTCTGTAAGATGAGCTAGGTTTTGAATAATAAATGACGGTATTTCCCTTTGACAATGCCTTTCAACTTAATCTCTAACTCTGACTTCATTCTTCCAAGGTTTTGCTGGAATTTCTCCAAACTTTGGGAACCCTCAAGATTCAGATGTTCAAGAGACTTTACATTACCACATGGAAAACTCTCCACGATATACAAAATTAAATTAATGAGTTTTTTTTTTTGCAATATCCCAAGGAAGAATAAACCATTTTAAGACTAATACATTTCTCTAGATTTAAGCCCTGCATCCCCGTGAAATTTTGTGTTTGCATCAGTCATATGGAGAAACTCAAATCTAGCCATCGTAGACACAACAAAAGCTCCTATTCATAACAAACAAACTTTAATATTTTGGAGAAAATAAAGATTACACATACCTAAAGATACACCAGTACTATACCTAATGATCAACAATTCTGTCTCTACAAATCTTCTATTGAATTCCTCTAAATATGCCGTGCTATCCCTCCAAATAAATTTTTCTATCACAATATTTATTCCTTTGATTCTACAACAAATATATATGATCATGCTAATATATATCATTATATAGTTACTTTAATATACAATCATTTAGTTGTCAATCATGCTAACATCCCTCATAAATTAACGTTGGTGGATCAAGAAGCATAAATTTGCCTACTAGAAATTAATGGTGTTTCCGTTCCATGGATTTTGTAAACGAATCATCTTCTTGAAGATCACTGGTCAACTGTGGAAGAATAATGACTCCTTTATCTACAATTTTTTGTTTATAATGACAATCCACTTTGATGTGTTCGTTCCTATCATAAAAAGCTATATTCATAGCAATCTGAACAACACTTGTATTGTCATGGTGAGAGAACTAGAATAAGATCGAGGAAATCCAATATCATTAAGTAATCCACCAAACCTACAACCTCGGAGCAAGGAATAGACATGGATAAATATTCGAGTATCAAGATATCACGCACAATCAGAATCACAAAAATATTAGGACAAATAGGAGACCCACTTCGAAAGAACAATCCACGAGTAAATGTTCCTAGAATGCAGTGAATAATGTGATGAACAACTACCAAGTGGTCAGGGGAGCTTCCATAAAATGACTAACTTGTTGAATTGCAATACAGATATTAAGTCGAGTAATAGTAAGGTAATTTAAACTCCCAACTAATTTTCGAAATATAGTTGGATCAGGAGGATGATCACTTTCCTCATGAAGATACTTAAAATTCAATTCTAGTATAAGATAATATTAATTTATGTATATCTTTGTCATCACGATTCAGGCAGACTTATGACAATAATATAACCTTATATATCCATGAGTAACAATGTTAAAGATAGGTTAAACGTTTTTACTCAATGCAATTGGGTAATTCTCGTATTGTCACCGAAAAGTATTTTATGAAATACAAAGATCTTAGACTAAAAACTATTTATTTCGAATCTATTGGAAAGTATTTTATGAAATACAAAGATCTTTTACGAAAAACAAAAAAATGGGTCGTTACATTAGATACCATTTACCCATTGTTCATCCTCGAACGATCAAAAGAAGGTGAGGGTTAGAAAGGGTGCCTCATGTCCTAGTGATTCCTTTAAAATAATTGTACCTAGTGTCTCATCTCAAACTTATCAAACTAATCAACTAGAGATCTGTACCTCCTCCTATAAAATTCCTAAAATAGGGACATCTCAATACTCTGATGAGAACTATTGTTCTATGCAAGCTCAACTAACAACAAATCTATTCTCAAGTGAACTCTTCAACTAACCAATTCTACCACTAGACCTTGACACAACCATAAGGACAAATGTTTTCTAACCTAACCATGCTAAAATCCCAAATCAATATTGGTTACAATAAGGAGTGAACCTGAACAAACCATCTGAGATATGTTCGAAATTACATCTTCACAACATAATATCTCATCGATCTTAAGCTATAAAAATATGATATTTAGAGATCAATTAATCATCAGATAAAATCGAATTCATCCGATACAAAGTAGAAAATGATCAAGTACCCACCATCAAGTGATACACCCAAGCATACAGAACCTCTAACAACATTGTCGATATGTTCAATTAGTAGATTTTATAGACGAATCTTAAGAATGAAAAGACTAGACACAATTGTTCTAAAATTCAATCACATATATACAAAACATGATACCGATGATGAGATAAATCTTAAGTCTATCGTACAACTGTAAATATTTAGAGTAGCTCTCCTATAAATTCTCATAAGCAAAGTATTGTGTGTAGAATCACTAGTATGCTTCAACTATTCCAAACAACACTAAATATTCCATAACTGAAATGAACATGTCTAACCAAGGATGTGACCCCACTAGGAGGACAATCACAGAATTGGTACACTCTATCCTCTAATAGGGACTCATCCATAGAGTCAAAAACACACACAGACGGAGAAAGTGAATCATACTCTAAATCATGCCCAAAATGAAGTAGTTGGTCACATATAAATGTACATAACCAAGGTCTAATAACTCTAGATACTCCTTCCATAGTTCCTATATCAAACATTTTCATAAATCTGACTCTATCTCTTAGATTTTCTAGCTATCCACAATCACCAATTTAGTCCCTATTATAATTGCACACATACTTGATTTATCAAACCCCATATCCACTACAGTCAACAATCTTAATACTTATAAAACATCATAACCACATTGATCATCTACCTTGCACTCAAACCATTATTAGTAGCAATACTCTTAGAAAATGTACGTACAAACTATGACTATCTTCCTTTCTATTTAATCATTTCATGACAATTACGAGTCCCAAACATGACTAAAAATAATAATTAAAATTTTATAGTACCTTTCCATCGAGATGAAACTATTAAATCACACCCAAAGTAAACTTCACACTACTTCCACATACCATGCTTTAGCTACCATTCTAAACAATCACATACCTCATAATTTGTTACTTAAACCAAAAGTCAATCTTTATAAAATTTGATGATAAACTCTTTGTAATTCTTTTACGGACTGGTTCACATCTTATAGACATATCTAAAATAATAGGAAACAATCAGTACAACCTTCGACTACACCCCTAGGGTTTTTACAAAAGGTTTTATTCCTTCAGTTTTCTCAAATTCTTCTCATGATGCAAAATTCTAATTATTTGGGACCCTTCAATATATTAGACTCTTGTTTCTCAAGAACACTTACCTATGTTAACATTTGTACCTACAATCCATGACGTTTTACTGCACACTCTAAATCAAATCTCTGAGGGATGCCCTTCCTTATATTCTTTAACAATAAAAAGTAACAAAATTTACGAGTCCAATCATGTGCAAGTCCTTCTAAATGATCGATACCTGATGCAATCAATCATTTATTACCTTACAAATTCATACCTTGACAAAACATATCATTAGAAATGGAGTCTTATAAAAAAAATTTTGAATTATAAATCAAACTTTGTGACCCAACACCCTCTTTCCCCAATTCGTAAACCCTAGTTTTCCTTATAAATATCATGTTTCTTCATTTTAAAAAAAATATTGGTGAGGGAAATTTTCTCGGATTTTGATTTCTCTAGGCAGAGAACAATTTTTTTTTAGCTCAAAGTTTCTTTTTCTCTTCGTAAGGAGATTTTTTTGAGCTCAAAGTTTATTTTTCTCTTCTCATCTTTACGATTTGAACGAAAAGAAGGAGAGTGGGCAGTGCATTGAGAGACACATGTTTAGAGAGTCTACAAAAGAGGGGAAACACTTGAGAGTAAGGTGACTGGAAACTACGGATTTTATTTCACTCCTTCGGTTGATTTCATGACCACTTTGCACATCGGATATCCTCGAGAGTTTCTTGTTTCTGGGTTGAAGGATTGCTATCGTCGGCTCGTTGTCTTCATTCGCTGCATTAAAAAAGGTAACAGCCTCTCTACTCATTCGTTAGTCGTAGTTCCAAAGTGATGCTCCCTTTTCTCCCTCAGTATTCCTCTCCTTTTTTAATGAGTTCATAGCGTATCGTTATACCTTGTTTATGGTTGTGCTCTGTTTGCTCTACTGACTGCAAAAATGAGTTTTTGTAGTTTGGTATTTTGTTTATTCGTTTTTAGGCTCGTCGTTAATCGTTGGTTCTCTTTAAGACAGCTCACCATCTCCTTATTTCCCTTCAGTCATTGTTGGAGGATAGGAGTATATATTTTGTGTTGCTATAGCCTAATGTGATTGTATAAAGTTGTTCGCTATGTTAGGTTGGATTTATTTGAATTAGATTTTGATTTAAATTTTATGTTTCATATGTTACTGTTTACTTAGTTACTCCGTAAAATCATGAAATAGTTGTTGTTGTTGTTGAGCTGATCTCACACGATGCGTTTTGACTCTAAGTTTTTATCATCATGAACTTTTGGAAACTGGTATTTGTATTTTTGCTTCTTATGGTGATTTCCCACATGCTTAGCTTTTTATCGCAATGGGTTCTCTTGAATTTTCGTGGCTGATTAGGCATGTTTCAACTTCGGTTTATCTTTTGTCGCATCAATACCATTGTGTCGTCATTCTGATGAGGTCGCATTCATGCCTTTGTTATGTGTTTTAAAAGTGTCAAAGTGGATTAGGCCGTTGTACATTCGGTTGCCTATGAATAGAGTTTTCCTTTATAAACTTCAATTGTTGGAATATCCTCATGTGAATATTGTTCTTAGTTTGGCCTAACTTAGTATATCTCACTGTGTATTTCTCAATGCCAGCCGTTATAAGGTTTTTCGGCCACTATCATTGATTGTTGCATAAGGCCTTGAACCCCCAAGTTTCAATGTTCGATTTGGATAAAACCAGATTGCTTAGTTCTTGATTGATTTGAATATGTATATGTGTGTTTTGGCTATAGCTTTGGTGAGTCTTGATCGATAGTTATTCAATGAATTCTTGTAGTTTGACTGTTCTAATTTTCTCATTTTCTAGCCAAAATGCATGGTCATATGGTAGTTCATTTATGCTTCTTTTCAGCATTATAAAATATGCCAAGACGTGCATTCATCAATAATTGGGGTCTAGATGATTAATTTAATCAAAATCATTTCTCTTATCTTTAATTTTGGTTCCGATGGTCCGCAATATTTATCATGGGTATGAGTCGTTGTTTAGTTCAGTCTCTTATTTGTTGTTACTGCTCAACAATATTATTCTCTTTGCATGCATTTATTCATGCCTATTTATGTTATACCCAGCATACTAGTTCGAGAAAGGGCTACCGTGTTTAATTATTTTTGGTCATTTGTTATTGCCTCTACCATAGATTAGTTTACAAAAGTGAAAGAGTGATTCTCTATGGCCAATTAGTTAGTTTTAGGTAATGTATAAAAGAGGTTTATAGGGCTTGTGAGTATGCAAAATTTTGATAAAGTGTTTTCCTTTTTCATCTTAGACCCATCAGTAATGATTTCTTTGTTAGATCTAGCATATTAAGTTAATTTCTGTCATTGTCGTTGAAGCGATTATTTTGGAGATGACTTTATCGGATGATAATCCTTCTTATTTCTTTTTTGTTGCATGTGAAACTCCTTTTGAGTCCATTTGGATTTCGTATCTCCTTCTCATCCGTATTTTGGAGGTCCTTAAAGTTTCGAGTTGCCGCATCGAACCGTCACTTTTTTATGATTGATAGATCTCGAGACCAAAATCCAAAGCAGAGCTGGAGTCAGAAATTTGGGCCAAAGAGTCCTATTTTTGTTTCTTTTGGCATTGTATTTGAGCATAAGCCTTTGTCGCTTTTATTTTATTGTATTCATTCTGTATTTATTGTTTAGTCTAGGACAGGTGCGAAAGAAAAATGGCTTGAAAACATGAAAAGTCAAATGGGGCTAAGAACCCAAAAAGTAGGTGGGTTCAAAATTCGGTCAAGGCGGATAGAACCCGGGATTGGACCAAAAATCTCTCTCCCCCTCTCTTATCTTACCGCTTACCTATTTTGATTGATTGTCACTATTTTTAAGGTTAGAAACTCGCAAATCCTCGCCAACGCCATTTTCTGTCGCGTATTAAATCACTCAAAAGAACATAATAACAAACTTAAAATTGAATTTGGCAAGTCTCAATTGAATAATAGAAGTTGATGTTTCCACAACAACTTTCATAAATTTTATTTCAAATTTTGAATTAAGCAAATTTTATCCAAATAAAGATTAGTTGTCGGATAACCATTTTAAGCGGAACGTCTTAGGTGCCTAACACATTCCTAAGACGTTAAACAGAATTCCCAAACCCTTTAATTGTTTTCAAATGATTTCCTCTATTTATTGTTTGAAAATGACTATTTTCTTATTTTTATTTAAAAAATTAAGTTGCGACTCTTTCAAAAAGCGAGAATTCTTTAAAAACAATAATTTTTCGATTTTGGATAAACAGTAATGGCGACTCCGCTGGGGAGGTAGGAGGATTCTAACCTTAAAAATGACGTTATTTGGCTATTTGTGATAAATTGTTGATTTGGTAGTTACTTTAGTTTTGAAACTGTTGCATTTAATGGCATATTCATTCCAAAAGGCAAGTAGTATGCATTAGGAAAACGAAATTTATGTGGCTTTCCATGACTTTCTTCAGAAATACACAAGAATTCATTTAGAAGTATCAAACAAATAGTTGGAATGCGGTCATCTGACGTTGTTTGGTAGCTTCACCCTGATGTTAGTCCGACTCGGGTAACTGTCAACTTGAAAACTATTCTAGTAAACCTAAGATAGAGGAAAACCCAAACCAAATTAAGCATTATCCTAAGACCACATAACACCCAGCGTGTATTAAGTCCATTTAGTAGAAAACTGCCAAAATCATTTCTAAGGTCTTTGACCTCACGACACATCATATTATTTGACATTTGAATGATGTATGTGTGGAAACCAATTTGGGGGGTGGGAAAAGTCTAACTAGTTTCTATTTTGCAGATATGGACCGTTTACCAAAGTTCGACATGGTCGTCTCAGCGCCACCTCAACTCACGATGTGGTACAATAATTCGGATGGTGATCATAAAGGAACCCTCAACAAATACGTGGGTGCATTAACAGAACTAATCAACATGAACGGTTGGCTGGAAAAGGTTGAGGTACTTACGGGGTATTAGGATAGCCAGAGGATGGTGTTTCAATTTGGAAACACCGAAATTACCCCAACTTTGGAGGAAATAAGATACTGTATAGACATAGTAGGCACCGGGATAGAAAGAAGAGCAAGAAAACAAGAAGACATCTTCATCCCCAATAAGTCTTCCGTAAATGATATTGCGGACTTGTTCGGATTGGGAAAGGACCCTGCCTACTAGTGCCAAGAATCCCACGTAGCATTCAGGGACCTTTATATCCGATTTGGGCATGCGAGCTTCTACGCCACTTACAAACGAGAGTTAAAAATCTCCTACACAGAATGGAATGAGATTCGTCCTCCAGAATTTGTTGTTGGTGTTATTAGGAACAATGGTCTTCCCTCATGGTCCTAGTTTGTGTATCAATACCCGAGTTATAACACTCGTCCACACCTTGTTCAAAGGGTATGAGAATCAAGGGACAAAAAAATACTACCCTGTAGCTCCGGTCATCCTATCCGACATGTATCGAGCCTTGGGAAAGTGTAAAGAGGGACATCTATACTTTCAAGGATGTAACCTACTCCTTCGGTGGTGGATCCTCAGCCATTTAGTAAAGGGTGCTGGGACTCAGGAGTTGCATACTCTCGACAACAAGGATACCCTCAAGTATTTAAACTACCTGTTGTACTGGGCAAATATGAACAATCGGAGAACAAGGGGGAAATGGGCTCAAAATTTCTCCGAATTAAGAGAAGAAGACCTCCAATGGATGCTCGACCGTTTCATCTCCAAAGAAGTCATCGTGGAGAGCCGTAGACAGGTTGTGCTTCCTCTACCAGGTATTCGGGGAATTCGCCCTTATGCACCATTTCAATTCAAATTTATTTCAATTTATTTCCCCTTTGTGAACATTATCATTCAAATACGCTAGGCCTAACCTTGGCACAAAAAGGTCCACCTGTATGTTTTAGGATGCGATATATGTGTGTTTAACTGCTTATGTTCTATGTTTCTATGAATTAGGATACCGAAAAACCACTCCTATCAAAAAACTTCCAAAGAATATACAGAAGCCACTATTACAAAATGTCCGATCAAAATTCCCAAGTCTCAAGTTTCTCACTCAAAAGACTACCTCTTATACCACAAATCCTAGAACATTACTCTACCGTCTCAGGAAAGGCAAAATCACTGCTATGGACAAAGTTAAGAACATCCAGATGGAGCTCACTGAAGAAGAAAACCAAAGAAAGATTGAACAGATCACTCAGGAAATTCAAGAAGCCAGGGAGGAGGCGCTCAGAGTCGACATGGCCACCGCAATCTACAAAGCTGCAACTGTGATGTTAGATGAGGATCTAGCATCACAGATGAAAAGAAAGAAAGATGTTGAGATGGATACAGAGAGTTTGACAGAGAAGTTGGACACACTTCGGTTGAAAATGCAAGAAATAGAAGATAGAGAGGTGATGATAGATTCGGAGACCGCCGCTCTGTTAGCTAAAAGTGTGTTACTTTACAAGAAATTGGCGGTCCACCACAACCTGAAGGGCGGAAAAAACCCCGCCTATGAGCAAGGAACAACCAAAAGTGGTCACGACAACACTCACCCTGAAGTGACTGAGGAGGATGACGGCGAGGAAATCGTCTAAAAGCCTTTATTCCTAGGTCGTCTGAAAAGAGGAGACTAATGCTGCAAGAAGAAGGGAATGACTAACGTGTCATCAGAATTTCATCTTTTAAAAGAAGACTTTACTGTTGCCTTTCAATTTCCTTGTAATCGTATTAAATGAATGAATGAAAATTATTTCATTGTACTCGAACTACGTTGGGCCTGGATTCTCCTTGTGATATACGTAGGCAACCTTCTTAGGCCCAGCCCCTATCTATAAAAAAATTCATTCCCCTTCATGTTACGAAAAGATACAAACATCAGATCAACAAGACATCAAAAAGAAGCTGCAAGAAGACAGTAGCTCAACGTGAGTTAGCCTTTCTGAGATAGCATCAAAGCTAAAATGAGCAAATTCCTGCTTGTTAAAAAATGTATTCTCGTCCTTACTAGTGGATCAAAGATATCCTCAAACAAAGAAACTTGTGTGTTTATCTGCTCTCTATGTGATATTATGCATCTTGTACTATGAATCTGCATTGACAAATATACCTTTGAGTTTTTTTCCTTCTCAGGTACTTTGAAACTGATCTCTCTTGATCAAAAGCTGGCAGATCATCCTTACTTCACCGACAAAGGAAAGGCAGTTATGGGAGATAACAACGATGAAGTGAGTCTTACTGACGTTGTAGTGGCTCAGCCCACCGTAGCAGAACAAAATGAACTGATCATGCAGCTGATGCAGCAGGTTGCAGAAATGAGAGTGCAAATGCAACGGAGACTGGATACCCATCCTCCTGGATTTTCTCCTAATATTGTTGATGGAAGACCTCCAATCTACTTCTCTTCATCAAACACGGATCCAACTCAGAATCAGCCTTCTACACCTATGCATAATCCGTCGGTTATAGATCTAACGATCCAAAATCCCCAATACACTTCTGTATCTTACCAAACTCCATCACCTCTCCAAAATAACCACCTTCAAATTCCACCCTATCCTCAGAATACTGACCAACAAACCGCTCCATTGCCACAAAATAAAAACCAAAACCAAAATCAAACTTCTTTAAACCCCCAAACACCTCATCACCATTTAAATCAAAACACCAATCCTCAGGCTTACCCATAAAACTACAAGACTGCCCAAAACATTCCAAGTCCCTCTATAGCTCCACCCCGTCCAAAGAGAGCCACCTTCCAAGTTCCCGTTCCTGCCAAGCCCGATGTGCACGGTTCAAAGTTAGATCACTAAGAAGAATAGGAAAGAGAATGGAAGGCAAAGAAGGTTGCGAAGATCGATATAAAGGAGGAAATCAAAAGGGCCATGAAAGAGCTACATTGCATCCCAGACTTCGCCGGACATAGTTACGAAGATTTGTGCATCCACCCAGATTTGAACCTTCCCGAAGGGTTCAAAATTCTAAAGTTTGACACCTTGGGAGGATTTTGAAACCCCATGGCTCATCTGAGAGCATATTGTGACCAGCTCGTGGGAGTTGGTAGGGATGAGGCCTTGCTGATGCGGCTTTTCAGCCGAAGTCTATGTAGAGAGGCCCTCAAAGGGTTTAATTCACATAAAACCAGGAAGTGGCTCAATTGGAATGCGTTGGCCAAAGACTTCATCGACCAGTTTGCCTAGAACGTCAAAATAGTTCTCGATCGGTATTCTCTAGAGAAGATGAAGCAAAAAAAACTGAAAGCTATAGGGAGTTCTCCTCTAGGTGGAGGAAAGAAGCAGCAAGAGTAAGGCTTCCCATGACCGAGAAAGAAATCGTGGAAGTCTTTGTGCGGGTGCAAGATCCAGAATACTATGATAGAATCATGTTACTCGTTGGAGCAAAATTCGCATGAGATAGTCAAAAATGGTGAGACTATCGAAGACGATTTGAAATAGGGGAAGATAGACCGTGTATCCGTGACACCTTGATCTTCAGGATTGATGAGGAAGAAGAGAGAAGAAGTTGCCACTGTCTCGTATAGGGAAAGAAAAAACCCAGAAACTCGTCGTATTCCCAAGGTCGTTCCAGGCGTTCCCCAAAGCCCCACCAAGCTTACTACCCGCAATCCAGTCATCCCAATAACCATAATACTACCCCCACCTATCCAAACGCTCAAGTTCCGTTGTGCCAGAGTTCACCCCTTAATCTCCAAAATCTTTCCCCTATGTACCCGAATTACCCTCAACCTTACCAAATTCAATCCCCTTATCAGAATATTGCACCCAATTGTGCCAATGTACACTCGAGCTATCGAGCACCCCCGCCCATTTATTAAGTCCAAGCTTCAATATATCAAAAACCCCTCCCGAATTACCAAGCTCCATCGCCAAATTATCAAATAAACCCATATCCTAGAAGCCAAGCTCCTCGTCCGAATACCCGAAATTATCAGTAGGTGTCTCCCCCTCATTAAAGCGGTTATGATCCTTCCCGACCAAGATTTGAAAAAAGGCCTTCAAGGAACTTTATTGCACTTATTGAAAGCCGGACCAAACTGTATGAAAGACTGGTTGCGGCTGTATACATCCATCATGTGCGGCCCAAGCCCGTGGATGTCAATTCAAAGTTCTACCAGCCTGATCAGAGATGTGCTTATCATTCCAACAGTGTTGGACATGATACGGAAGATTGTATCAACTTTAAGCACAAAATTCAGGATCTGATCGATTAGTAGGTAGTTTCTCTCCAACCGGCGGCACCAAATGTCAACACAAACCCGTTGCCGAATCATGGATGTGGCAACAATAATGTGATCGAAACAGATGAAGACTAGTGTAGAAAAAAGGGGATTACTTCCATCGTGCATGAGGACTTGGAAAGGGTTGTCTCTTCTTTAAGCGTCAAAGAAAGGAGAAATTTTGTTATTTTGACACCTACAAAGGTTGTTGCCTTGGTGCCGTCAAAAACTCTCGTCAAGCCCAAATTTGTAATTGGAACTCCTACGGCTCAAGGAATGACCATATATGGAAGGTGCTACACTCCTGACGAGCTTGCTCTCAGAAGACAGAAGAAGGACCAGGCTAAGAGGCCGATAAACGAAGGAGAAACGGACGAATTATGGAGAAGAATGAAACTGAAGGATTATTCCATCGTCAAACATTTAGAGAAGACTCCGGCTCAAATTTTTGTATGGGCCCTACTGATGAGCTCTCAGTCCCACTGGCAGGCCTTAATGAAAGCTCTCGATGATACATATGTACCCTCAGGTACAAGTAGTGATAACGTGGCTACCATGATTCATCAGGTTGTTCGAGGGCACGGGATCAGCTTTTGTTACGATGATTTGCCTGTCAAAGGAAGATCACACAACAAAGCGCTGCACATTACCATGATATGCAGTGAAAAGGTTGTCAACCGCGTCTTAGTGGATGACAGATCCGGTTTGAATATCTGCCCATTGTCGACATTGAGGCACCTGAGGTTTGACCTTGGGAAGCATGAGCAGAACCATGTCAACATGAGAGCTTTTGATGGGGTTCAAAGAGACACATTGGGGGCAGTGAATTTGACCCTTCAAATGGGCCCCGAAGAGTTCAGCGCGTAATTTCAAGTATTGGATATAGATACCAGTTACAACCTTCTTTTGGGAAAGTCGTTCATCCATATGGCTGAAGTCTTCCCCTCTACTTTTTATCAAATGATGAAGCTTGTGTGGATGAATGAAGAGTGGGTTATTCACGGCGAGGGGAGTCACTCGGGCAGGCAGGTGCCAATTATTGATGAGATACTGCGAGATACATACTTTTACACGGTGGAACTGGTGAATGCCACTGATGAATATTTGTCCCCACAGACCCCCATGCCAGCCGAATCCAAGATGATAGCCGTTGTGATGCTCCAAAACGGTTTTGATCCATGGTTTAGATTGGGAAGAGATTCCCAAGGAATTATTGAGCCTGTTTCGGTACTCGTTAAGGGATCCAGATATGGTTTGGGGTATATCCCCACAGATGTCGACATGAAAATGAAGAAGAAAAATGATAAGCTTTGACTAAGCCGATCCCATATTTGTGTCAGTCCTTTCCAATTCGTGAGTATGCCAAGCCTGAATACTTTAGGGAAGGAATCTCTGATCTCATCCAGGAGATTGATGTTGTTGTCGAGGAGGAGGTCTAGCTAGCTGGTATTCGCGATGCTAAAGAAGGGGAGGTGCTGCGGAACTGGACCTCCACGCCGATCCTAATACCCCAGACTCTTCGATAGAAAGGCATCATTTCATGAATTAGAATCAGTGGCTGTCTAGAGGAGGCCCGAAACCCACCATTTCTGCATTTTTTCCTAACTGTTCATATTTTCAAATTTTCGTAGTGATGTTCAAAAGGCAACATGGCCCCATGCTATGGACAAAGTTTGCGTTGTTTTTTTTAATGAAAGCCTCTTTATTTTAACTTTATTTATTTAGTTGTTTGTTTTGCCTTACTTTCCTAATTTTTTCTATTTATGATATCAGTAACATAAGTTACATACCTGCCAATGTCATGTCGTGTCACGAGCTAAATGAACAAAGTGAGGCAGGTGACGACAAGGTTGACGATTATGAAGAAGAAAGTGGGGAACCAGACTATGTCGCCGAGGAATTCCGGCAGTTGGAGAATCAGCCTAAGTCAAATCTAGAGGAAACAGAAACGGTGAATTTAGGAGATTCGGAATGTGTTAAAGAGGTTAAGATCAACACCACTTAAATGAGGCTCAGAAGGAGGGCCTCGTTCATTTGCTTGTCGAATATAATGATGTGTTTGTTTGGGAAGTCGGTGACATGCAAGGGTTGAGTACCGATGTTGTATCTCATAAGCTACCGATCAACCCGGGGTTCTATCCGGTGAAGCAAAAAACTCAAAAATTCAAGCCTGAACTGATTTTGGATTAAGGAGGAGATCACCAAGTAAATAGAGTCCCGGTTGATGGAAGTAAAACAATATTCAACCTGGCTGGCCAATGTTGTTCTGATTGCCAAGAAGGACCGGAAAATCAGGATTTGTGTTGAATATAGAGATCTCAACAAAGCTAGCCCGAAAGATAATTTTTCATTGCCGAATATTCATATTTTGATTGAAAACTGTGCCAAGCATGAGATGCAGTCATTTGTGGACAGTTACGCAGGCTATCACCAAATTTTGATGGATGATGAAGACGTAGAAAAGACGGCTTTCATTACACCTTGGGCTGTATATCATTACAGGATGATGTCGTTTGGTCTTAAGAATGTGGGTGCCACCTACATGAGAGCTATGAAATCCATTTTCCATGATATGATTCATAAAGAGATTGAAGTATATGTGGACGACGTCATAATCAAATCCCGGGAGAGTTCGGATCACTTGAAACATCTAAGAAAATTCTTTGAACGTTTGCGTCATTACAACTTGAAGTTAAATCCCGCCAAATGAGCCTTTGGAGTTCCAGCCGGGAAGTTGTTGGGATTTATAGTCAGCAGAAGGAGTATCGAGCTCGACCCTTCTAAGATTAAAGCAATTCAAGATTTACCTACGCCGAAGACGAGAAAAGAGGTGATGATTTTCTTAGGAAGGTTAAACTATATCAGTCGATGCATAGCCCAATCAACCATAGTGTGTGAGCCTATTTTCAAGTTGTTGAAGAAAGACGCCCCGACAAAGAGGACTGAGGAGTTGCAGATTGCCTTTGATGCTACCAAGAACTATTTTTCCAATCCACCGTTATTGGTTCCTCCGCGAGAAGGGATTCCTTTGTTTCTATAATTATGTGTCTCAAATAGTGCATTCAGATGCGTACTCGGTCAACACGACGAAACAGGAAAGAAGGAAAGGCTATCTATTATATAAGAAAGAAGTTTACTCCATACGAGTCTCGTTACACCTTGTTGGAGAGAACATGTTGTGCTTTGACGTGGCTTGCCCAGAAGTTGAGACACTATTTGTCTTCGTATACTACATATCTCATTTCCAGAATGAATCCATTGAAGTACATTTTCCAGAAAGAGATGCCGACCGTAAAGTTAGCTAAATGGCAAATGTTGTTGAGTGAGTTTGATATCGTGTATGTGACTCAGAAGCCAATAAAGGCACAGGCTTTGGCTGATCATCTTGAAGAAAATCCCATTGATGGAGAATATAAACCACTTAAGACTTATTTTAACGATGAAGAAGTGTGGTTTGGGGGCGAGGATATTATTGAAGCATATCAAGGTTTGAGATTATTCTTTGACGGAGCGGAGAATCATCAAGGTAAAGGTATTGGAGAAGTTAGTGTCAGAATCTTGTCAGCACTATCCCATGGCGCTAAGCTCCGGTTTAATTGCACCAAGAATATGGCCGAACACGAAGCTTGTATTCTTTGTTTGAAAATGGCCATTGACATTGATGTCTATGAGTTGCTGGTTATTTGAGACTCAGATCTTTTGATTCATCAAGTTCAAGGAGAATGGGCAGTGAAGAACCCAAAGATTATACCTTACGTACAACATTTGCAGAAGTTGTGCAAAAGATTTCCTAAGATTGAGTTTACACATACTCCCAGAATACAAAATGAATTAGTTGATGCTCTGGCCACCATCGCTTCGATGATTAAACATCCGGATACAGATTACATTGATCCTCTAGATAAAGAGTTGAAAGAACATCCAGTTCATTATTTCCATGTTGAAGCAGAACCAGACGGTTTGCCTTGGTATTTTGATATAAAGAAGTATTTATATTCTTGAACTTATCCCGAAGATGCTACGTCCAATCAGAAGAAGTTGATACGTCGTATGCCTCTCAATTTCTTTCTAAGTGGAGAAGTCTAGTATAGGAGAACTCCAGATTTCATTCTTCTGAGATGTGTGGATGCCGTTGAAGCTGTGAAGCTTATTGAACAGATACATGCCGGAGTTTGTGGCACGCATATGAATGGATTCACTTTGGCAAGAAAGATGCTACGAGCCGGATATTTCTGGATGACTATGGAGAATGATTGTTGCAAGTTTGTGCAGAAATTTCATAAATGTCAGGTGCACGGTTATTTGATACGAGTGCCACCTCACGAGCTTAATGCTATGAGTTCACCTTGGCCATTTGTAGCATGGGGCATGGATGTCATAGGTCCGATAGAGCCAGCCGCTTCTAATGGACACTGATTCATTTTGGTTGCCATTGATTACTTCACCAAGTGGGTGGAAGCAGCTTCTTACAAGTCGGTAACCAAGAAAGTGGTGGCTGAGTTTGTTCGTAGCAATCTGATATGTAGATTTGGAGTGCCGGAATTCATCATTATTGATAATGGGGAAAATCTCAACAGTCACTTGATGAGAGAGATATGTGAGCAATTTAAGATTACTCATTGAAATTCAACTGCTTATCGTCCCCAAATGAATGGAGCTGTAGAGGCCGCCAATAAGAATATCAAAAAGATTTTGAGGAAAATGATTGACAAGCATCGAGGTTGGCATGAGATGTTACCATATGCTTTATTGGGATACCGCACGACTGTCAGAACATCAATTGGAGCCACTCCATATTTGCTACTATACGGAACGGAAGAAGTTATACCTGCTGAGGTTGAGATACTGTCTTTGAGAATCATCCAAGAAGCTGAATTGAGTAACGCATAATGGGTCAGCAAACGGATTGATAAACTAACTTTGATTGATTAGAAAAGAATGGTTGCCGTCTATCATGGTCAATTGTATAGGTAGAGGATGGTTTGTGCCTTTCACAACAGAGTAAGAGCCAAAAATTTTGAGGTTGGTCAGTTGGTTCTTAAGCGTATTTTTCCTCATCAAGACGAGTACAAAAGAAAATTTCGCACCAAACAAGAAAGGTCCTTACATGGTTCGCAAAGTATTATCTGGAGGTGCTTTAGTCCTATCAGGGATGGATGGCACTGTATGACCCAAACCAATCAACTCAGATGCTGTCAATATATACTACATGTGAAGCCTCAGTTTGCATTCCTACCATTTACTAGTAATCGTTTTGTTTGCTTGTATTTGTTTTTCTTAAAATTTTATCCCTTTGGAATGAATTATGTCTGACCTGAATTCTCAAGAATGAAATATGTAGGCGGCGTATGTTGGCTTCGGTCACCCCAGTTATCCCCTTTAAATATTTCTTTGTATTTCAACTATGTTCGACCTTAATTCTTAAGAATGAGATACGTAGGCGGCCTATGACGGCTTTGGTCGATTTCTTTGTAAATTTCTCTTTTGTTAACCTTTAAGGGGAACTACGTTTGACCTAGTTCCTGCCTCAACGGAATATGTAGGCGCCACATGGGTTCAGTCATATCTCCCGCAAGATTTCTATTCCTCTTTACAGTAGAAATAGGACATAATTTTTGAGAGGGACTTAAAAATTCTCCAGAAGAAGTTTCCTCCTCAGCTTGTCAAACCAAAGATATTTCGAGATTTGCAACTAGGACAGAATTTTTGAGAGGATCTCCAAAATTCCGCGGTCTGTTCAGTTGCACTTGAAGGATAAGCAAGACAGTTAACTGGGACAGAAATTTTGAGGATGGACTCAAAATTTATTTATGGGTTTCATCTACAAGTCCAGAGTGACTCTGAAAACTCACCAGGGAATGATCAAATGGGCCTCTAAGTGTAAGACTCAAAGAAGTTTGTTATGCCTGATATGACATGACTTGGCAGTGACCTTTTCAAGATACTATTTCTTAAAATTTTATTTCTCTTAAATTTTCCCTTTTATGTTTCATTTGTTTTGGCATAAAATATTTTGTATTATCTATCAAGAGTCGGGAGATCGGGAAATCAACCGGAGATATCAAGAGAAGGAGCAAACAACTGAAGAAATTGACACAGATCAGTACGTTTTTAAAACTAACAATTTTTCTGTGGACGCGGGTTTATAGCTTTGCTTTGAAATTGGAAAATTCTTCCGATGAGTGAATACGGAGAACTCCAAAGAGAAGAAAACTGTCCCAAAATCAATGGCTTTCCAAGAAGAAAAAGGCATTTTACATCACTTATGTCGAAGACTTGGGAATATGAATTGTTTATTTCAATATCCAACAACATTATATTTACAAAGAACGTCTACCCAGATTCAAAGGTGAATCAAACAGGAATCTCAAGGGAGAGTTTATGGTTTCTGTAAATGACGCTATTTGCATTGCATTATCAAACAAGATAGTTATTGTCAATCAAGACGATGCATTACACTAGAGGGGACAGTTATTTTATTTTCGGTCAAGGCGATGTATTATCGGGAGGTCGTCTTGGCGTTATCATCAACAGAGACGATATGAATATTCATGCATTGTGAGTTAAAACTCCATGCATCGCAGAAAATCATGCATCGCGAGTCAATATCCATGCATCACAGAAAGTCATGCATCGCGAGTCAATAACCATGCATCGCAGAAAATCATGCATCCCAGAAAATCATGCGTCGCGAGTCAAAAATCCATGCATCACGGAGGATCATGCATTGCGAGTTAATATTTAAACATCGCGGGAAGATATTTATACCCAGCAAGAAATTGTGCATCACGAGAAGATTTCATGCCTCGTCGAGACTTAAGCATTGCGAGAAGATCTCATACCTCGCGAAAATTTATGCATCACGAGAAGATACCATGCCTCGTCGAAATTTATACATCGTGAGAAGATTTCATACCTCGCTGAAATTTATGCATCACGAGAAGATTCGTGCCTCGTTTAAATTTAGGCATCGCGAGAACATTTCATGCCTCGTCGAAGTTATGCATTGCGAGAAGATTTCATACCTCGCAGAAATTTACGTACCACGGGAAGATATTCATGTGCCGCAAAAAGGCATGCACAGTTGAAGAAAGGAGATCGTGCATCGCCAAGAGAAATATTTATCCATCGGCATCAAATACATTCTTTTGTTTTGATAAAAGTAAACATCAAGAAGAGCATCGAAGATGACGTCAAAAGAAATATTGGCATCGCACCAGCATTTATTTATTTATTTCGGCATCAAGTAAAGATCGCACTGGAGATTACAGTGCGAACACCAGGAATAATCTTTATTTGCTTTACGTCAGACCAATCGAGTTGACGTCGAATATTGAAGAGAACGATGGAGTGTCGACATGGTAAAAAGACATTGTCTCCCATCCTAATTGCATTTTTAAGCTGACGAGTTTTTATCTCAGTCTTTGTCGAGAGAATCCAAAAGGATGAATTCTCCAAACACCACAGGTGCGGAAGACGTCAAAAAGGACGCAGCACAACGTGGAACTTTTCTTAGCAGCAAACTGAGACACAGTCCAAAGAGGAATGTCAAACTCTTAGGACGCGAGCAGAAGAGCGGCTTTCACCACAATCAAACCACACCCCCTATCAGAAGGTATGTGGGTTTCCCTTTGAGTTTCATTTGTTTCGCTCTCGGATCTTATTCTCGAGCATTTCGGTACCTTCATAATTCGGTATCGAAGTGGCTTTTGATTTCTTTCAAAAATCGTGCGTTAAATAAAGTGTAATCGAACAACAAGTGGCCTGAATTCTAATATAGCTTAAGATATGTAGGAAACCTGTATCTAGGGTTCGACCATAATTTCAGAAATCCATATTAAATATTGTTGAAAAGATGAATTTGTGGTCAGTCGAAATCAGCTTGGTCAATTTCATTTTCCTTGGATTGCTCGCACCAATCCTAGTAAAATGAAAGACAGATGTTTAGAACCAATTTGGTCTCTTTACGATAAATTAACTAACGAGCTTTCTAAGATTCCAAGTGATTCAAAATAATGGATATTTTGTGAAATTCAAATATACCTTTCAAAACATATATGTGTAAGCATATTTAAAGAATGGTGAAAATCGTCTTAATTTTTTTTTTTTTTGAATGTTTTACTAACTAGTTATGCAATAGTTTATTCTCTATTTTGGAACTAATTATTTTAATTACATCGATTATTTTGTGTCTTTAAAATCAAGAAGCTTGTTTGATTAATTTATATTAATTTCCTGTAGTTACCAAGAATTCAAATTCAGTTGGACAAATCAATCCTAGCCTATACTATTTTCAGCCAGCCCACTATATTAAAAAAAAATATCTTTATTTATTTTGTGCTTCCAGCCCAACACTTTATTTTTCCTTTCCCAACTCAAACGAAGCCCCTCTCTCAGCCCATATCTATTTTTGACCCGGACTTTTTCACTTCTCTTCTTCGTTTGGAAGTCAGCGCGTCAACAGAGTCAATCGCGTGGGTGACGTTAGGGAGCGCTGAAGGGAACAAGACGAAGAACGCGCGATACCAGCAGTGCGTGAAGCGTCAACAAGGAAGCGACGGCAGCTTTTGTGCGCGTCGTCTACCTCCTACGCGAAGGCAGCCTGCTCTAACGTCTCTCTTTTCTGCTCTTTTTCGTACAACAGGGCAGGATAACCTGCAACTTTCATCCTTGCGCGCTTGGAGATGAAGCCACATAGCTCAAAAAGGATGCCCGATCACTCCTATCCCTCCGCTTGATTTCATCCGTTCAATTTGGGGTAATCGCTTAGGAATATCCTTTAGGGATATGGATGGAAGTTTTTGTAAGATTTTTCTTGATGGGCCTGGAAATCCATCTTTCTCCAGCCCTCTTTCCCCATTTCGTAAACGCTACTTTTCCATATAAATATCCCGTTTCTTCATTTTGAAAAAAAAAAATTGGTGAGGGAAATTTTCTCGGATTTTGATTTCTCTAGGCAGAGAACAGAATTTTTTTGAGCTCAAAGTTTCTTTTTCTCTTCTCATCTTTACGATTTGAACTAAAAGAAGGAGAGTGGGCAGTGCATTGAGAGACACATGTTTAGAGAGTCTACAAAAGAGGGGAAACACTTGAGAGTAACATGACAGGAAACTACGGATTTTATTTCACTCCTTCGGTTGATTTCACGACCGCTTTGCACATCGGATATCCTCGAGAGTTTCTTGTTTCGTGGTGGAAGGATTGCTATCCTCGGCTCGTTGTCTTCATTTGCTGCATTAAAAAAGGTAACAGCCTCTCTACTCATTCGTTAGTCGTAGTTCCCAAGTGATGCTCCCTTTTCTCCCTCTGTATTCCTATCCTTGTTTATTGAGTTCATAGAGTATCATTATACCTCGTTTATGGTTGTTCTCTGTTTGCTCTGCTGACTGCTAAAATGAGTTTTTTTTAGTTCGGATTTTTTTTTATTCGTTGTTAGGTTGAATTTTCGCGGCTGATTATGCTTGTTTGAACTTAGGTTTATCTTTTGTCGCATCAATACCGTTGTGTCGTCATTTTTATGAGGTCGCAGTCATGCCCTTGTTATGTGTTTTAAAAGTGTCGAAGTGCATCAGTCCACTGTACATTCGGTTGCCTATAAATAGAGTTTTCCTTTATAAACTTCAATTCTTGGAATATCCTCGTGTGAATATTTTTCTTAGTTTGGCCCAACTTAGTATATCTCGCTGTGTATTTCTCAATGCCAGCCGTTATAAGGTCTTTCGGCGACTATCATTTATTGTTGCAAAAGGCCTTGAACCCCCAAGTTTCAATGTTCGATTTGGTTAAAACCAGCTGGCTTAGTTCTTGATTGATTTGAATAAATATATGTGCGTTTTGCCTATAGCTTTGGTGAGTCTTGATCGATAGCTATTCAATGAATTCTTGTAGTTTGCAGTTCTAATTTTCTCATTTTCTAGAAAAGTTCATGGTCATATGGTAGTTCATTTATGCTTCTTTTCAGCATTATTAAATATGCCAAGGCGTGCATTCATCATTAATTGGGGTCTAAATGATTCATTTAATCAAAAGCATTTCTCTTAGCTTTAATTTTGGTTCCGATGGTCCGCAATATTTATCATGGGTATGAGTCATTGTTTAGTTTAGTCTCTTATTTGTTGTTACTACTCAACAATATTATTCTATTTTCATGCATTTATTCATGCCTATTTATGTTATGCCCAGCATACTAGTTCAAGAAAGGGCGACCATGTTTAATTATTTTTGGTCATTTGTTATTGCCTCTACCATAGATTAGCTTACAAAAGCGAAAGAGTGATTCTCCATGGACAATTAGTTAGTTTTAGGTAATGTATTAAAGAGGTTTACAAGGCTTGTGAGTATGCAAAATTTTGATAAAGTTTTTCCTTTTTCATCTTAGACCCATCAGTAATGATTTCTTTGTTAGATCTAGCATATTAAGTTAATTTCCGTCATTGTCGTTGAAGCGATTATTTTGGAGATGACTTTATCGGATGATAATCCTTCTTATTTCTTTTTTTGTTGCATGTGAAACTCCTTTTGAGTCCATTTGGATTTCATCTCTCCTTCTCCGCCGTATTTCTGAGGTCCTGAAAGTTTCGAGTTGCCACATCAAACCTTCCCTTTTTTAATTACGGATAGATCTCGAGACCAAAATCCGAAGAAGAGCTGGAGTCAGAATTTGGGCCAAAGAGTCCTATTTTTGTTTCTTTTGGCATTGTATTTGGGCATAAGCCTTTGTCGCTTTTATTTTATTGTATTCATTTTGTATTTATTGTTTAGACTAGGACAGGTGTGAAAGAAAATGGGTCGAAAACCCAAAAAGTCAAATGGGGCGAAGAACCCAAAAAAGCAGGTGGGTCCAAAATCGGGTCAAGGTGGACAGAACTCGGGATTGGACCCAAAATCTCTCTCCCTCTCTCTTTACTTATCGCTTACCTATTTTGATTGATTGTCGCTAGTTTTAAGGTTAGAAACTCAAAAATCCTCGCCAACGCCATTTTCTATCGCATATTAAATCACTCAAAAGAAAATAATAACAAACTTAAAATTGAACTTGGCAAGTCTCAATTGAATAATAAAAGTCGATGTTTCCACAACAACTTTCATAAATTTTATTTCAAAATTTGAATTAAGCAAATTTTAGCCAAATAAAGATTAGTTGTCGTTTAACCGTTTTAAGCGGAACGTCTTAGGTGCCTAACACCTTCCTAAGACGTTAAATAGAATCCCCGAACCCTTTAATGGATTTCAAATGATTTCCTCTGTTAATTGTTTGAAAACGACTGTTCTCTTAATTTTCTTTAAAAAAAATTAAGTGGCGACTCTTTTAAAAAAGCGAGGATTCTTCAAAATCAATGATTTTCCGATTTCGCATAAACAAATACTACAACGTAACTTATCATCCCGCTCAAGTTGAACGTATGTATACTTATTTCTTAAGTTTTATCCAATACATTTTAACCAATCTAATGATCCTATGACAGTATAACCGTACCAAAAACAAAATAGATACAACCACGCGTCCCTAAACCCAATTCTCAACCCCTTCTAAGATATTTTTGAAGTCCTTGCAATCAAATAAAATATTCCTGCTCTCACTTATCTCTGAAAGCTACACATTACACAAATTTTATCTTCTTTTAATTATGACTCTATCTCCTTTAAATTCTATTCGAGAGGTACCCCAACATATCTCAAAACTTTTCATACAACCACGTTACTCACTGAATAATAGGAAATCACAACCTTAGGTACTTACAAGTCATTCTTATCGTACAAAATTTGTTTAGCCAACAATTTGTATTATGTAGTTACATCTCAATAACAATCCATCACTAACTCGTATACCATCATGCTCAACAAGCCCTTATCATCACCACGAAGTGAATCTTTTCGTCGATATGACACCTTAAACTCAAGTATACCAAACAAATTCAAGGTACAAACCCAATTTTATACGCACTTTCTTAGTGAAATCTTCAATTTCCTTCACCCAAGTATACTTAATGAGACTTTATTTATTCATAAGCTTGTCTTTCCAGTAACAATCCTCTCCTTTAAAGCTTAAGATAAAATCATAAGGCCTCATTTAAAATTCTCAAGAAACAATTTCCAACCTATATGCGCTACGATCCTACCAAATATCGACAACTAAAATCATTCTTAAACATAATGCTTAATCCAAGCATTCGTAGTAAAAAACTAGTTGATTTCTCAAATTAGAATGCAACACTAAATCCCATTAACTGAACATGTGATATAACTGACCACTCCTTAAGTAGTCAATATTCAGAATTGACACTCTACGTATTCATTTCCTCATAACATTAGTACCAAACCATGAAAGTTTGTTATATCCATCCCTAGAACACATTATACCTATTGATAAGATTATACAAAAATAGCCCACACATTTCTACCTTTTTAATAACTACAAAACATTTCCAAATCTGTTGTCTTTAGCCCAAGCAGATTTGCATTCTTTCTTAGATAGGGTCGATAAAAAAAGTAACACATTTCATAAATCTAACGAAGTAAGTATTGGTACTATTATAGTAGTCGTATCATGATGTTATTTCATATACAATCGGTCCATGGAATCGTAGTAAAGATTCTAACTCTAATTGGCGCAACCTAATTTCATCATAGCTAAACAAACAATACATATGATAAAAATTATAACCAATTGTATTTTATAACGTAATTATGTTCATTTTCTAGTTGTTCCTAACGAAACTTGTTGCATGTTGTCAGATATCTATGAAAAGTATAAATTTTGACCTCATAGGCAGCAACACATACCTTCCTTTTCTCAATATTCAGGAAACCATCTCTCACCCTATCACTCAAATTTTGAGATGTATAATAGGATGCGAAAGATAGAAAATGTGCCTTAAGTTGTATGTAGTGCCTTTAATAATCAACATTCAACGTGAGACCATCACCATATTTTGCATCTCGCTGAAACTACTATATCATAAACTCAATATTAAGTCTCTTGACTATATTCATTTTATGAAGCAACTCAAAACAAGAAATAGTGAAAGCATAAACATCGTCATAATTAGTACGCATGAAGAACAAGGGTTTCCTCTTTATGAACTAAATATAAAGATAACGTCCATCACAAGTCATTATATTCCTTGTAGTCAATCGGAATATATGCCTATTTCTAAGGACATATATTTTTTTTCTTTTTGGTGATGCTATTTCAACATCTAATACTCTATGATTAACCATATGTGAAATAAACTGAAGAAGTTTAGATACCAATTTGTATTACCTAGATAACAATTTGATTCAAGTAGTAGCATGAAAGAAAGAAGGAGTAAAGTTTTCATGAAGTCCAAGAGCCTCTCCAAGAAAAGTAAAGGTGTCCCTATACCATTTCACAAGAGTCTACTAGAATTGTCCTTATTTGATGAGATCACCAAGCCTAATGATCTAATACCAAGTTTGTCAAGATCAAAATTGAGTCGTGAGTGGCACCAACACTTGACCTCCTAGGTGGGTGAACAAAAGAATTCAATCCAAACATGTATTAATCATTCACCTTACAAATTACTAATCATAAGGAAGAAACATAAATCTCATTAGTGCAAGAAACACAAATCAATTATAATCTACTATATGTCATTCCTAATACATGAAAGTCATCACAATAATGACATCTAATTGTCAAATCCTAAGTCTAAGAGTATTAAAGACACCAAAATAATTAAATAAAATAGTGAATGTTCGAAAACAAATGATATCATGTCATGAACGAGATAATCCTACACGAGCTTGAATGAGTAGCTCACCTTGGAACATGATATACTTGAGACTAGCTAGAACTGAAGGCGAGTCGAAAATACTGGTACACTTACTGCACTCCATAAAAGAAAAGCAAAGGAAAATACAAGTAGGGCTCAGTACGGGGCAACATGTAATGAGTAGGTATCATTGGCAAACCCAAAATAGAAACTAACATACAATAAATAATAGTACAAAATCAACTATGACACTTAACCGGTAGCTAGAAACGAACAACATAAACAAGTGACAACGAAAGCCACTACACAATAATTCATAATATCCAGGACACATATGGGGACCCGTTTTAATTTATAGTGGGTCACTTTCACACTTTTATAACTACTCATATATAACAATTAGGGTACCAATAAACTGTAGAAGAAAGAATATAAATAGTAGCCTCTTCACCTTAAATTATTCTGTGATAATACGAGAACAACCCAATTTGCATCAGGTTAAAACCTTAACACTGCTTGAACATTGATAATCATGGATATATAAGGTTATATTATTATCATAAGGCTTCCTGAATAATGAAAACAAAAGGATATATATATATATTGATATTATATTATATTGTTAATTTGAAAAAAGGATAAAAATTGGTAGCAGGTTGCTTGTGTTGAGATAATTAACGTACAACTATTAATTAATGATAGTGTAATGATGAGTAGAGAATTATGATGTTCTAGAATAGTGTATGTTTGTCCATCGAATTGATATTTGATACACGAGCTTGAATGAGTAGCTCAACTTGGAACATGATATACTTGAGACTAGCTAGAACTGAAGGCGAGTCGAAGTTGCTAGTACACTTACTGCACTCCATAAAAGAAAAACAAAGGAAAATACAAGTAGGGCTCAGTACGGGGCAACATGTAATGAGTAGGTATCATTGGCAAACCCAAAATAGAAACTAACATACAATAAATAATAGTACAAAATCAACTATGACACTTAACCGGTAGCTAGAAACGAACAACATGAACAAGTGACAACGAAAGCCACTACACAATAATTCATAATATCCAGGACACATATGGGGACCCGTTTTAATTTATAGTGGGTCACTTTCACACTTTTATAACTACTCATATATAACAATTAGGGTACCAATAAACTGTAGAAGAAAGAATATAAATAGTAGCCTCTTGACCTTAAATTATTCTGTGATAATACGAGAACAACCCAATTTGCATCAGGTTAAAACCTTAACACTGCTTGAACATTGATAATCATGGATATATAAGGTTATATTATTATCATAAGGCTTCCTGAATAATGAAAACAAAAGGATATATATATATTGATATTATATTATATTGTTAATTTGAAAAAAGGATAAAAATTGGTAGCAGGTTGCTTGTGTTGAGATAATTAACGTACAACTATTAATTAATGGTAGTGTAATGATGAGTAGAGAATTATGATGTTCTAGAATAGTGTATGTTTGGCCATCGAATTAATATTTGATACACGAGCTTGAATGAGTAGCTCAACTTGGAACATGATATACTTGAGACTAGCTAGAACTAAAGGCGAGTCGAAGTTGCTGGTGCACTTACTGCACTCCATAAAACAAAAACAAAGGAAAATACAAGTAGGGCTCAGTACGGGGCAACATGTAATGAGTAGGTATCATTGGAAAACCCAAAATAGAAACTAACATACAATAAATAATAGTACAAAATCAACTATGACACTTAACCGGTAGCTAGGAACGAACAACATGAACAAGTGACAACGAAAGCCAGTACACAATAATTCATAATATACAGGACACATATGGGGACCCATTTTAATTTATAGTGGGTCACTTTCACACTTTTATAACTACTCATATATAACAATTAGGGTACCAATAAACTGTAGAAGAAAGAATATAAATAGTAGCCTCTTGACCTTAAATTTTTCTGTGATAATACGAGGACAACCCAATTTGCATCAGGTTAAAACCTTAACCCTGCTTGAACATTGATAATCATGGATATATAAGGTTATATTATTATCATAAGGCTTCCTGAATCATGAAAACAAAAGGATATATATATTAATATTATATTATATTATTAATTTGAAAAAAGGATAAAAATTGGTTGCAGGTTGCTTGTCTTGAGATAATTAAGGTACAATTATTAATTAATGATAGTGTAATGATGAGTAGAGAATTATGATGTTCTAGAATAGTGTATGTTTGGCCATCAAATTGATATTTCGGTATGCATTAGTTCGAAACCTATTCTCTGTTTTAAGTTTTATTCTTTTGAACATCACAACTTAATCTAAGGTTAAACAGATTGTCGTAGGCAGTTTTATATGAAGTATAGCATGTTATTAAGAGAAATAAAGACTTAACCCTAGGCTTGAATATAAGAAACAAGACTTGACATGTCTATAGACCTCAAGATTAGCAACATGAGTATAGCTTTGTGTTTGATTATTTTTGTGTCTAGTCTATACATAGAGTAATAGGAGCCAGTACACAATCATTCACAATATCCATTTAGAATCTATGAGAAAGTATTTTATGAGATACAAAGCTCTAATACTCAAAATGACAAAATGGATCGTTGCAGTGTCGGTTAAGGCTAATTCCCCACATTAATGATGAACTAATGTTACTTCAAGATGTATCACACATGTGTTTAATGATTTTAAAGATGATGTGACATTTCAGTGGCCATGTTTAATGAAGCGTGTATTCGAACACTCTTATATTATGTTTTAGTTTGCTCAATTGCATGTCATTACATGAAATGTCCCTTTTAGCATTTTTAAATGTTTTTATGCACGAATATCATAGTTGGTAACATTGTTTAGTACTAACGCATACTTTTTCCTCCATATTCCTCGAATCTCCCAGACCATCATGGTCATCAGTTTCGTAGCTAATTGTTGAATTTTTAAGATTTCTAAGCTTTTCTGAGTTCTAATGCTTCGAGCACAAAGTTTTATTATATTAAGTTTATTTCATGAATTTTTATTTGGGACCTGATGTATGGGTTTGGCCCAATTTTAGTCTATTCGATTAGATGGTTGTGATGAGACAAGATTTCTAGTCTTTTATTTTACATTAATAAAATGTTTGGACTTTGAAATCTTGTTTAACTCTTATGTTCGATTTTACATGTAATGAGAGCTAAATGTTTTGTATGGAATTCTTTTGGTTCTATGTGTCATGTTACATCTACGGGGTACCGCTAGGTATTTACAATTATGCTTGTAGAAATTTTCTAAATTATTGGGGCCAAATGTGAAATGCACATCCCTAAAAACTCGAATTTGATATGCACCAACCTGTTACTAGACCCATTGTCTTTTTTGAAAATTTATATCTTTTGAACTTTAATTAAACAAGAAAATATATTTTTTAATATGATAATTATTTCCAACAGAGTTATGTGTGGAACAAATTTCTTGAAATAACAAAGGGAGTACAACAAAATGAGAAAAATTTAACCAATGAACATACGTCCTGATACAATTAATATTTGTTGGATTACAAAAATTATATATAATTAAAATAAACTAGAAGACATGTAATTTTTTAACTTAATAAATCCAAAAAAATGATTAATAATTTACATCACCTTCTTATTTCAAAATGTAGATTTTATAGGCCTTCTTGATAATTTTCTTTATTGTTAAAATTCATATTCAATTTAAGATGTATAGGTTTTTCACCCTAAAAAGCTGCGAGTGAAATTTATTAAATATATGAATAAATTTATTGTAACTTTTAAAGTGAATGAGCTTTTCTTGGAAAACCGTGCAAACAAATACATTTTATTAACAACAACAATAAAAACACAAATGAAAAATTAAATAAATCAAAAGCTAGTAAACATGTAAATTTTCATATATTTAGTAAGTGAGTGAAATAACAAATTTTGAAAAATAATTCATTGAACATGACATACATACGACACACAATATAAGGCAAAATAAAATTTTGTGGAGAATCCTATGACACGCTTAAACATGCCAAACCTAAAAGACAAATTTTCTGGGGGACAACATGAGCACATAAAAAAATACTAATAAGAAGAGACATATAAAAATCCAAAGACATTATTTATTATTGGAGGGATTTAAATATTGATGATTAAAATTTTTTAGTGAAACGTCATCCAAAAAATTCACAAAATCATCAACATTCAAGTTTAGTAATTCAATTAGTAATGGACTTTGTGGAATGTCAAAAGAGTTGTTCTGACAGTTATTCATTTGAATTGATGGACCTATTGAGGGGATATCATCTGAAGGATGCATTTGTGGTGTCACAGGTGTAAATAGAGGATATATAATTGGGGAAGGCATCATGTATGTCATTGTTATTTAAGGAGCGGATTGAGAGATATTAGATACAGACTGATCGTCACCATCATTCTTTTTCATGTTTCACGTACTAATTGAAGGTTCTTATTATATAATGTCACTTAGATCTTTGAGATAGAAAAGATTCATCTCAACAGAAATACTTTTTCCATTCAACACTTCATGCATTTCATTCGTAACTTCCTTGATCCTATTTTACTTTCTTACCCTTAGTAGTTTTTTCTACAACTTCTTGATTCTTTTCTTCATGAATTCTTCCTTTATAACCATATTTTTTAATCTCTCCAGTATTTCCAATGCTTTAATCGTTTGAAAGGCGTTGATTGATGCAGCGAGATTCCGAAACACCGTAGGTTCATCATTATAAGGATTATATAAGATGAGAGTCATTTCAAGTTCTTCTGCATTTTTCAACAGCCCTATGTTTTTTTTTTTGTATGAGACATTTCTTTCAGCTTCATTTTCAATCAAAGCAAATATTTTTTTTATAGGCATGGCTAAAGAAGAGGTATATGAGGAGTTATGTGTTTGTTCAAAAATGCCTCTGTTATTGTTCTTTTAGTTTTATATGAAAATTTTGAAGTCTTTAATGTGTTAGTATTTTGAATTATAGAATTTTTTTAATATAAACAATAATTATTTTGGAATGAAGTTAAATGATGGTATATTATCTTGAATTTTATTTTGGTTTTGGATCTGGTCTAATACTAGCAAAATATTTTGAGTTAATTCTTTACTATAAGGAAAAGAATTAATATTATTTAACTTTGAATAAGTAGTATCCACAATACATGGTCATAAACTTATTATAAATATGATTCTTATAAAAATAACATCAATATTTTTTCCAATTATGGAAGAAATTATGTTTAGTAGAAATTTATACTACTCACAAATATTTTAAAAACTAAATGCTACCTAATTGTGTTTTTATTAATACATGATATGCATCAACATGTAATATCTTGTAACTCTACATAAGTAAGAATAATATAAGAAATTAAAAACAATCACTTTTCGAAAAAACGAGGAAGTAAGCTTTAGAACTATGTTTAAGAAGAGAGTTTTTGTCATTTTCAAACGGCCATAACTTGTAGCTCAAGAAGAGTTAGAGGTGGTTGTTGATATGGTTGGAAATCCATTGAAGATATATTTCCAACTCCTTAGAGTTTCTGCTTTTTTGATATCGTATGAGGGAGATATGTCTATCAGAAGTTGGGTTGTCAAAGTTAGGAAAGTCAAATTCCAGATTTAAGTAAGGGAAACTAGTCTTTTCACCAATTATTTTCTAATTCGTTTTAAGGGTTTTAATGGGATAAAAATAAGTCGTAATTTAGTTTTGAAAATCAATCAACGCTTAGGGCTTGTGACAAAATAGAAGAGAAGAAGGAGAACGGATGAAGATCAAGGTTTCGTTCAGAACGCCAAAATATTTCAAGTGGAATTCATCGAGGGTGATCCATATTAAGGTATGTGAGGCCTTTTCATGTTGGGTTAGTCCACCCATACACCAATTTATTTCAATTCAGCAATTTATGAGTTGTTTACATGTTCAAAGTTCAAGTTCGAGAATAAAAGTGTCAAATTGTCATTGATTGAATTGTTGGCTTCCTATTATTGGTTTATTCTTGTTTATCCGGGTTTTTTCAAAGTTAATCAAGTTTGTATTGAGGTTACCAATAGTGCCATATGTTTAAAAAAAATAAGGAGGTCTGGAGATGAAAATGAGTTGAAAAATCCACTAGATGCACCTGGGCAAGGCAAAGCGTGTCACGCCTACAATGCACTCAAACTCGACCTCTTACACTGAGGCCTAGTGTGGCATGTTACGGTGCGCTACAAATTTTCCTCATTCATTAGAGGGGGGCACGAATCGCCCTAAATTCACCTGGATTGGCGATTTTGGCCAAATTTTCGTACTTTATTCCTTTTAATCCTTCTAAGGTATATTAACACCTTCAATGATTCTAATTACTTAAAATGATTTCTAAGAATCTATAAGTCATCAAAGAACACAATTCATAACCTTGAATCCATAATCCAATTTAAGGAAAGTAAAGATCAAAGTCTAAAAATTTAAGAGTCAAGTCTAAAGTTAAGAAGTAACTCAAAGAAAAGTTCGTAAAGGCTTTCAAGAGTTTTTATTAAATGTTTTAAATTCATTTTAAGACACAAGTTTCAAGTTAAAGTGAAAAGTAAAAGTTGAAGTATTTTCTTCATAGATATATAAAGGAACTAAGTATTCCCTAAGAATTGATTAAGACTCAAGTTTTCAAGTTAAGAAAGAATAGATAGTTGAGTTCATTTCTCAAAAGTTATAAGGGGACTAAGTACTCCTAAAAAGTCTACAAATGTTTTCACATTTATGTTAAAGAGGAAACCTAGATTTCCAAATGAGTTTTGAAAAAGAAAAGGGGACATTGATCCCAAGAGATATTTTTAAAGATAAAGTGTTGAGCAAATTATCTCAACCCAAAGAAAGGAATTTATTTTAAAATCATGTGCGAAAGTGTATTTTGGGTGTAGTATTGAGCACCTATAATGGGATGAGAGTTCATATTAACTCAAGTCTCCATGTAATCGTGTAGCCATCATGAGTATTAACGGGTCATAATTTTTGGATGATGAGGTAAGTTAAGATAGTGGATCCACTAAGTTGAGGATTTATATGCGACGGCAAAGTATAGAAAACTTCTGCAGAATAGGCGAGATGTTGTATAACTACTTTTCTCATACAAAAATTATATTACTTTAATATATAAATAAAGTTGAGTTTGTTATTGATGCAGATGCAAGTAACCAGGATCAGCATCCAGCGCCTCATTGATTGAGTTTGAGGATTCAGAGTTAGTGGTGAGCCTTCTTGCATTACGTAGCATTATTTTATTGATTTTTAGTTTTTTTGTTTATAAAATGTTGTGGGGGTTGTCCCAATATTCAATCTAGTATTATATATTCTTAATAGATAGATAGTCAGTCAGATAACTCAAATTTAAGTCTCTCATTATCTAGAATTTCAGATATTCTATTTTGAGACTAAAGTGGAATTTTGGCCGAGACATTTATTTAAGTTATTTTATGAGAATGTTTCTCGCTTTACATTGAGTTAAGTCTTCCGCTGATTTAAGTAAGTCAGGAAAAGCGTATGCTCAAGAACAACAATGTATATTAGATGTCGGCTACATCCAGGATGTAGGCTCGGGTCATGATAAACATGGTATCAAAGCAAAAAGTTGAAGAGTCCTAGGGAGTCTATGAAGGTGTGTCTATAGAGTCCTAGTAATCGGTGTGAAGCGCGTCACATCTATGATTAGGAGGGTACAACATTTAGGAATTTCTCACTTGTATCATATCCCTTTTCATGCATTAGAGTTTATCTCAAAAAGTTTCTCTCTAATTCGTTCATGCGCGTATTTAAGATCATCATGCCTCCACGAAGAGTAGAAAGATCTTGTCTTGCCAAAAGGAATTTTGAAGTACCATAGGTACCTAATACACCAAACGTGCACCTCAATGAGAAGTCACTAATGTTAATTTCCTTGAAGCTATCAAGATGTTAAGCCGGTAGGTGACTAAATATGTTGGGCAACATCGAGGTGCTCGACAAGAAGAGGCTGACACCTTAAGGATTCGTGAGTTCTTGAGAATGAATCCTCCTAGCTTCACTGGTTTAAGCACTACAGGGGATCCAAAAAACATTGTGGAAGAGTTGAGGAAATTGTTTGATATGATGCATGTCATTCATTCTGAAAAAGTCGAGTTAGACGTATACCAACTGAAAAATGTGGCTAGGACTTGGTTTGATCAGTTGAAGAATGGCAGAGATGAGGATGCACCAGGCCCGAGTTGGGCTTGCTTTGAAGAATCTCTCTTAGAGTGGTTATATCCCCAAGAACTGAAAGAAGATAAGGTACGGGAATTCCTTACATTGAAATAGGACTACTTCACTGTACATAAATATGGGGTGAAGTTCACCTAGTTGTCCCACTATGCTTCTGAAATAGTTGACAACATGAGAAGGAGAATTAGCTTGTTTGTCGATGTCTTGGGTCGTGCTTCAATCAAAGAGGTCAAAGGTGCAGTGGTGGTTTGAGACATGGACATATCAAGGTTGATGGTCTATGTGTACCAAGGTAAGTGGAGAAGCTACGAGATAGAGAAGAGTATAGGAACAATAAAGATAAGTCTTGGAATAAGTTTGGGAAGCAGAAGGGTGGTTCTAATAGGCCACAATTTCAGAATAAAAAGTGGCATGCATCATCATCTGCTAGTGCTCATGAACCAAGAAACAAAGATGAGCATCATGGCCAAAACTCACAGAATTTCATAGCTTGACCAACACAGTCTCAAGTTAGTGTGGCACAAGGAGGTAGTTGGGTTAGTGTATGCACTAATTGTGGTATAAACTACCCAGGTAAATGTCGTGAGGGATAGAAAGGTTGCTTCAAGTGTGGTCAAGAGGTTCACGTTATGAGAGAGTGCCAAAAGAATAGGGAAGATAGTGGAAACCTGGCAACAAATCCCAATCTTCATAAATTGCTGCACCTTACAAGGCTGCACCTAGAGAAGCCACTTCTGGTACTAGCGGAGAGGCAAACTGCCTATATGCAATCACTAGCCGCCAAGAGAAAGATAACTCTCCATATTTTGTCATGAGTATGATCAAAGTCATTACATTTGGTGTTTATTCTTTGTTATACCATTGAATAAGTTTATCTTCTATAACTCCTTCTGTTGCAAATAAGTTTAAGATTCTTTCTACGAAACATTGTGAACCTTTCTGTGTTTCTACCCCTGTTGGAGACTCCACTCTAGCGAAAAGTTTCTATTGTGATTGTCCTATTTCTATTATTCATAGAAACACCATGGATTACCTAATAGAGTTTGACATGGTTGATTTATGTCACTCTAGTCAGGACTGTCTTCGTTCCTATTACACACCAATAGATTGTAGAACTTGAGTTGTCAATTTTCGATGCTTAACAATCCAATCATAGAGTGGAGTATTAGTCTAGTAAAGCCTAAGGATCGTTTTATTTCGTACCTCAAGGTGAGACAGTTAGTATCAAAGGGGTGTATCTATAACTTTGTCCGCGTTAATTACTCAAGTGTTGAGGTACCTTCCGTTAAGTCAGTTTCTATAGTAAAGGAGTTGCGAGAAGTATTTCCTGATAATCTACCTGGAGTCCCTCCTGAGAGAGAAATGACTTAGGCAAAGAAATCATTCTAGATACTCGTCCTATCTCTATTTAACCATATGTAATTGCACCAGCAGAGTAAAAAGAGTTGAAAGAATAGATGAAAGATCTGTTAGATAAAGTTTTATTAGATCAAGTGTCTCAACATGGGGTGCTCAAGTCCTGTTTGTAAGAAAAAAAGATGGTTCCCTTAGGATGTGTATAGACTATCGCCAATTGAATAAGGTTACAATCAGTAATAAGTATCCTCTCCCAAGGATAGATGATTTTTTCTATTAGCTTTAGGGTGCCACCTGTTTCTCGAAAAATGATCTCACATCTGCTAACGTCAGTTAAGGGTTAGGGAATGTGACATTACAAATAAATCCTTTAGAACCAGATAAATGCATTATTAGTTTTCGATTATGTCATTTGGTTTAACCAACGCACAAGCTACTTTCATAGATCTTATTAACACAATATTCAAGCCTTATTTATATGTATTTGTTATAATCTTCAATGATGACATACTAATCTATTTAAAGAATGAAGAAGATCAAGCTAGTCATCTTAGGATAGTCCTTCAGAGATTGAATGATAAAGAGTTGTATGCCATGTTTCCAAGTGTGAGTTTTGGATTAAGCCTTTGGTCCACATAGTTTCCGGTGATGGGATTAAAGTTTACACCTAAATGATACAAGAAGTTCAGAGTTATCTTGATCCATGTCTCCAACTAATATAAGGAGTTTCTTGTGTTTGGCTGGCTAATATAGAAGGTTTGTTGGGGGGTTTTCGTCTATTATTTCTCCTTTGACCAAGTTGACTCAGAAGACAGTTAAGTTTCAATGGTTTGAAGCTTGTGACAAAATATTTCAGGAGTTGAAAAATAGGTTAGCTACTACCCCAGTGTTGACCTTACCAAAAGGTACCGAAGATTTTGTAGTGCACTGCGATTTTATAGAGTTGGTTTGGGTTGCGTGTTAATGCAGAATGACAAGGATATAAGGTTCATGAGAAGACTAATCCAACCCATGAAAAGTTTGTCACGACCCAAAACGAGTCACGAGTGGAACCCACACTTAACCTCCTAGGTGAGCAAACAAACAAATCTAAACCCCAACATTTACCAATAGATCAACTATGAATAACAAAATTAATGCGGAAGATCCAAAACTTATTAATGTAACCAATTAAATAAGCTTCTAAAGTTTAACACTTATTATCCCCAAAATCTGGAAGTCATCACATCAAGGACATCTATCCTCAAATTACCAAGTTTAAGAGTGTTTAAGAAACCAAAATAAGCAAAAAGATGTTCCATGTCCGAAAATCATAGACATCAAGACGTAAATGAGAGAATCCAGCACGAGCTAGAATTAATAGCTCACCCTGAACTCTGATGTGCTGGAGACTGGCTAGAGCTGAGTGGCATACCTAGATAGTGCATGAAATTTGGCCTCATAAGCAGCAACAGACATCCTTCCTTGCTCTAGGCTCAGGAACTCATCTCTCCTCCTATCCCTCAAAGTTCGGGGTACATATTTCTCCATAAATAAGATACAAAATGATGCCCAAGTCATAGGTGGTGCCCTTGCTAGTTGACACTCAACATACGACCGCCACCACATTTTGGCATCCCCCTGAAACTGGTAGGTCACAATTTCAATACCAAATCATTCTACTATCTCCATCTTATGGAGTAGCTCATGAAAATCAACCATAAAATCGTAGGTATCTTCAAATTCAGCACCCTTGAAGACTGGAGGTTTCAACTTTAAGAACTTAATGAAAATTTCATGCTGATCACCTGTCATTATAGACCCTGTAGTCAATCGAGGAAACGTGCCTACTTACAATGATGCATTCATGCGGGGAGACACAACAGTTGCATGTTGTACTCCTTGATCCTGAAGTGCTGGGGAAGAAAACACGGGAGGTGTCTTGCCCTGATCAGATAACCCGCTAAGATAAGTAAGAACCTGATTAATTATCTCTGGAGTAGGCTGGGGTTGTACTTCCTTATCCTGAACCTGCTCATTTTCCCCTTCTTCACCCTCTCTCACTACCTCATCAGTCGGTGGAGGAGTCACTGCTCTATTCCTAGCTGGACCAGGTGTTTGCCCTCTGCCTCTAGTGGGCGTCCTCCTGCGATCTCTACCACAGACTCTTGCCACTACTCCTCCTCGAGTTACATCCCCAATGGGTTGGCTCAAACGCACCCTGTCTTGACGGTGTTGGTGTTGGCATAGTTGTTTCTCTAGTTCTAACCATCTGCGAAATAGAGTGAGAATGTCAGATACCAATTTGTATCACCTAGATACCAATTGGATCCAAGTAATAGCACGAAAAAAGGAAAGAAAGGAGTTTTCCTAAAGTCCTATAGCCTCTCGAAGAAAAGTAAAGGCGTCCCCATAACTTTCCTCAAGACTCTACTAGACTTGTCCTTCTGTGATGAGACTAAAGAATCTAATGCTCTGATACCAAAGCAAATCACAATATAAATCAAGACCAATTGCAAATGAGGAATATACGTATGAAAACGTGGATCCAGGATCAAAAAATAAAGAAGCCATGCAATCACAGACCAAAAGAGTACCTGTGATAACAACATCAGATGTCTTTGATTCAGACCTCCAGGGTAAAGCATAACAATGGGCCCTATCACATGTCTGTCCATTGACCCTACCAAGATGCGTTGCACTAGTTCCAACTTTCCCACAACCCCGACTGAACTGGCGATCACCATTACCTTGACCACCACGTCCTCCAGAATGGCGGCCTCTACCATGAAGACCTCTACCTCTAACTACTGGGGATCTGTAACTCTATTTTGGACAAGTCCTGGAGTCAAGTATAGGTCTCTTTGAAAATGACGAAGTCTGGAGATAACCTCCAAACTCATAAAAAGGCTGACTGGTCAGCGACGGACCCCCAGCTGAAGCCTGAAATGAAGACTGAATAGCACGGGCTTGATAACCTCCTGAACCTTGCCCTCTGCATTAAGAACCACTAAACTCACCTCCCTTACAAAACTTCTTAAATGTCGATGTTGTGGTGAAGTCGTTTGGCCTCACCCCCTCTACCTCTATCACAAAATCAATCACTTCCTGAAAGGATTTTGCTGCAGCAGCTACCTGTAAGGCTGGAATCTACAAATCTGACCTCAATCCTTTCATAAAGCGGCGAATTCGCTCTTGGAGACTGAAGCAAAGCTAATTTCCCTTAATTTTGTCAAGAAAAGAAGATCTTGCCTCCACACAGGCCAAAAATCCTCCTTTCTCCAGTACTTCCAGTCTCATAAAGTCATTAGCCAGAGTTTGAACCTCTCTAGCCAATGGGCGTCTAGAAACATGTAAGTGGTCTAAGCTACTCATGCTCCCTGCTTTTCTACTTAAAGCATCTGCCACAACATTAGATTTTCCAGGGTGATACAAAATAGTAATATCATAGTCTTTCAATAGTTCCATCCACCTCCTCTGCCTCAAATTCAAATCTTTCTGAGTAAAGACATATTGTAAACTAAAATGATCTGTATAAACTTCACACTTGACCCCATATAGATAATGTCTCCATTGTTGATATATTCACTTACCATAAGATCCTATGATATGTGTTTACCTAGAAGGAGCTAAATCTCAAACATAGGAGGTAGTTAGAGTTACTCAAGGATTATGACATGAGTATTCTTTACCACCTAATTAAGGCTAATGTGGTTGTTGATGTTTTAAGAAAGTTAGATATGGGAAGTACCACCCATGTAAAGCTAATGAGGTTCCTGATTTTCAAGCAAGTTATAAATAGGAAGTACCGCCCATGTTGAGGAAAAAAGAAGAAGCCAGCCAAAGAGGTACACATACTTGCATGCCGTGAGTCAGACTTATGGATTCTACAGAAGGAGGGATAGTGGTGACCAATGGGGTTGAGTCATCATTAGTGTCAGAAGTGAAAGAGAAGAAAGACAAAGACCCAATGTTCATAAGCAAACAGTATTAGTTTTTTAACAAGTGGAAAATGGTGTGTAAAAGTATCAGGGTTGATTGTTTGTACCTAGGGTGGATGGACTCCAAGAGAGGATCAAGGAGGAGTATCATAACTGCAGATAATCCATTCATCCATGTTCCACCAAGATATACCGAGATTTGATACAGGTTTATTGGTGTGAAGGTATGAAGAAAGACATTGCTGAGTTTGTTGTCAAGTGCCTGAATTGCAAACAAGTGAAAGTAAAAAACTAAGGCATGTAGTGTTGGCTCAGGATATGGAAATTCTAGAATGGAAGTGGGATATGAATACTATGGATTTCATCACAGGCTTGTCCAGGTTTCGCAGTCAGAATGATTCAATTTGGATGATTCTCGATAGAATGACAAAAATCCACCCACTTCTTGCCCATAAAAATCACTCATTTGGCAGAGAATTATGTGTGATTATACATTCAAGAGGTTGTGAGAATTCATGGAGTCCTAGTGTCGATAATTTTAGATAGAGGTGCACAATTTACATATAAGTTTTGGAAGTCTTTCAAAAAGGTATGGGTTCAAAGGTAAACTTAAGAACTTTTTTCAATCCTCTTACATATGGGAAAGAAGAGCGTACTATCCATACCTTAGAAGATATTTTTAGGGATTGTGTTATTTTCCAAGGGGAATTGGGATGATCTTATCTCTCATTGAGTTCGGTGATAATAACAGCTACCATTCGAGCATCAAAATGGCTTTATTTGAAGATCTTTATGGGAGAAGATGCAGATCTCTTATTAGGTTGTTCTAAGTTGGTAAACCAGGGTGATATGACAAAATCTAGTTCACCAAGCCATGAAGAAGGTAAAGGTGATTCAAGAGTGATTGAAGTGGCATAGAGTCTTCAAAAAGTTCTACAAAGACGCTAGAAGAAGATCGTAGGAGTTTGAAGTGGACGATTGGGTATATCTGAATGTTTCACCTGTGAAGGTTATTATGAGGTCTAGTAAGAAGGGGAAAGTTTGTCCCTAGTACAGTGGTCTTATGAATATCAAAGAGAGTTGGCGAGGTAGCTTACGAAATAGAGCTACCACAAGTTTTAGTACTGGTTCGTCCTGTATTTTATGTCTCCTTGTTGAAGAAGTGCATGGCTGATCCTCATTGATTGTACCAAATAAAAATGATGGAAATAAGGATAGATTTGAGGAAATTCCAGTTCATATTTTAGATGACTAAGTTTGAACGATGAGAACTAAGGAGGGGCATCAGATAAGGTTCTTTTAAGGATGGAAGTAGCATACTTAGGGTTCATTCGAACCCTCTTCGACGGAAAATATTATTATTTATACATGATTAAATTATTTTTTAAATATGTATAGTAGATGTTGGACCCCCTTGTACTAATACACGGTTCAACTTCTCATAATTTGAACCCCCTAATCAAAAAATCTAACTCCGCCACTAATCTTAATGAATTAAAAAACTACATATTTGTTTGATCATATAGCATATTTCACATATCCTCATAGAGTAAGATGCAGTCTAAAGTGTACCGTGAATGCTTTAATTTTTTGCTCCAACTAGCCTAATCATATTTCCCATAATCCTTTTATATCCACATGTAAGAAACTCAAACCATCTCTTTCCTTTGATAGTTTGATTTTGGAATTGGTGAAATGGTCTGGTGGACCTTTGTACTTCTATCGGTTTGTATTTTGAACCCTTTGACTTATCTATTTGTCATCTTGATACTTAGACTCAATAAAACACAATTTATCTTACCCTTCTGACCATTGACAACACTTATGTGGCTTTAAGATGGATGAGTTGGCAAAAGTGTGTGATTTGAAACTACTTAAGGCGAGTGAGTACTGTATTTCAATGTTAAAAATGGTAATAAAAAATATAAAATTAATACAAAAATTAAAAAATAATTAATAAGATCACATCTTATTTACCATATTCCACCTTCAACAACAACAATCTCCGTGCCCAATTCTTTGTTTATCTTTCTATACTCCTGTCATCAGATCTTGACATTGAAACCTTCTTGACTCCGTTTTTTTGCCTTTAAAGGGAGAGGTCGACAGTAGTGGTGCTCGTCTGAGAAAGTGCGGCGGCGATGGATAGGTTGGAGGATCTATTTACAACATTGAAGATATCTTGTCCAGATATAGTGGTATGGCGTCGACGTTGGTAGTTTCGTGATTGTGTTGAGGCGACGGCCAGATCGGGTGGTGTGGCTGCGGCACCTTCAAAAAAAAATTCTTTAGTTTCTAATATCGTGTCCTTCACTTAGTTTTTTATCCTCATTTCTACAAATTTGTGACGTACTAAATTTGAAAATTTTGATGGGTAAAAATAATTGTTAAATCAATATTTGGATATATTGAGATATTTTAATGGTGACAAAGTTTGCATTAATGGAGAAAAGAGGTTTATGAAGTTTCAAGTGATGAACAATGTTTTAATAATTATTATAACTGAAATTTATGAATGATGAAAACATAAAAATTAATGGTGATTTTTGTGATTAAAGAAAGTGGTGCTAATGGTGAAGATGATGATTGTGATGGTGACATCTAATGTAAAAAATGGAGACATGGTTAAAGAAGAATGAAAGAGGAAAGAAGATACAAAATATTTTCTTAAAAATAAATAATTAATGATGTTTCATTCAAAATCTTATGTGGATGACGACATGTCACTTTTGTTGAGCGTTTGAAGCTCAGACAACGTGAAGGGGGATTAAAATGTTGACATTCGTTGAGTCTAAGGGCTCAATTGATAAATATTTAAGTAGATTGGTTAAGAATACAAATTTATACAAGTATAAGGTTCAACCAGACCATTCCGCCATGGAATCTTCTATTACTTTCTCTTCCGAGCCCTAAAATTTTTAAGTCTTTTTAACATTTTTTCTTGCATCTGTTTTTTCCTCTTCAATTGTTTATGTTTATTGTTTGTGATGATCATAAATAGACCTACTTTTATCAATCAATCTCAAATGAATATTTGTTTTCAGTTCTTCAGTGGTATTTATTACATTTTTCCGATTTTGCTATGATTTTGTTCATGATGTTTCTAATTTTGTTTGATTCATACTTAGAGATGCTTGAAAATTGGTGTTCATTCCCCTTATTATTATTCTCACTTCTATATTTTTTTTCCTTGGCAAGTTTACATTTCTGATAGTCACAATATGTTGGATATTTTGTTTTCTGCTTCTTTTATAGTGCTTTTTCTGCTTTTTACATAGTTTATTGTAGAATTTTGTAATTTTATGTTTCTAAGTGGGTTTTATTTACTCATGCATGTTTAAGTTTAGATTTTATTTGTTTCACCCTTCTTTTTTATGACACACACCACTAATTTTTTTAGCTTTTTTTTAATTAATGTGATTATTTATATATCACTTAAAATGATCTTTTTTTAAGGATGGGAGGAACTGGATAAAAAAGGACCTATACATGTTCTTCTCGAAGCATTGATTGACAATGAAATTGTATGTTATAATCAAATAAATATGCAGAATACATCATACACATTCAAATAGAAAACTCTAAATATTTGTAGGTACTATACGATAGAGATGAAAAGTGAAGATATTTGAAAAGAATTTTATAGGTTGGTTAAGATTCAAGAAATCAAATGATGCAATATCGGAACATGTTGATGCTGGTGAGGGATAGACAAGATTTGCTAGAGGAACTCGACAAGCTATTACTCATGGAAGAAATGAAAGCAAAAGTTGTTGTGTTCCAATCTTAGCGCGGGTCTAAAACTCGAACCATTCATACCATCAAAAACAACAAAAAGTGAGTCATCTTAACTACCTACAGTTAAGATTTGGTTATGTCCCCTGACTTTTGAATTTATATTGATTGAAATATAATGTGACTTAGATTTTCCTGTTTCCTCATTGCCTTCAATGTATTTATGTTTTCTAGTAGAAAAATATATCTTCCTCAATTGAAAATTTTAGTACTAAAAAAGACAAATAAGTTTGGATTCTCAGATAATGATATAGTCTCACTTGGCTAAGTTGTTCGGACTCTTCATTTACGTTAACACATACGTGTCGAATTCTTCAAAAATACATTACTTTTGGAGAATGTAGTACATACGCGTTATCATTTTTGAAGAGTTCAAGAAACAGTCACTCGATAGTGAGAACCATCAATAGGAAAAATGGAATAAACTGGCAAAGATGGTATTTGGTTATTCAAATTTTGTTGTTTCCTCAACGTTCCTGATAAATAGCTAAATTTATATGTATTTTCTGTTAGATAACTTGAAACAACTTTAGCTTTAACCTCTTGATATCAATTGATTATATTTGAATTTGATATTTCGTCTTTTTGTATTATTGTCGAGAAATATGAGAGGCTACGAGGACTCTATTTAGTGTTGTTATGATTAGAGAGGTTTGTTAGTTTATAAGTGATTTTCTATTTTCCTTTATGTGTTAATTATAATATCATTTTCATGAGATCTCAGCTATTGTTTCTCTCTCACTTTCACACACAGATTTTTTGTGTTTAGTAATTGGGGATGTGATGAGATCTCGAGAAAGCCATGCACCACTTTGATATTAGTGATGTCAAATTTCTCATACCAATACACCTTTCTGAGTTGTTAAAAAGTTCATTTGCATGTGAGAACTAAAACAAGTGAGCATATATATATATTTATTTTTACTGCAGAACACATGTTATTCTATTTTATTAGGCATCAGCTAAAATTAACAGTTGTTAGTTTCTTCAATACGAAGTTTCTACAGTTTCATTTTAGTGAAACAATAGAGTAAAGGATTATCTAGCAAGTTCCAAATAAAAAATAAAAAAACTATATGAAAAAATGCACACTTATCATGATCTTCAGTTCCCTGGAATTACATTTTGCATATTTAGAAATGAATACAAATATGATATAATGTATCGTGCACATTTCTATAATCGTGGCACTAAGAATCTATAATAGTTAAACGTAAAGCAGGGTTGTAATTATGTCAACTTAAAGAAAGCACAAGCGTGGACAAGCTTAAGGTAAAACTCAACATGTTCTCGAGATCACTAGAAACCATTGTGTGCTTCTACTGGATGATGTACAAAATTAAATTTTCTGAGTATACATTTGAGGTGTCTGATGTGTCTGAGTTATCTTATTTTGAATAGTCTTTCTCCTTTTTATATCATACCAGGAAAATCTCTAAAACAACTAATGATCGTGCTTGAGTGAATAGCCCGAATGGTAGACCGAGACTATTGTCTCAGGTGAGCAGTGTCCTCACAAATTTCAAATGCAATGTGTTTAATGTTAATGTGTGTACTCATAACTCATAACAACAGCTAGGTGAGGAAATGGGAGGTAAGTTAATGATCCGAAAGAGTTGTCTATGATGAAGTAACTATTGTATATTGTACCTAGATGTAGCGATAAATTAAGAAATTTCAAGGGTCTCTCATATACCGAGAGAAGACAATCACCAACTAATGTTTGCATACCAAGATTATTAATGTGCTTCTGGTGAAGGATTGAATGAAAAAAAGAGGCCTAATGTGAGTGTCCTTAATTGGTAAGATAGAGACTACTCTATTGTGACAATCCAGTGTAAGGAAAGACCAAAGCTTCTTAGTCTTGAAAGTTTTCATGGAGCATAATCTTAACTATAAGTCAAGTGATTGTGGAATTTTGGCAATTTTCCCCTTACTTTGATGACTTTTATTAACTATGTGAAGTTTCAGCAAGGATGACTGAAAATTGATCCTCTCTTTTGTCCCTTTCTAAAGGTTTCTTCATATAAACAAAGAAAATTGATTTCACAATTCAATACGCTGCTGAAATGGTTGATGGTTCAATTTATAACATTGAATTATTTAGTAAGCAAATAGTTTATTTCTACCATTAATGTTTGTATGTTTTTATTTGTTGAATTCATATACATTAATTAAGATTATTATAAAGTGTGTTTCATTTCTCAAAGTTTTCTTCCTCCTATTTCAGTAAGCTTAATTTTTTACTATAAAACATAGTGATTGATGTATCTATATCAACTTTTTTTGCAATTTTGATGACATTTTTTAATTATGTTTAAAAGACTAGTGAGGATGATTGAAAATTTATAGGGTTGTGCTATATTTCATAGCACCTAACAACAAATATTTGATAACTAATGCGGAACAAATGATGATGTTTGTTAAAAGAAGCAAAATGAATTCTCTCTTTCTTGCCATAATTAGTATATTATTCTCACTGTTTTTTCTTGGGTACAAACATTTTGTATGTCATTGCACTATTCCTAGAATATTTATATAGAGACAATTAGTCCATATCTTTTATTGCAAGTTCACTAATTTTTCATATTTCTTGTTTTCTTGTTTTTAGGCATAGAAGAGATCAAGTTGTTTTTGAAACTAACAAATTTCAAAATACACTATAGAAAATATCAGTTTTCGGTAATAAGTATGCACGTCCACAAAGAGTACTATAGCCTTTACCGACATTAATAAATTGTCATTTGATTCAATGTTGCTATAGACTTCATGGACATTTACACGGAATATCAATTTCCTCTTAGAATACTTATTTATCGATAATTAAGCTATTAATTATCGTTAAAGATCATTTTTTGTAGTGATAACTCATTCCCCTTTGATAAAGTATTTAGTGTTCTTTTTATAAATAACAACTCTTTAGTTTAGCTTCTTTGAACTAATTTTGTGAACCTTAAATTTAAAAACAACCTGAAAGACTATCTTTTTTAAAAAATATATTCAGTAATATGTCTTTTTCTTCTTGATTGCTCGGAAAGAAAGATCGTCTTTATTATATTTTTTCATATTTGTGAGTTCAAGAGCTCACAAAATTATGTTGTGAGATTTTAATATGTTATATGTCAAAAATTTTGTTTAGTACATCTCGTTGTACACATTCAGATGTCACCTATTGCTTGGTTGATAATTGCATTAAATTTTTGCAAATCCATATTATAATCATAACAAGAAATTTGAGTGATTCTACTGTCTAAGTCCTCGCTGCAAACATGGCGATCTAGAATCTGGACAAGAATCACCTCATAAGGTAAGATATCATTGATCCCAATATCTTCAACTTTTATGATTAATGAAGGATTGCTCATGAACTTCTTCAACATGGAGATGTGAACTGCTGCATGAACTATGGATAACTCTATTGGTACGTCCAACTCATAAAATACATTACCTAGTTTTGTAAGGGTCAATATATCGAGGACCAAGCCTCTCCTTCTTACAAAATACCATAGAACCTTTAATGGGTGAAACTTTCAAATATACCCAATCATATGCTTCAAAGTCTAAATCCATTCTTCTTACATAGGTGTAGGATTGGACTTTGTGTAATTTTCAACCTCTCTTGAATCACTTTCAGCATCTCCATAGCTTGATTATCTAAATGAGGTCCTATCAACCCTGCTTGACTAAATTCAAACCATATAATATGAGATTTGTATCTTCTATCATAAAGAGCTTCATAATAAGCCATTTGTATAGTGCTAACTATTATTGTAAGCAAATTCAATAAGAGGTAGGTGATCATTACAATTACCTTTGAAATAAATCACATAATCCATCAACATATCCTCTAAGGTATGAATAGTGTGCTCGACTTGACCATTTATCTAAGAATGAAAGGCAGTACATAACATAACATTTGAACCCGAGCCTTTTTTGAATAACATACAAAATTTTGTAGTAAATTGCTCATATCTGTATGAATGATGGTGAGAAAAACTGCATGAAGTCTAACCACTTCTTGGAGATACAACTTGGCATAGTCCTCTGGTGAATGGGTAGTATTTACCGGAAAAAAGTGGATTAATTTTGTCATTCTATCAAGAATCTCCCAAACTGAATCATGTTGCATGCAAGATCTTGGTAAAGCTAGGATAAAATCAGGATTAATGATCTCTCACTTCCATTCTGATGTTCTATATTCTAGACCATACTACAAGCCCATTGGTCCTCTACTTTAAGTTGTTGGAAATTCGAACACTTAGACACAAATTATAAAATTCCTTTCATACTACCCAGCCAATACTTCTATTAAATTTTGATACATCTTTGTGGAACCCTGATGAATGAAATATCTAGAGCTATGAACTTCCTTTATGATGCATTATTTTAGTTCAGCTCTCTTGCTACACATAATCTAACTTGACACCTTAATATGTCATCTCTCCCTTGTTAAAAATCCATTACTTTTTTCTTATAAAGATTTGTCTTTAATTCCTAAAATATTGGTTCTTGATCCTACTTCTTTTTTACTTTTGACACTAACGAAGATATATGCCCATTAATCACCACTCCTCCTCTATCTGTGTAATCCAATAAATGAACTCCCAAGCTTTCAAGTCTATGCCCAACCTTTGCTAGTTCTTTCTTATCTATCTCAAAGTAGGCAGTACTAGCCATAGAAAACTTGCTCAAGGCATCAGAAACAATATTAGACTTACCTGGGTGGTATAGAATACTCATGTCATAATCCTTGAGTAATTATAACCACCTCATTTGTATAAGATTGAGATCTTTCAGAGAAAATACATACTGAAGACTTATGATCAATGAATACATCTACATGAACACTATACAAATAATGACGTCATATCTTCAAAGCAAATACTACGACATCCAGCTCTAAGATATGAGTTGAAGATGAAAAAAAACCATTCACGTGAGGAAGTCCTGGCTGAGATTTTTGAGAGAAAAGTTTAGGAATTGAGAAACAAGAAGTTGCATGTGCCAAAGAGATATGAAGGAAATCATATCGTGCAGGGTGCTACTTTGAGGTCAAGGCCGATATGATGTCCCAATATCCATACTTTTTCCTTCTACTTTTAATCTAGATTGAGTCAATGAGTTCCTCTTGATTTGTGCTATGTTTTAGAGTCATGTGTTTTATGTGTTCCCATGATTTCCTTATGTTATGCATTTTCATGTAAAAATTGTGTTTTGAAGAAAATGAGTTTACATGATTGATTATCCTCATCATGTTGTACATTGAGTGTGAATTCCCTATAGACTCCAGGAGATGATATGATGAACATGTTTTAGCTATGATTTTGAGTGTAAGTTCCCTATAGACTCCAGGAGATGATATAATTGTGTTTAGCATACTTTTAGCTTGGAGAAGGAAGCGCCTCTTTGAAATTTTAAAATTTCTTACATTTTGGTTTGTTAAAGATGAGGAATTTTAAAAGTTCTTACATTTTGGTTTGTTAGGTGTTTCACCTACTTTCATTATAGTACATTGAGTATGTTTAGCTTGGAGTTAATGTTTCCTCCTCAGTTGTGGAAATTTTTATATGTTTCATGCATGAAGGGTTGCTAGTCTTGAGGTTTTTCCGTTAGAAATGCCTAGAATCTTACCCGAGGACACGTTTTCCCAAGAGGGAGATAATGAAACACCTCAGAATTTAGAAGGCTAAACTAGGGCTAATTGAGAGGCAACATCCAAAAAGGGAGCCAAGAACTACTCCACCTCACATGACCACCATAAAGATTCGTGGTGAGGACCATGATTCATGGAGAGGTTTTTGGAGGGCTAGGCAGTATCTAGGATACTCAGCACCGAACAAGGACCCTTCCTAAAGACGACTCGTGAAGTCTACAACAACCATTGGAAGGGTCATGATCCTAATCTAGTCGTAAGGCGAGAAAGGGTTTGAACCGTAGACACTCGTCCAAGAACCAAAGGGAGAACCCTGGCTCGTGGTAGGGACTACGATTCTTGCAACCTCATATGGATATGTGGTAGTGTACTATAAGTTAAGGGTTAATTGATCTTTTCTTGTTTTAAGTCATTGTCATCAGTTTCATAGCTAATTGTTTAATTTTTGGATTTCTAAGCTTTGTTGAGTTCTAATCCTCCGAGGACAAAGTTTCATTGTATCAAGTTTGTTTCATGTATTTTTTTTGGACATGACGTATGGGCTAGGATCAATTTTATTGTATTGGATTAGATGGCTACGATGTGACAAGATTTCTAGAATTCTGTTTTTCATTAATAAAATGTTTGGACTTTGAAATCTTGTTTCACTCATATTGTTCTATTTCTCATGTAATGAGAGTCAAATGTCTTGTATGGAATTCTTTGGGGTTCTATGCGTCATGTAAAATCTAGGGTGTACCCCTAGGTCTTGACAATTATGCATGTATAAATTTTGTGAATTATTAGGGTAAAATGTGAAACGAACATACCCAAAAACTAGTATTTGATATGCACCAACGTGTTACAAGACCCTTAGTCCTTTTTGAATATTTATATGTTTCAAATGTTAAGTAGAGAAGAATATTTATTTCTGACTACGTTAATAATTTCCAATCGAGTTACGTGTGGAAAAAACTTCTTGACATAACAAAGGTAGAAAAAAAAAATGAGAAAAATTTAACCAATGAACATATATGGTGATACTATTTAAAATTGTGGGAATACAAAAATTAATTATAAACAATCAAATTAACCCAAAAGATATGGAATTTTTTAACTTACTAAGTAAAATAATAATAATGTATCTTTTACTTCACCTTATTATTTCAAAATATTTATTTTGTAGGACTTCTTGATAATTAATTCATACTCAATTTTAGATGTATGGTTTATTCATCTTGAAAAGCTGAGAATGAAAATTTATACAATACATTAATCAATTTATTTAAATTTTAAAGTGCAAAAGGTTTTCTTGGAAAATCATGCAAACAAAAAAAAAATTGTACTTACAATCTAGTAAATATGTTAATTTTCAGAATTTTAATAAGTGACTGAAATAAAAAATTTTGAAAAATAATTCATCGAACACGACATGCATACGACTCTTATTATAATTACAAAATAAAACTGATGTAGAGAATCCTATGACACACTTAAACATACAAAACCTAAAAGACACAAATTTTGTAGGGGACAACATGAACACATAAAACAATACTAAAAAGAAGAGATATACTAGTACAAAGACATTACTTGTTATTGGAGGGGTTTGAATCTTGATCATTAACATTGTTTAGTGAAAGGTAATCCAACAAAGTGACAAAATCATTATCATTCAAGTTGATGAAATCAATAAATGATGGACTTTGTGGAATGTCAGTAGAGTTTTGGTAGTTATTCATTTGAATTGATGCACTCATTGAGGGGATCTCAGCTAAAGGATCCATTTATGGTGTCATAGCAGTAAATGGAGGATCTATAATTGGGGAATACATCATAGATGTCATTGTTATTGAAGGAGTTGACTGAGGGGCATTTGATGTAGACCCATCGTCACCATCATTCTTTTTCATTATTTTACGTATTAATAGTAGGTTCTTCTTAATAACGTAACTTAGATCGTTGAGATAGAAAAGATTCATGTCAATGGAAATAATATTTCCATTCAACACTTCATGCATCTTAGTTCTTCTGCCTTTTTCAACAACCCTATGAGTCTTTTCTTTATGAGACTTTTTTTTCCGTTTCATTTTTAATCAAAGCTAATATTACTTTTTTTCTAGGCATGGCTAAAGAAGAGGTATATGAGAATATATGTGTTTGTTAAATAATGTCTTTGTTGTTGTTCTTGTATTTGTAGTTGTCTTTGCCTAATATTGACCCTTGTATATATAAATAAAAAATTTGAATTCTATAATGTTTGGGTAGTTTGAATTATAGAATTTCTTAATATAAACACTAATTGTTTTGGAATAAATTTAAATGAGAGTATATTATCTTGAACTTGATGTTGTTTTTTGATGTGGTCTAATACTAGCCAAATATTTGAGTCGATCTTTTCATATAAGGAAAAGAATTAGTGTTGTTGAAGTTTGAATAAGTAGTATCCGTAATACATGGTCATAAGTTTATAGAAAATAGGTTTCTTGTAAAATTTCATTACTATTTTATCCAATTTTGGAAGAAATTATATTTAGTACAAATTTTAATCTACTTTCAAATATATCAAAAACTAAATCCTACCTAATTTTGTTTTTATTAATATATGATATACAACAACCTATTACTTGAAGATAAGTAAAATATTTTCCTAAATTAGTTTGAAAGTAAATCAATATTCCATTATTGTACTAATACTAATCAAAATAATGTATTTGCTTATAATTTAAAGTAAAAAGATAAATTTTATTATTTTAAAGAAATGATTTGTCATGACCCGAGTTTTCAAATTATGATGCCCAAATTATAATAATCCACTAGTAGTGAAGCTAACAATACCATGGAATGACAAATAATTATTTTAAGTGTAACAACCCATTAAGTGTACTTGTTCTATTTATGAGACACTTATAAATTTCCTTGCGGTATAATTATGAACTCGGTTTCCTATGCGACTAGTGACAGTAGAATAAGTTTTAAGTGAACAGCCCATATATTTTTATGGGACACAATTAAGTTGACGTCAATGGAAGTATTTAAACATGAAATCATAAGGTTGTAGTGTAGTCTAGAGTTAAAATTGACATAGTGTATATAAGTTTGAAGTTAAGTTAAAGGTATTCTTGCCTATAAATGCAATAAAATATTGAGGTGCTTTCTTGACTTCACTAAGCTAGTAGGTGACAAGTAGGTGAATTACCTACATTGACTTATTGACATGCTAAAGGACAAAGTAGATTCATCACCTACTAAGATTCATTTGACCATGTTATTGGGCAAAGTACACTACCTATATTTGATCCAAGTTGAATAAAAATATAATGGAAAAATAGATAGCCAAGGCCCATTCTTTTCAAGTCCACAAGAAATAATTTTAGTGGACAAGTAGGTGCATCACCTAATTAAATGTGTTTGTTGCAGATGAAGTATAAGAAAGGTGGCAAAAGATAAACCTATTAAGTTCAAAAATGTTACATAAATATCTCATTTTTCTCTTATCCAAATTTTAAGCTCTCAAATTCATATATTTCTCTCTTTCTCTTAAGATGAAGCAACCACCCAATTTTCCCATTAAGGGTTCTAACTATTTTCACCTAGTTTCTTCCAAAGCAGCCACTAGATCACCTTCTCTCTTCTATTGTTTCAAGTATATTAGACAGTTCTTCAAAGGGAGTGAACTAGAGGTAGCTATATGTGTTGGAAGCCAAGGTTTTGTCACTCTCTTCCAAAGAATAAGATAAGGTTATAAAAATAGTAGTTGAAGGAGAATAAAATTATAGATAGCCAAGGTAACGCCTTTGCCAAAACATTTAATTATTTCTTTACTTAAGAATTTGTGACTTACTTTTTTATTACAACTCAAGGTATGGTAATTTAAAACCACCAATTCATGTCTTTTGATCATTTTTTAGTGTTGAAGACTGTTATTGTATTGATATTTTTATGGGAGGTCATAGAGGTACATAGAGAATGATTGCGGAAAGTTTTAAGGTCAGATTTATAAGCTATGGTGATGCACCATTAAATTAATATTTTGGTAAAGTAACTGGACATTTCATGGAAAGGTTGTTCCGAAATAACTATAAAAGGCAGAATTTGTGTCACAACTAGAATCTAGACCCTAGACGAGACCGGCGTCGTTGACCTCTCAGAGGTCGCAAACAAGCCTACTTACGTCATACCTGCTTTACATATGTTAATTTTAACGGAAAATTTGAAACTTTTTGTTATTTAAACATGCTTGCTAAACATTCTTAACATTTTATAATCGTTCATCATCAACCATCTAATATTAAAGAAATAAACAACTAAAAGAAATAGTTCATTGAGTCTTAATTGTATAATTGCCAAAATGGCCCAATAGAAATTCTGAATCAAAACAGGAAAGAAACTCATGTGGAACATGCTCCACTAGCTCAACTCTAAAAGTACGCTAGAATATAAAACAGTAGCTTCCTCGAAAGCATGAGGAACTACCAAACTCTGGATGAATGCTGACGTCCGGATAGCTGCAACAAAGATCCTGCAACTCTATCGACCACCTGTGTCTGCACCTAAAATAATATAGATTTATAGGGTTAGTACACACTTGTACTAAGTATGGGTACATGAAAGCCCACACCAAGGACATGCATGAGAAAGAACAGCTATTTCCTAACGATGTGATTTTTGGAAGGTCGTGGGTTTGATCCCCACGCCTCGCATTTTATTTTTTCATTATTTCATCTCACTTCGCGCATACTGGGAGGTCATGGGTTCGAATCCCACGCCTCCCATTTACTTGTTTACTTATTTTTTCTCCTTCTCCCCATAGGTTTCAGTTACATTTCCCCCAGCCGCATTGCCCTTATTTTTTTGCGAAAACAGGAGCTAGGATCGAATTACCCCCAGCCGCCATTTTCCTTTTTCTTTGCCTCACGAAACTAGTAGCTAAGGGATTCGATTCCCCTTAGCTCCTTCATGTTTTTGTCTTATTTTTCAGCCTTCTCAACATGTGAGGTCTTGGGTTCAATTCCCATTGACCTCACTTATTTATTTCCCTCATTAAAAACCCAGAATTTAACCTTATGGGAGAGTATGCAATCTTGAAAATTTTTTTCTTATCATTCGTCACTCATTTTTAGTCACCTCTTTCATGAGCTTACTTAGCTAAAAGAGTGTTATTCAACCCAACATTATTAATTATAATGAACACCACAGTGCACACACATTAAACACATAAAATACACCAAAAACATGTGAATATTCCACCCAAAACAGTGGCTAAAGCCACTGCCCACGATGCACGCACAACACCATTTTTTGTTACACTTCGAATATCATTTTCGTAATTTCCCTCACATAAAACATTTTTACACTTAATATAAATACGTCGATCATGCCTATGTCTAGCAGTACAACATACCCATCGTACAAATTCGTTTGGGAGCTAAGGAAAAGGACATACAAATGGGAACAACCTTAGTTTTCAAGAGCTTGAGAAACGTTCGAAGGATACTCTTGGAGAAACAATTCCATGACAGATAGTCATACCTTTTGATGTTGTTCAAGTGCGAAGTTGCTGCCCGGAAGCTCCTCCAAACCACGCCCAATTCAGTTCAACATACACCCCACTCGACAAACCTCTCTTAGCCTTGACGTTTTGATTACTTTGTCTTTTACATAAAATCCTTTTGAGTTCTTAAAGTGTGAAGAACTCTTGATGTATTTTCTAGTTTTTGTTGTGTTAGGCAGAATAACGTGAGAGACAGATTGAGAACATGAGAGAGAGTTGAGAAACGTGAGGGAGAGAGAGTTATTAGGATTAGGAGACTAAATTCAAGACTTAGTCAAAATAGGATTTAATTAACTTAACAAAAATCTGATTCATTTTAATTAATACGTGAAAGGACCATTTTACCCTTAATGAATAGCTTTTAATTGATGATTAAATCATCAATTCCTTGCTCTGAGTGGGGCTCGAACCCGAGTGGCAACCCATTTGCGAAATGGGTCAGTCTGAGTCGCCCCAAATTTGAAAAGCTCTTTTAATTAAATTAATTTATTAATTTATCAATTCCTCAGGGTAATTACAATATTACTCTTAGCCTGGAAATGACCATTTTACCCCTGGACCGTCAAAACATAAAATCTCTTCTTTTAAGTCCGGTTAAGACTCCTTCGATTAAATCTTCATTTTTGTGAGCCTTACTTTGTTGCTTCCAACCTTTACAAGCCCAACTAACTCCAAAAGTTAGTTGACTTGATCGTACGCGTATCAATATGTGTGTACCTTGGTTTAATCGCAAGCATTATTGACACCCTAAGTCTTGATCTTATTCATTTTTAGGGTTGTTTCAATTTGTGCAAGGAAACAATCAATTAGAAAGATTAAGGGATGGCTACTGTTTTGATGAGATAAAATATCTCGAGTTGGTTGGTAAGTTGATATTATTAGCCTTAATGATAGGTTGCTGTAGATAAAGCAATGAAGTTAAATGACAGGTTGACATTTTTCAAGCTATACGAATTGGAAATTGAGGCATGTAAGACTATTCAATTTTCTTTTTCTTTGGCATTAACCCAACACTTGCATTACAAAAAATAAGCTTTCTAAGTGTCCTTTTTGTATTTATTAATCCATACTTGCAGTTCCTACTCTGTAGAGCATAGAAGTGAGTACTCTAATATGAGTTTGTTACTACATGTACAAGCATACATTACCAAGCATGTGTTTCATCTTTTTTCATCGTCAAAGTACCCCATACACGGATTTCCCTTATATAAATGAAAATGATCCTATATTACACGTCATACAATCTGCCAATATAATGCCAACTTTCATTAATTGTTTATAGATATGTCATCTTGTCACATCTTCATATATTTCTTTTCTTGGTTATTACTCCCATTGTGTTAGACTATAATGTTACCTCACATGATTACTACTTGCTCTATTGTACATTTATATGTACCTGGAATATGTATCCGTCCTTAAGTCGAATATGTCCACGTTCTTCATTGGTTCACCTTTAATGTTTACCTTGTATTTCATATTAGTTAGTGAATATTTCATTACCATATAGATTTCAAAACTCTTGAATAAATGTTAAATGGCTTCACTTGATATGTGCTTCAATATGAGATGTCAAAATGCTTACTGAGTCATATAAGCTACTAAGTATTACATGTTCATGTCACATTTGGTTCCCATGTCATTGTTATTGTTGTAAGTCCATATTCATATGTCTTTTACTACTAGTACATAGTTCCAAATCTAAACAAGGATTATAACCAAAAAACACCAATCACAAACTAGTAATGAAGATCAAAAGAACAATCACAAACGAGTTATGCACATCAAAAGAACAATATCTAAAGAGTTATGAACATCAAAAAAACAATCTCAAATATTAAAAATCTAAGTGAAACAATCTGTATAATTATAAGTGGCTGCTCAGGGGAGAAAGCCTAGCATGGGCAGATCCCAATTTGAGTAAATATGAGAACATCAAGAATTCCTAGCATGGGTCATCCTCTTTTGCTGCTGATCAGCTAGTCATTTGTATTATATGTCTTATACGGTTATAAAGTACAAAAAAGTAAAGAAAAGAATGTAACATGCACGACTCCACAAGTACAAGCAATGGTGGTCTCTAGCTCTTATATATTGGTATTTGGTTTAACTTAGCTCTCATTTTACATATGGTTGAAGTTGCATTTCATGCTCTAGGTACATGTATTCAACTAGTAGATCTCCCCAATAGAACCACCTTATACGCGATGGTTATTGGTGAGATCTGGGTTTATTCTAAGCTTTGCCGAGTCTTTATTATGTGTATTTCATAGTGGTACAATCAAGAGTCCCAATAGAGGATTTGTAGACATTGTAGAGAAATCGTTGGTGTTCATAGTTTCACTTGTCACATGTATCCGTTCAGCTAGTCAACATGTGTTGTCTATGAAGTTTTTCATTAGTAAATACATCTACATAGTAGTAGTTTACCTACTCATCATAGGTCACTCGTAAGAATGTATTCATATAGTACTTGTCTATCTCACCTAGGGTTGGGGGTGACAAAAGTTGTATTAGAGCAGTTCGTCCTAAAGAGCCTACAAAGTCGTGTCTATTACAGCCTTACTTATGAATATGTTGCACGCCACATTTATAATTAGGGGGCTACTTGTGCATTTAAAAATGTTACATTCCTTCATTAAAAAAAATTGTGCATTAGAGCGAAGTTAAGAAATAAATTTTCACTTGAACCTGATCATGCTATTGATATGATGCTTATGATGCTTAACGTTAATAGTAGATAAAATGTCAGCATGCAACCTACAGAAAAGGATCTGAAGTTATCAAAATTTAGACTACATTGAGCTCTTTTTATTAGACCGTCCCACTCCACAAGGTAGCTAAAGGTAATATGTTATATGCATTTTAAGTTGCATTTTTACCATTTGTATCATATTTGTTCAATTGTGAAACATATAATATGGTAATCTGTATGCTTAAAATTGATGGTCTACCTAGTTACATATATGAGTTGTAGCATTTTTAAGCGCGTATTTTAGGAGGATGTATCCAACTCTTGAGTTCTATATTTCCTCCATATCTATAGGATCTATTTTTATAGAAGAGAATTGCTCTTAGCATGTGATATACATAGAATTTTAAGCATTACACATGTTCTCAAAATTGATGTTGTTGAACCACTTTTTTTTATTCGGAAGAAGTCAGTTGAACAATCTGATAGGTTGATTTATCATTGCAAAAGTGTTAGACATGCCCCTAATTAGATGACAAGTACAAAATTCTTACCATACACCATCCCAAATATGTTAATATTTGGCTTTTATATGTTATGTGCCAACAACCCCGAATAAGCATTAATAACATTTGTATTCTTTTCATGGTTAAAAATTTAGAGACAAGTATGTTATTTATGTAAGTGATATGTTTGGTAGTTCATATTATGACCTATGTTTTGGTTAGGAGGATTAGTATGTTTCTAAAGGGTAAGGTTAAATAAAGAAAAAAAATGGGTTGGTTAGACCTAAATTGTGTTTAGTTAGGTTGTACATACCCGTTCAAACTAATATGTATTCAGAGATAATGGCTATTCAGTTAGCTGTTGAAATCTGTGTGCATAAAGGCTTCAGAAATGTGGTGATTGAGACTGATTCAACCATTTCTAGAATAATCATGATACAAGAGGTGTCTTCACCCTGGGCGGGATCTGGTACATTAAACTACTAGTTTTGATTAAAAGGTACCTGTTAGATAGGAAGCATGTGACAATGAAGCTTGAATTACAAGGCCGAATATGTAACGTAGAGCTTCTCATTAGAGATGGGATCTGTCAAACTCCTTAAACATAGGAGTAGGGGCATGTGAAGATGCTATAGGGGAGTGAGATAGGCGATTATGAAAGAGAGGTTGCTAAGTGATGAGACAATAAAAAGGTATTAACTCTTGAATCCTAACGAATTATAATGGCGCACTCTTGAACAACTTTGTGAACCTTTGTTTGACAGAGAAGTAATTTTAGTATTGATTCAAGTCTTGATATTTGGTCATGATAACAACAAGAAAAATAGGGGAATAAAAAGGTTACTTAGATAGAAGATACATGGACCTAGTTCATCTATATCATTAGTACAAAAGAAAAGTAGATCATTATTCACATGTATAGAGCTCTTAAGGGATTCATATAACCAAGAATAAGGATGTGCAACACGGAAGTGGGCAAGTCCGTCGATTGACCCACAATCCATCGATCGTGGTGTCGTCTATGACACTCTAAATTGTTGTACGTTTTTACTTTGGTTATTTAATTAGTTGGTTTGGTTAGTAGTTTAATAAGGGGTTAGGTAAGTTTAATTATCTTGATTAACAACCTATATAAAGTCCTAACCTAATAAAGACTAACACAAAACTCTCACAACTCACAAAACAAATTCTCTTCCTTCTCTTTTCATTCTCTCTCTATAGGAAGACACCATTGAAGACCAAGATAGGGGAGGGTTTTAGGGGATGTAAATCGAAGTTTAAACCATCAATTCTTCATAAAACATTAAGTTATGGTACCTACTTCACCTTTGAGACCTCTTTCTTCAATGGGTTCCTTCAAAGTATTTTCAAAAGTTGAGCTTTTGTGTGGGTCTTTCCCAATCTCGAAATTAATGTTATGAGTGGATTGTTTTTTGTTTTATTTTGGATAATGTGAATATATTAAGAATTATTCTAACCTAATTATGATACATCTTTATGGTTTGATATAGTTTGTAGAAGATGACCCTTAACCCTTAACCCTAGGTTTTTTATCTTAATATGAATTAGGTTATATTGATCAATTGACTTGGATATTGGTTGAATTACTACTATATGATTTTGTTACTCTAATAATGGATGAATTAGGGTGATTTGTAGCCTTTTATGCTAGTTCTTGAGAAGATGATCTAGGTTGTGAAGTATGTTGCTAACTGACCTAAGTATCTTGTCTTAGGCATTCATCTACTATTGAATAGTGATGTAGTGATTCTTCTAGCCTTTTAATAATGTTGGTTATTGACTTACGATGATGTATACCCAAATTGAGTTTAATTGATGGTTATGGTAAGACTTTGATGATGAATTATGAATGATACTTGATAAGTCTTATGATCCCTATCTTTTACTTCAAATTATGGTTAATTATGATTAAGTCATGATGTTGTATTAGATTATTCCTTGTATTAGGATTGATAGGATGGTATGATGTTTAATTTAAATGTCTTGAGTATGGTTTTTGAGGTGTTAGCTTAAGATCTAAATGTTATAAGGATGGTGAAAGATTTACCAATGTGCCTTATTATGATAAGAGAATGTAAATGTGCTAACCTCACCTATGTGAATTGTAATGAAACGATTATACTCATGAAATTCTTATTGATCTATGATGATGATTATGATTTTTATACAAGGGTTTGACCCTATGACCTACAATAAGCTATGATGATTAATAAAGGACATTCAAGATATTTTGAAAAGGGACTTAGTTTAGCACCAAGTAAACTTGACATTGGGAGGTGTTGACTTCCCATATAGGAAGATTCACCCTATAGTTCTCCATTTTTATTCCCATGAGAGGAGGCCCCGATTGAAAAATTTTATGTTGCGGGATTATACCTATCTCTTAGTTCTTGAACTATGTTTTCCCCATAGGAAGACTAGCTAGTGGATCCACCTAGAAATCTACATTTATGTTTGGTTCTGCTTTGGCAGGTAAAACACCTTCCTTCGGTGTAAGGTTTTACAACACGAGATTCCACACTTAGATCTTGTGGTCTAGGTCGGTTAAGGCAAGTGTTCCCTAAAATAAAATGAAGCAATGAAGTATAAACATGCTAAGGTGACTTGAGAGTTTGACTTAGCCTAGGTATAGGTGTGGGACTATGCCTATGCCTTACATTGATACGTGATATGTATATGATGAACTTGCACACTGTTGATGCTATATGTGATTGTTGTGACTTAGGAATATGTGTTGGTCTACATTGTTAAAGTATGAGGATAAGTAGTCCTAAATGTAATTCCATGAGAAGTAAGAAGTTAGTCATGATTCTTATTGGGTTACTTGATTGAGTAAGGTTATGGGGCTTTGCTTGGTCATTTCACTTGTTGACTTGATAGGGGTTCATATGTAATTTTGTTCCTTTGGTTATGTGGAAATGTACTCGTATACATGCTTATTGATAATATGACTTGATGATTGAGTTACATGAATAGGTATCCAACTATACTTGGTGTTGTTGGTTTTGTAATGTACATGCCTATGACTTAATGAGCATGTAATATTGGTTGGTATGGTTTTGTCGAATGTGCATAAATGTTTTAAATGAAAAGTGCATACTTTATGAAATGTCCCTTTTCTTAACATGTTATAATAGTATATGTGCATATGGTCTCATACTTAGTACAAATGGTGTACTAACCCCATTTCTCCTTTTTCCTCAACATTTTAGGTTTCTATAGTTGAAGTTCTTTGAAGAATAAAGTGGATAAGGCTTTGGATCTCTTATTCATCTAAGTATGTTAGGTCCTCACTTTCCGAGAGCGATGCCACTATCGAATTATGATATTGTTCTAGTATTAAAGACTATTATGTTCTTTCCTTTTCATTTAGTATGAAACATTGTATAGTCCATATGAGGCATTCTTACTTTGATGTATGGGTTATGCCTATGTTCTTACACTCTCATTAGATGGTTATGAGATGAGATGACTATTATGACTATATTATCTTTTATATATAAATATCTATGTGCAATAAAAGTAGAGGACTAAGTAATCTTCCTATACGAAGGTATATATATACTATGTGTATGTAGAGTTCTATATAAACCTCCAAGTAGATAAAATGAAAAAATAAATAAATTTCCGCTAAATTTGACATATGAATGTAATGATGTAAGCTAAGAGTCTAGTTTTAGTCCTCAAAGAGGACGACGACGCCTGTTACGTAAAGGGGGCTTTTCGAATTTGACAAACTTGGTATCAGAGCATATGGTTGAATTATATTTTAGTCTATGTCTCCCTCAACCACATATATTTAAGTTCGTATTCATAATTGTGAAGCGTGCCACACTTATGGATAGGAACCTACATGATGCTTAGGAAACTCTCACTTTCTTGGAAGTCCATTATCATGCCTTTGGAGTGATTAGCACTATGTGCTTTTGAATTTAATCCTATTATTGTCATTATAGTGAAATGAATACTTGAAGCAATGCGAGACAAAGAGTTGAAGAAGAGATTGCCAATGCTGGAGTTCCTCCCTGTGGTGATCAAGTTCCTCCTCTTGTGAAAGTTGTGAATGATGACCAAGATCCGGCGAATCATCCTCCTTCGACGAATGAGAACTTAAGGGATGCTCTTCTCCAAATGGCTCAAGCCATGATGTCCCAATCTAATCCAGAGGTTGTACCAAAGTAAAATTAACAAGTTGCTACTATGGTCTCTCATCTAAGGGACTTCACTTGGATGAATCCTCCTACTTTCAATGGGTCCAAGGTAGAATAAGACCCCTATGAGTTTAGTGATGAGATCTAAAATATTCTCTATTCTATGTGGTTGTCTTCTAGTGAAAAGGCCGAGTTATCCACTTACCAACTCAAATATGTGGCCCAAACTTGGTGCGTCCAATGGAGGGACAATAGGTCGTTAAAGGGTAGACGGTGACTTGGAAAGTGTTCGAGAAGACATTTATTGATAGGATCTTTCCTAGTAAGAAGAGAGCAGATAAGGTGGTGGAGTTCATCAACCTTCGCTAAGGAGGTATAAGTGTTCTTGAATACTCTTTTAAATTAGTTAAATATTTAAAATATGCTCCTTCTTTGGTTTTTGACCCTAGAGATGAAATAAACCATTTTATGATGGGAGTGTCGGATGACTTTCAAGAAGAGTGTCATTCGGTTATGATACATGACAATCTGACTATTTATCATCTCATGGTTCATGCTCAATAAGTGGAAGAGATAAGGTCTAAAAGGAGGAGTAGAGATCCCAAGAGGGCAAGATCCTTTGATGGTGTTTCTTCAAAAAGTAGGCTTAAGATGACATGTTTATGTTATAAAAGAGGGTGTCAAATCAAGTTCCTCCCAAGTCAAATCAGAGGTCTTTCCTAATGATCTTCCCGGTATTCTTCCTGAACGAGAAATTTATTTTGGTATCGACTTGTTATCGGATACGAATCCCATTTCAATTCCTTCGTATCGGATGGCTCCGTCTTAATTGGACTAGTAGAAGGCTCAACTCAAGTATTTACTAGACAAGGGCTTTATAAGACCTATTATTTCTTCATGTGGTGCTCTGGTTTTTGTTGTGAAGAAGAAGGATGGGTCCCTTCGAATGTGCATTGATTATCTCCAATTCAATAAAGTCACTATAAAGAATAAGTATCCTCTCCCTAGAATTAATGAATTGTTTGATTCACTCCAAGGGTCAAGCTACTTTTCTAAGATTGGCTTTAGATCGTAGTATCACAAACTTATGGTGAGATGTGAGGATATACCAAAGACAACATTTCGGACTAGATATGGTCACTATGAGTTCTTAGTAATGTCCTTTGGTCTCACAAATGCCTCGACGACATTTATGGATCTCATGAGAGTGTTTCGAAGTTACCTAGATTCATTTTTCATTGTCTTCATTGACGATGTCGGGTATATTCATAAAATGAGAGTGATCATATGAAGCATTTGAGAATGATGTTACAAGTGCTTAAGAAGAACCAATTATTTTCCAAGTATAGCAAATGTGAGTTTTTGTTGAGGTCGGTGCCATTTCTTGGTCATATCATCTCTAGTGAGGGATTGAGTTTATTCTAACAAAAACTGAGGCGGTCAAGAATTGTCCTAGACCATTGAATCCAACCGACATTAAGAGTTTCTTGGGTCTAGCAAGTTATTACCGAAGGTTTGTCAATGGTTTTACATCCATTGCATCTCCTGGAATACTTTGACCAAAAAGAGTAAGAAGTTTGATTGGTCGGAGGCATGTGAAAATACCTTCCAAATGTTATATATCCCATGTGAGTCATTCTTACTTCGATGTATAGGTTATGCCCAAATTATTACACTAGATAGTTATGAGATGAGATGACTATTATGACTATATTATCTTTTATGTATAAATATCTAAGTGCGATAAAAATAGAAGTCTAAGTAATCTTCCTATACGAAGGGTCTATGTAAACTCGATATATATATACTATGTGTATGTAGAGGTCTATGTAAACCTCCGAGTAGTTGTAATTAAAAAGTTTTTAAATTTCCGCTAAATTTGACCTATTAATGTAATGATGTATGCTAAGAGGCTAGTCTTATTCCTCAAAGAGGACGATGATATTGGTTACGTCTAGGGGCTATTCCCGGATGTTATAGGAACTCAAGCTATTTTAAAGAAATTTCTCCAAGTCTTAAGTGCATTTCATATAATAGTTGATTTTTGAATTCTTCGAATACGTAAGTGATATATATTTAGCATTTGTACAGATTGTCCTCAACCCCAAAACCTCCAAAAATGATAGAAAGCTTGTAGTAGTAGTAGTTGGAAAGAGGTTTTATCAACTCTATTGAATAGTATAAGATAATCAGAAAAAAAAATATTTACATAATTGACTTTGATGAAGTTAGGATGGAAATTAAAGTTTGGGTTCAATTGGAGTTGTTTCAGGAATCTGTTAACGTATAACCCACTGCTGATAAAATTAGTACGGGGACTTGATGTCACTTTGCCTTTGACCATTAGTTCCTTGTAATTTTTTAGTTAGACTTCCATTCATCAATAAAGAGTAGTTTATAGTGGTAACACACTCCATTTAGAAATTAACTAATTTGATCGGGAAACCAAACTCGAGCAATGAAATTTTAAATAAATTCCACTTGAGTGATTCATAGGATTCCTAGATATTAATCTTAAAAAGGCCTCTAGGGGAGAATCCTTCTTCATAATAACCTTTCACAAATTCATGTGCTACTATGACATTGTCGAGTATACTCCTACCAGAAATGAAGCATGCATGAGATTCTCCAACCAATTTTTCGACCACTTCCTTGAATCTAGTCATTATTAATTTATAAATAGTTTTTACAAGGTTGTTCAAGAACCAACAGGTCTATATTCCTCGACATAAATTGGATTTTTAACATTTGGAATCAAGGTTATTGTGGTATAGTTAATCATCAATAGACCACTGTCAACATTTTACAAAATCCCTTGATACCTCTTTTACTAAGGTGAGTTGTCGATATATTGTCAAGTAGTAAACATCCTTTGCCATTTCTATATTTAGATAAGAAATCTCTACAAAGTTGAATAACGATAGAGACCCAAAACAATTAGGGATAAAAGAATTGTGATCTCTTTAATTAATTATAAAATAGTAGTATTTACAAGGTATTTATACAAGTTATTGGAATCCTAATTATCTATTGCTTTCAAGATAATGACCGTTATCCATATCGGGAAATTCCTAATTTAGTTTTGATAAATAAGGTTATATTCAACAGCCTCCATCAAACTAACGTTGTCTCTCAAGAAACATGAGTTTGGCCAACAAATAATTATGTCTACTTCTGCACATGGCATTTGTGAATAAATCATCCGGTTGATCTTTAGAGGATATATAATTTAGGCTAATACTCCAATCTTCAAAAAGTTCTCTAATATAACATCTATGTTCATGGTGCTTTCATGATGGACGGGGTTTGTTGCTATTCTGGTTGCACTAGTGTTGTCGCCATACAATGTGGTTGATCCTTTCATTTCGATGCAGAGTTCTAATAGCAACCTCTACAACCAAATAATTTTAGAGCTGTGATGCCCTGAGCATACACCCTAGGCGGGATTGTCACTCGAGAACCATTATTGACCCCAAGGGAACCCTTGTCCTAACTTACTTTCTCTGAGGAAGACTTAACTTATCAAAGATAGTTCATATAGAACTTAGAATGTGATAAATAAAAAATTTAACTAGACAAATAACCAAACTCAAGTCTCCACATACGATAATGAAAATTAAAAGACTAAAGAACTATAACTAATGGTCTATCAAGCCTATAAACAAAAGGATTGTCGTGACAAGACCTCCAATCGTCCTAACAAATGAAATACTAAAAGAAATGATAAGAGGATTCCTCTAGATCTCAGAATGCTTAACTGGATCAACGCGACCATGGATCTTGATCCTGATTATTTGTGTCTGCATCAATAAACGATGCAGACCAAATGACATCAGTTCATTTAATGTACGATTATGTGAGGGACTTCTATAAATAACATGAAATTGAATGGAATCGGAAAGAAACACTTGCCTTGACTTTACTCTACTTGTGAAAAACATAACTCAATAAGAAGCAATAAAACACATGCAATGTATAGAAAGCTTTAATAAAAGTAGAAAGACACTCAGTTTATTAAAAAATTCAATAACATACACAACTTAACTCATGTAATAAAGTGATATAGTTTCTATGGGAGTTTCTCCAACAGATAACAACCACTATGAGTCTAAGTGTTGATACAACGTCTTGCCCACACTTTCAAAATTGTCGTATACATTTGTTTCATATTGGACGTCTTAACTAAGTATATTCACTAGTTTATGTTAAAAAGTACAAAGGAATCATCTAAATATTATGACATTTACTACCCATGATGGATACATGGTTTATGGAGTCTTGATCCATTATCAACTCGCGTCCCCATATCCTTGCTCAATACTACACCTAAAGTGGACTTAGCTCATATGTTTTTAAAATAATATTCTTTCTTTGGTATGACATTATTACTTAAAACATATATTAAAATCTATCTTGGAATCGTTGTTTCCTTTCTCGTAAATGTGAAAACATTTCTAACATCAGGGAATATCTTTTGAAAAAGTTATGAACTTCACTTGACTTACTTCTTAACTTGTAGACATGACTCTTAACTTTACTTAAATTGAATTATGGATTCAAGGTTCATGATATCATGTTTATGGATGATTTAAACATGTCAACTTGTACCTTAGAAAGTTGGAATCAACTAGAAAACATAGGCATGATACTATGGAACTAGTATAAAAAGATGGAACAAGAAAAGTAAGAATTGTCGTCCTTGGCACTTTGAGAGGTGCAAGAGGCAAAACCTTGAAATTCAAAGATATGATTGGGGTGATATGGCTTGTGCGTATCCCCAGAGCCCATAATTCAGAGACACCTTTTTAGGTATCTAAGAGAGATGACTCCCTTGGTGCTCCCCAGCTTTGCTTAGATTTTTTTCAACTCGAAACTCTCTAATTTCACATGATTCCTTCCCCAAAATCTTGGATTGAGTTATACCCTCAATATATACTAGATTCAACTCAAAATTTCACGCAAAACATGAATCAAATATCAAGAAAAAATCAAGAATACAACCCACAATAATTCAAAAGAATTTAATCAACAACTCAAAAAAATTTAATTTCTAATGTTATACTTCACTGAATTGAATCATGATTGGCACACGGGTGAAACAAACCAATGCTATATGATCTCACATACCTCTTAGAATTGTGTCCTTAGAGATTCCACTATACAAACTCGAATGTTCTTGTCTTAAGTTTTTTCTTCTTGTTTCTCCTATTTAGTCTTTTCTCCAAGCCCTAGCATGAACATACACTTTTCTAAACCGTCTAAAATCTTATTTGACACCAATTAAATTCATAAAATAGAATTAAAATAATTGGGTAAGGAATATACTTAAATACCCTTTAAAAATCCCGATTAGACTTTAATTATTTGAATAGCCAAACTTCAAATAGGCATATATCCCTCATACAAATTAGAAATTGCACAAACTCGATGGTGTTGGAAAAATTATTTCATGATCTTTCCTACGATATTTGGAAACTCATCCAAATAATCCTGAGCTAGGAATTATTGTCGTTTGAAGTTAACCAAAAATTCAATTTAACATACATTACAAAATTTTCAGATTTCTATGTACTTTGCAAAAATGGCTATTTGTATTTCATAACTTCTTCCTAGTTATTTCAATTTGCAAGATGTTACAGTACTACCCCTTTAGATTATTCATCCCCGAATGAGATTACTCTTATTACGCTAAGTGTATAACATAAAAAATTTAGTTCAAACACCCAACAAGAAAATCTAACACATCAAGTATATAAACTATAGAGTACTAAAAAAAATTAATACCTTAAACTGGAACTTCTCTGGTTTCAAAGAGATATGGATATCTCTTCTTTATATCTTCCTCTGCTTCCTAACTAGCTTCCTGAACAAACTCATTTTTTCAAAGAACTTTAACTGATGCTACTTCCTTAGTTCTCAACTTGAAAACTTCGATCTAGAATCTGGACAAGAATCTCTTCATAAGATAAATTATCACAGATCCCAATATCTTTAGTTGGTTTGATTAATGTACGATCGCCAATGAACTTCTTCAACATGGAGATGTGAAATACCGTATGAAATGCGGCTAACTCTTGTGGTAGCTCCAACTCATAAGATATATTACCTACAATTTTTTATATTATGTAAGGGACGATATACCGTGGACTAAGCTTCTACTTAAAAAAAACTTACAACACCTTTCATGGGCGAAACTATCAAGTATACCCAATCATTTGCTTAAAATTCTAACTCCATTTTTCTAACATAGTAGTAGGATTTCTTACGACTCTGTGCAATTTTCAACCTCTCTTGAATCACTTTAACCATATCCATATCTTGATGATCTAAATGTTACCCTATCAACCCTGCTTCCAACTTCAAAACATCTAATATAAGATCTATATCTTCTCCCATAAAGAGTTTCATAAGGATTCATTTGTATGCTAGAATGGTAACTATTATTGTAAGAAACTCAATATGATGTAGGTGATCATCCCAATTACCTTTGAAATAAATCATACAAGACATCAACATATCCTATAAGGTCTTAGTAGTGCACGCTTCTTGACCATTTGTATGAGGATGAAAGGAAGTACTTAAGTTAACTTTTGAACCGAAACCTTTTTGGAATGATTTCGAAAATTGTGTAGTAAATTTCTAATCTTTGTCTGAAATAATGGTGACAAAAACTTCAAAAAGTGAGTTAATTTTGTCATTCTATCAAGAATCACCCAAATAAAATCACATTGCCTACTAGACCTTGGTAAACCCAAAACAAATCCCCAAAAGTTCATACTCTCAAAATAATTCTCTCTCTGGAATATTGAAGATGGAGAGGAAGAAGATGAAGATTCAATATAGGGTTCAAAAAAGAAGTTTCCATACTTTAATTTTTTTGGGCTTTGCTAGTAAGCTATGATAGTTTTCATCCATGGAGTTCTCAAATTCTCCAATCTCAACAGGTCGAAATTCCCAATTTGTTAGGGTTTTCTTCAATTATCATGGATGCTCTGCAAAATTTATTTAAATGATTGATTATGTTAAACTTAAGTATGACATTAATGAATTACTCTGATTTTATGATTATGTCCCCATAAAAGAATTTAAACACCCATATTTTCGAGTTTGTATCATGTGATGTTAGATTTTTAATGTAAAAGGAAAGTTCTATTAAATTAAGCATATATTGTTAGATCTACATGATGTTATGATGAAATTCATACCTAAACTATGCTTTCTATGTAATTATAATTGAAACTGGATTTGATCTTCAGAGGCCGGTAAATTATGGACTATTCTATGTTCTTATGATGTCTATGCCATCGTTTTTAGGGGCTCTAAGAGTAAAGTACCAATGATGATGTTGTTATTGTGTTATTCAAAGTATATTCTCATAAACTCAAACTAGAATGATATCAAAGGTTCCTCACATAATAAGGGTCCTTAGGTTGAAAGTTATTCTCACCTAATTGAATTCGAGGCTCAAAACTATTATCAATACATCATGGATGGTGAAGGTTTTCTCATGCATGGCATAAGGATCTACTCCATAATAAGGTAAGTCGAGACTTAATAAATATTTTGTGGGTTTTATAATAAGTATCGAGTGGATATTAATGTAAGATGGAAGCTCCCGTGAAATAAAGTCTGGGTTTCTCAAAGTAATCTCTTGAGATGAAAGATCTTTCGAGTAGAGGACATGTTTCTATTAGAAATATCCTTATCCCTTAGTTATGTGCCCCCATATATCTATTATCTGCTAAATCCACTTAAGCTAGAAGTCCATGATTCTACTTGGGCAAGTAGGACAACTCTTTTGGGTATGGGATACACCATAGTATCATGTTATAGCTCTAATTATCTTTATGTCCGTCACGACTCAAATCCAGTCGTGAGTGACACCCACACTTAACCTCCTAGATGGGCAAACCAAAAATTCAACCCCAACATATATTTATCATTCACCTTACAAAGTACTAATCATAACGTAGATGCTTAAATCTAATTAGTGTAAGAAACACAAATCCATTATAATCTACTATATGTCATTCCCAAAACATGAAAGTCATCACATTAATAAAATCTAATTTTCAATACTAAGTCTAAGAGTATAAAAGACACCAAAATAATAAAATAAAATGGTTTATATCCGAAAACTAATGACATTATGTCATGACAGAGAGAATCAACCACGATCTTGAATGAGTAGCTCAACCTTGAACCTGATATACTTGAGACTGGCTATAGATGAAGGCGAGTCGAGGTCACCGATACACTCATCGTATTCCATAAAAAGAAAATAAAGAAAAACAAGTAGGACTTAGTATGGGTCAACATGTAATGAGTAGGTATCATCGGCCAACCCAAAAAAGAAACTATATACAATGAATAATAGTATCAAATCAACTATGACACTTAACCAGTAACTATCAACAAAAAACATGAACAAGCGGCAACAGAAGCTAGTACATAATCACTCACAATATCCTGGACACATATGGGGACTCATGCCTCCACACCACGTTCATTTGGGAAGTGGGTTCTTTGAGATTGAGTATGCTAAGTTAATTTAATAAGTTTTTTCTATAATATTACTCTGTCGGAACGTGACACTCCGCTCTAGTTATACTATGTCAGAACGTGACACTTTGATCTAAGAATATCATATCTGAACGTGACACTCCGATCCAATAATACAGTGTCGGAACGTGACACTCCTATCCAATACTACAATGTCGTAACTTGTTACTCCGATCCAATAATATCATTAAATTATTCATTATTATCACCACTCTAAATTCATTAACAATATTTCATCAAACCTTCTTTATTCACAGCATAACTTCGATAGAGAGGGTTCAACATCATAAATTCAACGGTCTCAGAATTTTAGACCAACCCCAAACCACAGAACCAAGCTATACAACCACACAATCAAGTACATAGGAAACTTACAATATCACTCAATACATATCAATCGCTAAAGAGAGTCTATCTATCAAATAGAAATAAACATAACCTACCTCCACCGAAGAACCGAAGACAAGCAAGTTACTTCTTCAATAATTTTCCCTTTCTCAATGCCTTCGAACACTTCCAATTTATGCAATTTGTGTAATTTGTAATTCAAAGAGTCTATAAATACTCAAATTACTGTATGTATAGACTAGACCAAAAAATCATCAAACACAAATATATACTCAAGTTCCTAATCTTGAGGTCCAGGAACATGTCAAGTCTCTTGTTTCTTATATTCAAGCCTAAGGTTAAGTCTTTATTTCTCTTAATAATATACTACACTTAATATTTAGTTAACTATCTCAATTTTTTTAACCTTACATTATGTTTTGATGATAAAAATAATAAAATATAACACAGAGTATAGTTTTCGAACTAATGCATATTGACTATCATTAATTAATTATTGTACCTTAATTATATGCAGACAAGAAACCCGCAACAAATTTTTATCCTTTTTTAAATAATTAAACAATCATATATTGATATAAAAGACGTTAGTGACACAACCATAAACCAACATTCCCTTTTAAATTTATTTATTTCCAAAACTAGCCCTCCCTTTTCATGATAAGTTTCAACTTTTATGAAAATGACATTTTAGAAAAATTGTGACTTATATAAAAAGGTGTGACTTTTATAAAGAGTTAAGACTTTTATGAAAAACTGTGACTTTTATGATATGTTCTGACGTTTATGAAGGATTCTAACTTTTCCAAAGAGTTGTAACCTTTTTCATAAGGCAAAATAAACATTTGTTCACACTATCTTATGTTGTGTATAAATAGAGAAATTTTGTACAACTATAATTTGTAGGGTTTTTTCTTGCTATAGGGTAGACAAATTCAAATACATTATTTAAATTTTTCTGAAGTTACCTACCTTCATTCTTGAAAGTTTTCATGGAGCATAATCTTAACTACACGTCAAGTGATTAATGGAACTGTGGCAAATTTTCCCCTTATTTTCGTGAAATTTTTAAAACTCTATTACGTTTCAGGAAGGATGATTGAAAATTGATCTTCTCTTTTGTCCCTTTCTAATGGTTTCTTCATATAAGCAAAGAAAATTGATTTCAATTATAATGTGATGCGGTGCTGATATGATTTATGGTTGAATTCATTACATTTTACTCTTTAGTAAAAAATCTTTATTTCTTCTATTATTGTTTGTATGTTTTTTTTTATTCATATACATTAATTAAGCTTCGTATAAAGTATGTTTCTTTCTCAAAGTTTTCTTCCTCCTATTTCATTAAGCTTAATTTTTTTACTACAAATCATTGTGATTTATGTACCTATTTCAATTTCTTTTTTGCAATTTCGGTAACTTTTTTTAAATTATGTTTAAAAGACCAGTGAGTATCATTGAAAATTTTTCGAGAAAATTTCTTGTGGGTTGTGCTATATTTGATTGCACAAAACAACAAATATTTGATAACTAATGCGGAACCAATGTTGTAGTTTGTTAAAAGAACTAAGATGATTTCTCTCTTGCTTGTCACAGTTAGTATATTATTCTAATTATTTTTTATTAGGTACAACATTTTGTATGCCATTGCACTATTCCTAGAATATTTGTATAGAGACAATTAGTCCACATCTTTTATTGCAAGTTAACTAATTTGTCATATTTCTTGTTCTCTTCTTCTTGGGCATAGAAGAGATCAAGTTTTTGTGAAACTAACAAATGTCCAAAATACACTATAAAAATGTTTTTTATCATCAATAAATATGCACGGCCACCGAGAGTACTATAGCCTTTACCGACATTAATAAACTGTCATTTTGTTCAATGTTGCTATAGACTTCAGGGACATTTATACAGAGTACCAATTGCCTCAAAAAATACATTTTTATCGATAATTAAGATATTAATTATAATTAAAGATCACTTCTTTGTAGTGATAACTCATTCCCCTTTGATAAATTTTTTAATTTTTTTTATAAAAAAGTAACAACTCTTTCTTTTTGCTTCTTTCAATTAAATTTGTGAACCATAAATTTGAAAACAACATGAAAGACTATATTTTTTGAAAAATATATTGAGTAACATGTATTTTTCGTCTTGATTTTTAGGAAAGTAAGGTCGTATTTATTATTATTTTTTAATATTTGTGAGTTCAAGAGCTCACAAAATTATGTTGTGAGATTTTATATGTTATATGTCAAAAATTGTGTTTAGTACATCCCATTGTGAACATTCAGATGTCACCTATTGCTTGGTTGATAATTTCATTAATTTTTTGTAACTCCATATTATAATCATAATCATAACTATGGTTCAATCCAAATAAAGTTGGGGCCAGTGATATGAAACCTTAAAATTACTAATGACTATTTTGTAATGACCAAAAAACATTTATGATAATAACAATTTTAGGGTTATTTTTAGCATATAATTAATATGTCCTACAATAATAAAAAATAGATTGATGGAGGTTCATAAGAAATGAGTCCAAGGTCGCCCATTTTAATTTAGTTAATTATTATCTTGTATGGACGTGACGTTTTACTTTACTTAGGAGTTTTTTTGTTCGACGTTTTCTAGTCACTTTCTTTAATAACGTCTAATGTTGTTCTTTATAACTTCTTGATATTTAAAAAAATTCATTACATCTAACCAACTATTTTCATGGAAATTTTCATACTCTTCTTTTTTATACTTAAAATCTATTTGTGACTCGTAAATTGTTTAAAACAAAATATGGCATACAATAATAAAAAAGAGACTGATGGAGGCTCATAAGAATGGAGTCCAACGTCGTCCATTTGAATTTAGTTATTTATTATCTTATATGGACGTGGTGTTCCACTTTACTTGGGATTCTTATTGTTCCACGTTTTTTGTCTCTTTAGGAACCTCTGATGTTGTTCTTTATAACTTCTGTTTGAATTTAATATTTTTTATTGCACTGACCAACTATTTACAAGGAGATATTCTTACACTTCTTATGCATACTTAAAATCTATCTACTTCTTATGCATACTTAAAATCTCTCGATCATTTTCCAAAGACAAAGCCAAAGACGAGTCGAACGAGCGACGACGACAATGGCGCGAGGGGGGTCCCTCTTTCAAACCCTTTTAATAATTAATATGACAATAATTAAACTCTCCTATTCTTCTTTCCACCACGATGAGGGACAAATGTCTTTCACTAAATCATAAGAGAATTTTTCAAGTTCGAAACTCTTCAAGTTCCCAATATTTCAAGTTCCTCTCTTTTCATCTTTACTCCATTTCCCTTTAACTCTTTCTACATACCCAAAATTTGGAAGAGCTACATGTTTTTTCATGACTAAAAAATCTAGCTCTGTAAGATGAACTAGATTTTGAATAATAGATGACGGTATTTCCCTTTTGACAATGCCTTTCAACTTTATCTCTAACTCCGACTTCATTCTTCCAAGGTTTTGTGGGAATTTCTCCAAACTTTGGGAACCCTCAAGATTCAGATGTTCAAGAGACTTCACATTAACATATGGAAAACACTCAACGATACAAAATTAACTTAATGAGTTTTTTTTTTTTTGCAATTTCCCAAGGAAGAATAAACCATTTTAAGACTAATACATTTCTCTAGATTTAAGCCCTGCATCCCTGTGAAATTTTGTGTTTGCATCAGTCATATGGAGAAACTCAAATCTAGCCATTGTAGACACAACAAAAGCTCTTATTCACAACAAACAAACTTTAATCTTTTGGAGAAAATAAAGATTACACATACCTAAAGATACACCAGTACTATCCCTAATGATCAACTATTCTGTCTCTACAAATCTTCTATTGAATTCCTCTAAATATGTCGTGCTATCCCTCCAAATAAAATATTCTATCACAATATTTATTCCTTTGATTCTACAACAAATATATATGATCACGCTAATATATATCATTAAATAATTACTTTAATATACAATCATTTAGTTGTCAATCATGCTAAAATCCCTCATAAATTAACGTTGGTTGATCAAGAAGCATAAATTTGTCTACTAGAAACTAATGGTGTTGCCGTTCCATGGATTTTGCAAACGAATCAGCTACTTGAAGATCACTGGTCAACTGTGGAAGAATGATGACTCCTTTATCTACAGTTTCTTGTTTATAATGACAATCCACTTTGATGTGTTCGGTCCTCTCATAAAAATCTATATTCATAGCAATCTGAACAACACCTGTATTGTCATTCAGATCGACGAAATCCAATCTCATTAAGTAATCCACGAAACCTACAACCTGGGAGCAAGGAATAGACATGGATAAATATTCGATCTCTGTTGAAGATTTTGACACAAGATCTTTCTTTTTACTCTTTCAAGATATCAATGACTTTCCAAGAAACATGAACCAACCTGACATTGAATAACAAGTATCAGGATATCTCGCACAATCAAAATCACTACAAATATTAAGACGAATAGGAGAACCACTTCGAAAGAACAATCCACGAGTAAATGTTCCTAGAATGCACTGAATAATGTGATGAACAACTACCAAGTGGTCAGGGGAGCTTCCATAAAATGACTAACTTGTTGAACTGCAAAAGAAATATCATGTCGAGTAATAGTAACGTAATTTAAACTCCCAACTAATTGTCGAAATATAGTTGGATCAGGAGGATGATCACCTTCCTCATGAAGATACTTAAAATTCAATTCTAGTATAAGATAATATTAATATATGTATCTCTTTGTTATCACGATTCAGGCAGACTTATGACAATAATATAACCTTATATATCCATGAGTAACAATGTTCAAGAGAGGTTAAAGGTTTTTACCCAATGCAAATTGGGTAATCCTCGTATTGTAACCGAAAAGTATTTTATTAAATACGAAGATCTTATACTAAAAACTATTTATTTAGAATCAATCGGAATGTATTTTATGAAATACAAAAATCTTATACTAAAAACGAAAAATGGGTCGTTACATTAGTTACCAATTTACCCATCGTTCGTCCTCGAACGATCAAAAGAAGGTGAGGGTCAAAAAGGGTGCCTCATGTCTCAGTGATTCCATTAAAATAATTGTACTCATTGTCTCATCTCAAACTTATCAAACTAACCAACTGGAGATCTATACCTCCTGCTATAAAATGCCTAAAATAGGGACATCTCAATACTCTGAAGATAACTATTGTTCTATGCAAGCTCAAGGATCAACAAAACTATTCTCAAATGAACTCTTCAACTAACCAATTCTACCACTAGACCTTGACACAATCATAAGGACAAATGTTTTCTAACCTAACCATGCTAAAATCCCGAATCAATATTAGTTACATGAGGAGTGAACCAGAACAAACCATCTGAAATATGTACGAAATTTCATCTTCACAACAAAATATCTCATCGATCTTAAGCTATAAAAATATGATATTTAGACATCAATTAATCATCAGATAAAACCGAATTCATCCGATACAAAGGAGAAAATGATCAAGTACCCACCATCAAGTGATACACCCAAGCATACAGAACCTCTAACAACATTGTCGATATGTTAGATTAGTAGATTTTATAGACGAATCTTAAGAATGACAAAACAAGAACAATTGTTCTAAATTCAATCACACTTAGCCAAAACATGATACGGATGATGAGATGAATCTTAAGTCTATCTTACGATAGTAAATATTCACAATTTTGTGTAGAATCACTAGTATTCTTCAACTATCCCAAACAACACTAAACCATCCATAACTGAAATGAACAAGTGTAACCAAGGATGTGACCCTACTAGGAGGACTATCACATAGTTGGTGCACTCAATCCTCTAATAAGGGCTCATCCATAAAATCAAAAACACACACGGACGGAGAAAGTAAATCATAGTCGAAATCATGCCCAAAATGAAGTAGTTGGTCACATATAAATATACATAACCAAGGTCTAACAACTCTAGATACTCCTTCCATAGTTCCTATATCAAATATTTTCATAAATCTGACTCTATCTCTTAGATTTTCTAGCTATCCACAATCACCAATTTAGTCCTTATTATAATTGCACACATACTTGATTTATCAAACCCCATATCCACTAAAGTCAACAATCTTAATACTTATAAAACATCATAACCACATTGATCATCTACCTTGCACTCAAACCATTATTAGTATCAATATTCTTAGAAAATATATGTACAAACTATGGCTATCTCCCTTTCTATTTAATCATTTCATGACAATTACGAGTTCCAAACATGACTAGTAATAATATTTAAAATTTTATAGTACCTTTCCATCGAGATTAAACTATTAAATCACACGCAAAGTCAACTTCACACTACTTCCACATATCATGCTTTAGCTACCATTCTAAACAATCACATACCTCATTATTTGTTACTTAAACCAAAACACAAAATTTATAAAAGTTGATGATAAACTCTTTGTAATTCTGTTCCGGACTGGTTCACATCTTATAGACATATCTAAAATAATAGGAAAAAATTAGTAAACCATCGACTACACCCCAAGGGTTTATACAAAAGGTTTTATTCCTTCAGTTTTCTCAAATTCTTCCCATGATGCAAAATTCTAATTATTTGGGACCCTTAAATATATTAGACTCTTGTTTCTCAAGCACGCTTACCTATCTTAACATTTGTACCTACAATCCATGACGTTTTACTGCACACTCTAAATCAAATCTTTGAGGGAAGCCCTTCCTTATATTCTTTAACAATAAAATGTAACAAAATTTACGAGTCCAATTATGTGAAAGTCCTTCCAAATGATCGATACCTGATGCAATCAATCATTTATTACCTAACAAATTCATACCTTGACAAAAACATATCATTAGGAATGCAGGCTTATAATGAAAATTTTGAATTATAAATCAAACTGTGTGACCCAACACCCTTAATCTATCTACATTTTCTTGTACATTGAAGATTTTTATGATTTTTTGTACCTTAGCTTATCATTGATCACCTCTCCATAAACCTTACCATATCCTTCACCAAAAATCCAACCATACTCATTACTAAATTCAATACTACAACGGAACTTATCATCCCGCTCAAGTTGAACGTATGTATACTCATTTCTTAAGTTTTATCCAAAAGCTTTTAACCAATCTAATGATCCTATGACAATATAACCGTACCAAAAACAAAATAGATAAAACCACGCGTCCCTAAACCCAATTATCAACCCCTTCTAAGATATTTTTGAAGTCTTTGCAATCAAATAAAATATTCCTGCTCTTACTTATTTCTGAAAGCTACAAATTCCATAAATTTTATCTTCTTTTAATTATGACTCTATCTCCTTTATAATCTATTCGAGAGGTACCCCAACATCTCTCAAAACTTTTCATACAACCACATTACTCACTGAATAATAGGAAATCACAACCTTAGGTACTTCCAAGTCATTCTTATCATACAAAATTTGTTTAGCCAACAATTTGTATTATATTGTTACATCTCAATAATAATCCATCACTAACTCGTATACCATCATGCTCAACAAGCCCTTATCATCACCACGATGTGTATCTTTTCGTCGACATGAAACCTTAAACTCGGGTATCCCAAACAAATTCATGGTACAAACCCAATTTTATACGCACTTTTTAGTGAAATCTTCAATTTCCTTCACCCAAGTATACTTAATGGGACTTTCTTTATTCATAAGATTGTCCTCAAGTAACAATCCACTCCTTTGAAGCTTGAGATAAAATCATCATACCTCATTTAAAATTCTCAAGAAACGATTTCCAACCTATATGCGCTACGATCCTACCAAATATCGACAACTAAAATCATTCTTAAACATAATGCTTAATCCAAGCATCCGTAGTACAAAACTAGTTGATTTCTCAAATTTGAATGCAACACTAAATCCCATTAACTGAACATGTTATATAACTGACCACTTCTTAAGTAGTCAGTATTCAGAATTGACAATCTACGTATTCATTTCCACATAACACTAGTACCAAACCATGAAAGTTTGTTATATCCGTCCCTGGAACACATTATACCTATCGATAAGATTATACAGAAATAGCCCACACATTTCTACCTTTTGAATAACTGCAAAACATTACCAAATTTGTTGTCTTTAGCCCAAGCAAATTTGCGTTCTTTCTTAGATCGGGTAGATAACAAAAGTAATACATTTCATAAATCTAACGAAGTAAGTATTGGTACTATTATAGTAGTCGTATCATGATGTTATTTCATATACAATCGGTCCATGGAATCGTAGTAAAGATTTTAACTCTAATTGGCGCAACCTAATTTCATCATAGTAACAAACCATACATGTGATAAAAATTCTAACAAATTGTCTTTTCTAACGTAATTATGTTTATTTTCTAGTTGTTCCTTACGAAACTTGTTGCATTTTATGAAGCAACTCAAAATAAGAAACAGTGAAAGCATAAACATCGTCATAATCAGTACCCATGAAGAACAAGATTTTCCGCTTTATGAACTAAATATAAAGATCACGTCCATCACAAGTCATTATATGCCTTGTAGTCAATCGGAATATATACCTATTTCTATGGACATATATTTTTTTTCGTTTTGGTAATGCTATTTCAACATCTAATAACCATATGTGAAATAAACTGCAGATGTTTACATACCAATTTGTATCACCTAGATAACAATTTGATTCAAGTAGTAGCACGAAAGAAAGAAGGAGTAAATTTTTCATAAAGTCCAATAGCCTCTCCAACAAAAGTAAAGGTGTCCCTATACCATTTCACAAGACTCTACTAGACTTGTCCTTATGTGATGAGATCACCAAACCTAATGCTCTGATACTAAGTTTATCACAATCCAAATCGAGTCGTGAGTGGCACCAACGCTTTACCTCCTAGGTCGGTGAACAAAAGAATTCATCCCCAACATGTATTAATCATTCACCTTACAAATTACTAATCATAATGAGGAAACATAAGTCTCATTAGTGCAAGAAACACAAATCAATTATAATCTATTATATGTCATTTCTAAAACATGAATGTCATCACAATAATGACATCTAATTGTCAAATACTAAGTCTAAGAGTATTAAAGACACCAAAATAATTAAATAAAATAGTGTATGTTCGAAAACAAATGATAGCATGTCATGAACGAAATAATCCTACACGAGCTTGAATGAGTAGCTCAACTTGGAACATGATATACTTGCGACTAGCTAGAACTGAAGAAGAGTCGAAGTTGTTGGTACACTTACTGCACTCCATAAAAGAAAAACAAAGGAAAATACAAGTAGGGCTCAGTACGGGGAAACATGTAATGAGTAGGTATCATTGGCGAACCCAAAATAGAAACTAACATACAATAAATAATAGTACAAAATCAACTATGACACTTAACCGGTAACTAGCAACGAACCACATGAACAAGTGACAACGGAAGCCAGTACACAATCATTCGTAATATTCAGTACACATATGGGGACCCATTTTAATTTATAGTGGGTCACTTCACACTTTTATAACTACTCATATATAACAATTAGGGTAACAATAAACTGTAGAAGAAAGAAGATAAATAGTAGCCTGTTAACCTTAAATTATTCTGTGATAATACGAGGAAAACCCAATTTGCATCAGGTTAAACCTTAACCTTGCTTGAACATTGATACTCATGGATATATAAGGTTATATTATTCGCATAAGGCTTCCTGAATCATGAAAACAAAAGGATATATATATATATATTAATATTATATTATGTTGTTGATTTGGAAAAAGGATAAAAATTGGTTGAAGGTTGCTTGTCTTGAGATAATTAAGGTACAATTATTAATTAATGATAGTGTAATGATGAGTAGAGAATTATGATGTTCTAGAATAGTGTATGTTTCGCCATCGAATTGATATTTCGGTATGCATTAGTTCGAAACCTATTCTCTGTTTTAAGTTTTATTCTTTTGACCATCACAACTTAATCTAAGGTTAAACAAATTGACGTAGGTAGTTTAATATTAAGTATAGCATGTTATTAAGAGAAAAAAAGACTTAACCCTAGGCTTGAATATAAAAAACAAGACTTGACATGTCTATAGACCTCAAGATTATCAACTTGAGTATAGCTTTATGTTTGATAATTTTTGTGTTTGGTCTTTACATAGAGTAACATGAACCAGTACACAATCATTCACAATATCTATTAGAATCTATGAGAAAGTATTTTATGAGATACAAAGCTCTAATACTCATAACGACAAAATGGATCATTGCAGTGTCGGTTAAGGCTAATTCCCCACTTTAATGATGAACTAAAGTTACTTCAAGATGTATCACACATGTGTTTAATGATTTTAAAGATGATGTGACATTTTAGTGGCCATGTTTAATGAAACGTGTAATCGAACACTCTTATATTATGTTTTTGATTGCTCCATTGCATGTCATTACATGAAATGTCCCTTTTAGCATTTTTAAATGTTTTTATGCACGAATATCATAGTTGGTAACATTTTTTAGTACTAACGATACTTTTTCTTTCATATTACCCGAATCTCCCCGACCATCATGGTCATCAGTTTCGTAGCTAACTGTTGAATTTTTAAGATTTCTAAGCTTTCTGAGTTCTAATGCTTCGAGCACAAAGTTTTATTATATTAAGGTTATTTCATGAATTTTTATTTGGGACCTGATGTATGGGCTAGGGCAAATTTTAGTATATTTGATTAGATGGTTGAGATGAAACAAGATTTCTACGCTTGCGTTTTTCATTAATAAAATGTTTGGACTTTGAAATCTTGTTTAACTCTTATGTTCGATTTCTCATGTTATGAGAGCTAAATGTTTTGTATGGAATTCGTTGGGTTCTATGTGTCATGTTACATCTACGGGGTACCGCTAGGTCTTTACAATTATCCTTGTAGAAATTTTCTAAATTATTGGGGCCAAATGTGAAATGCACATCCCGAAAAACTCGAATTTGATATGCACCAACCTTTTACTAGACCCATAGTCTTTTTTGAAAATTTATATCTTTTGAATTTTAATTAAACAAGAAAAATATATTTTTTAATTTGATAATTATTTCCAACAGAGTTACGTGTGGAACAAATTTCTTGACATAACAAAGAGAGAACAACAAAATGAGAAAAATTTAACCAATGAACATACGTCTTGATACAATTAATAATTGTTGGATTACAAAAATTATAAATAATTAAATTAAACTAGAAGACATTAAATTTTTTAACTTAATAAATCCAAAAAAAATAATTAATTTTTTAACTCCACCTTCTTATTTCAAAATGTAGATTTTATAGGTCTTCTTGATAATTTTCTTTAATGTTAAAATTCATATTCAATTTAAGATGTATAGGTTTTTCACCATAAAAAGGTGCGAGTGAAATTTAATAAATATATGAATAAATTTATTTTAACTTTTAAATCGCAAGAGGTTCTCTTGGAAAACCGTGATAACAAATACATTTTATTAAGAACAACAATAAAAACACAAATGAATAATTAAATCAAAAGCTAGTAAACATGTAAATTTTCATATATTTAATAAGTAAGTGAAATAACAAATTTTGAAAAATAATTCATTGAATATGACATACATACGACACTCAATATAAGGACAAAATAAAACTGTTGTGGAGAATCCTATGACACACTTAAACATGCAAAACCTAAAAGACAAATTTTCTGGGGGACAACATGAGCACATAAAACAATACTAATAAGAAGAGACATATACTAATCCAAACACTTTATTTATTATTGGAGGAATTTAAATATTGGTTATTAATATTGTTTAGTTAAATGTCATCCAAAAATTTCACGAAATCAACATTCAAGTTTAGTAATTCAATCAGTGATGGACTTTGTGGAATATCAAAAGAGTAGTTCTGACAATTATTCATTTGAATTGATGGACCTATTGAAGGGATATCATCTGAAGGAAGCATTTATGGTGTCACAGGAGTAAATAGAGGATATATAATTGGGGAAGGCATCATAGATGTCATTGTTATTGAAGGAGCGGATCGAGGGATATTAGATATAGACTGCTCATCACCATCATTCTTTTTCATTGTTTCACGTACTAATTGAAGGTTCTTATTAAAGAACGTCACATAGATCTTTGAGATACAAAAGATTCATCTCAACAGAAATACTTTTTCCATTAAACACTTCATGCATCTCATTCGTATTTTCCTTGATCCTATTATACTTTCTTACCCTTAGTAGTTTTTTCTACAACTTCTTGATTCTTTTCTTGGTGAATTCTTCCTTTATAACCATATTTTTTTATCTCTCAAATATTTCCAATGCTTTAATCTTTTGAAAGGCGTTGATTGCAGCAGCAAGATTCCGAAACACCATAGGTTCATCATGTTGGATTTTAAAAAAAAAGGTGTGAATGGAAAATGAAGAGTTGCGACTTTTATGAAGAGTTGTGACTTTTATGAAATGTTGCGACTTTGATGAAAAGTCGTAACTTTTATGAAAAGTTGCTTTTTTTTATGAAAAGTTGTGACTTTTATGGAAAGTTATGACTTTTATGAAAGGTGACGACCTTTCTGAAAGATTGTGACTTTTCCAAAGGTTTGTGACCTTTCCGGTAAGGCACAATAAGAACCTTTTCGCACTATCCTCTGTTTTCTATAAATTGAGGGATTTCCTCTCATTTTAAATAGAATTTTTTAATGGACTTCTTCTTCAACTACTAAATTTAGTATTCTAAGTGTACTTTACTGCCGTTGAGTGGTTCGCTGACACCAGAGTTTTTGGTATCTATACTCTGGTGATTGAGATCATTTTACCCTGCGAGGTCATATTCCAAATCAAACCTCGGATACTAGAGGGGAATAATTTCCTTAAGGGGACACTGTGAATTCAGTGGACTTGATCTTTTTTCTATTAAAAATTTCCACATTCTGGTACGTGTTTTACAAATTTTAGATTTGTGAATTAATTTCAGTTCTTCTATTCTTACATTCTTCTTGGTTCAAAACTTGGTAACCGTGTTTTACGCAAAGTTTGTTGGAATCGATAAGATTCTTTAGACACATATTAACAACAATTCCTCTTTAAGAAAAATATTTCGTATATTTTTTTTAAATCTGTTTCTGATTCTAGTTTCGCTACTAGTTTTAATTTTCTAGTTGTGAAAATGTTCTTAAACATTGTTTTCTTACAAAGATGTTCAAAGTTTTGTTCTAAGTATGTTTGGAATACAAGATGAACAACAATCTTAAGGAAATTATTATACTGTTAGTATTTTTGTATTCTACTGATTGAGAGAATCTTATTATGAAAGTAGAAGATATATGCATTACTTCTTCATAATTCGTTGCTTTGTTTATCAAGGTCGAAGTGAGAATGTAACCCAAAAAAAAAATTTATGGTATTCTGGGTAACCTTCTTATTAAATTATCTAAGGAGGAAAATAGTTTCTAAGAGTTATCATCTTTGGTTTTTAATTTTTTTTATTATGTGTATCTTTGGGGAAAAAATTGCAAATCATATGTTGTGGTATGAATTTTACTTCGTCAATATTGTTGCTTTTAAAATTCTTTAGTTTGCAAAAAAAAGAGATGCATATTTTTTATTTGATAAAATAGTATGTCAAAATGTTATAGTTGGAAGACTATTTGATAAGAAAAACATTTCTATGTGATAAAGAATATGTTTTATTCTGTTTGGAGAAAAAAAAACTTTTGTAGTTTTGTACTCCATGAGAAATGTTAATGTGTCTGATTTTTGTAGACTAAAAACTTTTGTAGTTTTATACTCTGGATAAATTGGACTATGCAATTGGTTTGAAGAATATAAAAAACTTCAAATAATAAGTCAATGTTGTACTTTTGATTTTCTATAAACTTCAATGTAATATAGAAATAAATTGTACAATTTCTTTTTGTTCTTATTGTTAGTATTTAAAATACTAAGTGGTATGTCTATTTATGATAGAGAAAAAATACCAGTGAATTGGAATTTGTGATTTTGTATTTCTATGGAATGAACTTTGACATTGTGTAAACATCACCAAAGAGAATTGCAGCACTATAATTCTTTCGTAGAATAATGTTTGCAACATTAAAATATGTGAAAAAACTATTTTCAAATACTTGAAAAATATTTTTGAGATCACATTTGAAATGTGGGGGTTATTTGCTTATGATTAGACTTGGTGTCTAATTTAACTTTGGAGCAAAAAATATGAAATTTAATGATACTTTTGTATTATGTTATACCCACAAAATTCTTGGAGTATATTTGATATTGTGGTTGTTGAGTTTCTCTATTACTAGTATATAGTGTGACTAGTATGAAATATCCAAATTATATATATTCTAATTCAAAATAATTGTGTTCTTTTATGAAAAAAAAAACACTTAAAATTTTGTGATTTTTCATGAAAAGATATGTCTATTATAATAAAAGTATTTGCATAGACATGAATATTGGTGAATAGTCATTTGTTATGTTTTTTTTGTAAAAATTAACAGTTGGACTATATTGTCTTTATTGAACCCAATGAAACTTTGTTCATAGGTAGTTCTTTAACAATCACATTGAAAGTTATGGAAAATGTCCTTATGAAAAGGATATTTGACAATCTAAACAATGTTTATATCACACAAAATTGTAAGAAATAGGAACAAAATATTAGTGAGGAAAAACCTACCTCGCGAAGAGCTTTTCAAACTCAATGTTTTTATTTGTTCTTACTTGCTTGAGTCAATGTCTGTGACATGAACACTTGGGGCATGTCAATTACAAAACCTTGTAAGAAAAACTGATCAACTTAGAAGTTTTGCCTAACTTTGAGTGCAATAAATAAAAATGTCAAGTTTTTGTGGAATCTAAGTATGTTGAGCATTCTTATAAATCTGTTGAAAGGAATTTTAATCCCTTAGAATTGATTTACACTGACATTTATGATATGAAGTTAACACCATCTCATGGTGGGAAAAAGTATTTGTTACTTTTATTAAGAATTGCATTAGAAATGACTATGTCTATTTGCTAAATGGTAAGGATGAAGCAATAGAAATGTCTAGACAATGTAATATCGAAGTTGAAAATCAGTGTGAAAAATTATATAAGAAGTGATAAGAATAGAGAGTATAAATCTCAATGTGCAGAAATATGTTTGGAAAGTGAGATATCAAACTACTGCCATATTCACCTCAATCTAATGAAAAACCGAACGTTGAAAGAAATTATGGATGCATAATTTATAAGTTCGGTTTTACACAAAACTTGTGTGGAGGAACTATCCTTACTGCAAAAGGGATCAATAAAAAAAAATTTGTCCTTTTAGAAAGAAAGCGATTTTGTTTGATCAGAATATGATCTTTTCCATATGAAAAATGGAAAGAAAGGAAATACAACTTGAAATATTTCAAAGTGTGGGGGTATCTAGTCAAAGTCCAAGATCCTATTCCTAAAAGAATTAAAATAGGACCTATGACTGTGGACTGTAAAATTAGACTTGAGTAGTCTAGAGAAGGGTCTAAAAGGCCTAGGAAATGAAAAGGATAATGTACTTAATAAAGAGATTCAGAGGCTTAGTAAAATGTTAAAGGACATTTACTTCCTTCGAATATGATTTTGTAACATTTTCTGTGTCTTCTGTAGACTCATCCTTTGGAAAGATGGTGTCAATAAACAATATTGAAAGTTAATTGATCTTCTTCAAGGAAATAAACCTTTGGGTTCAAAATGAATCTTAGAAAGAAAAATAATAGTTGATAGAACTGTTGAAAAATATAAAGCAAGACTTTGTGTCAAAGGCTTTGAAAAAATAAGATTTTGATCTTGTCGATAAATATACTCGTTAGTAATTAGAATTACATCCATTTGGATGCAAAAATTATTACTGTAGTATATGACCTCCAAATTCATCAAATGAATGTGAAAAGAACTTTCTTAAATGTAGAATTGGAGGAAGAAATTACATGGAACAACCTGAGGGTTTTGTGGTACCTGGTAAATAAAAGAAAATATGTGAACTTGTTAAGTCACATTATGGAAGCACCAAAACAATGACATAATTCAATCAAACCATGCCAGCAGATGGATTGAAGAATGATGGAAGTGATAAATGTGTCCACATTAAAATCATAAGGTCATTGTTTGTTATGTTGATCATCAATAATGCTACTAAATGTAAGCTATAAAGCAAGTGGAATAAAAATTATTGGAGTTGCTAATGCGATCTTAGATATAAGAATTCGTACAACTCCATAATGTTTAGCATTTTCATGGTCTCATTGCATTGAAAAGGTACTTAACTAGTTCAAATATTTGAATGTCAATATTGTCGAGTGTCCAATAAATGTGAGCTTTGTATTTCAAAAGAGTGAAAACAAAAGTGACTCACAATTGGATTGTTCTAGAGTTTTGGGAAGCATGATGTATATCATATAATTTGTGCGATCAGATATAGCATTTGTTATTTTAAACTTAGTCGGTTCACAAGTGATCCCAAATAAATTCATTAGATGACAATAAATAGAGTTGTGGAGTATTTAAGATAATACTTAAAACTATGTCTTGCATTATAACAATATCCAACAATATTGAAAGATATAGTGATGCAAATTGAATCATCGGAAGAATGAAGTAAAATTCACGAGTGGATATGTATTTACTATTGGTAGAGGAGAAGTCTCTTAGAAATATTTCAAAAGAGACATGTATGGCTAGCTCTACAATGATATTTGAGCTAGGTGCTCTAGATAAGGTCGGTGAATAAGTTAAAAGACTCCGGAATTTCTTGATAGATATTCTATTTTGGCCCAGACCATTGGCATTAGTATGCATACACTTTCACAGTCAAGATGCAATAGGTAGGGCATGGAGCATGACGTATAACGGAAAGTCTCGTCATATACGACATAGACATGATACTGTTAGAAAACTACTCTCTAGTGGAATTATCAGAATTGACTATGTAAAGTCAAAGGATAATGTGTCGGATCCACTTACAAAAAGGCCTAACTAGAGAGAAAGTTAAAAGATCATCTAAGGGAATGAATTTATGGCTTAGGACAAGTCATCATGGCGGTAACTCTATCTAGCAGACTGGAGATCCCAAGAGCTAGATTCAAGGAGAAAAACAAAGTTGTGAATGACGGTTCGGCATTGTCAATAAACTCAATCCATTCTCATGATGAAGACAATGCTCAGGTACAAGGATACAACATTAAGGCTTGTTAATAAGTTAATAAAGCTTAATGGTTTTAATGATTTGCTAAGTTTGGAAGAGTTGACCAAATAGTGTATCTACGCGATAACACGGTTAGAAATCACCTATGTGAGTGTGAAGTGTAAGCCGCTTCAAAGAAGATGATTGTCAAAAGCCCATCTCTCTATACATTAATGAAACCAGGAGGTGTTCATGGCTAAAACGAACACAACCGTAAGAACCATAGATGGTAAAGGGTAAATTGTGTGACATATGGTTGTCTAGGTATACACCAAAGTTCGACGGTTCAAAGATATCGCATCTACCGATTGACCGAGTATATCCGACATATGTTCACTACGGAAAGTCCAAGGGGAAACCTACTTATCCAGATGCAATTAATTCTTGCTTGTAAAGTACACATACGTGTTCGTTTCTTTGTCTTCGAGTCATTCCCCATTCATGCGGGGATTGTTGGATTTTAAAAAAAAAAGTGTGAATGGAAAATGAAGAGTTGCGACTTTTATGAAGAGTTGTGACTTTTATGAAATGTTGCGACTTTGATGAAAAGTCGTGACTTTTATGAAAAGTTGCTTTTTTTTATGAAAAGTTGTGACTTTTATGGAAAGTTGTGACTTTTATGAAAGGTGACGACCTTTCTGAAAGATTGTGACTTTTCCAAAGGTTTGTGACCTTTCCGGTAAGGCACAATAAGAACCTTTTCGCACTATCCTCTGTTTTCTATAAATTGAGGGATTTCCTCTCATTTTAAATAGAATTTTTTAATGGACTTCTTCTTCAACTACTAAATTTAGTATTCTAAGTGTACTTTACTGCCGTTGAGTGGTTCGCTGACACCAGAGTTTTTGGTATCTATACTCTGGTGATTGAGATTATTTTACCCTGCGAGGTCATATTCCAAATCAAACCTCGGATACTAGAGGGGAATAATTTCCTTAAGGGGACACTGTGAATCAGTGGACTTGATCTTTTTTCTATTAAAAATTTCCACATTCTGGTACGTGTTTTACAAATTTTAGATTTGTGAATTAATTTCAGTTCTTCTATTCTTCTGTTCTTCACTGGTTCAAAACTTGGTAACTTCGTGTTTCTGCAAAGTTTGTTGGAATCAGTAAGATTCTTTAGACACATATTAACAACAATTCCTCTTTAAGAAAAATATTTCGTATATTTTTTTTAAATCTGTTTCTGATTCTAGTTTCGCTACTAGTTTTAATTTTCTAGTTGTGAAAATGTTCTTAAACATTGTTTTCTTACAAAGATGTTCAAAGTTTTGTTCTAAGTATGTTTGGAATACAAGATGAACAACACATCACTATAAGGACTATATATGATGAGAGTCATTTCAAGTTCTTCCACCTTTTTCAACAACCCTATGTTTATTTTCTTGTATGAGACTTTTCTTTCAGCTTCATTTTCAATCAAAGCAAATATTAATTTTTTTTTCTAGGCATGGCTAGAGAAGAGGTATATGAGGAGTTATGTGTTTGTTCAAGAATGCCTTTGTTATTGCTCTTGTAGTTTTATATGAAAATTTTGAAATCTTTAATGTTGAGTATTTTGAATTATAGAATTTTTTAATATAAACAATAATTATTTTGGAATGAAGTTAAATGATAGTATATTATCTTGAATTTTATGTTGGTTTTGGATCTGGTCTAATACTAGCCAATTTTTTTGTGTTAATCCTTTACTATAAGGATAAGAATTAATATTATTTAACTTTGAATAAGTAGTATCCACAATACATGGTCATAAACTTATTTTAAATATGATTCTTATAGAATTACATTAATATTTTTTCCAATTATGGAAGAAATTATATTTAGTAGAAATTTATACTACTTACAAATATTTTGAAAACTAAATCCTACCTAATTGTGTCTTTATTAATACATGATATGCATCAACATGTAATATCTTGTAACTCTACATAAATAAGAATAATCTAAGAAAGTAAAAACAATCACTTTTTGAAAGAAAGGGGAAGTAACTTTAAGAACTATGTTTAAGAAGTGAGTTTTGGTCATTTTCAAACGGCCATAACTTGTTGCTAAGAAAGAGTTAGAGGTGGTTGTTGATATGGTTGGAAATCCATTGAAGATATATTTCAAACTCCTCAGAGTTTCTACATTTTTGATATCGTATGAGGGAGATATGTCTATCAGAAGTTGGGTTGTCAAAGTTAGGAAAGTCAAATTCCGGATTTAAGTAAGGGAAACTAGTCTTTTCACCCAATTATTTTCTAATTCGTTTTAAGGGTTTAATTGGGGGAAAAATAAGTCTTAATTCAGTTTTGAAAATCAATTCACACTTAGGGCTTGTGAGAAAAGAGAAGAGAAGAAGGAGAACGGATGAACATCAAGGTTTCGTCAAGAACGCCAAAATATTTCAAGTGAAATTCGTCGGGGGTGCTCCATATTAAGGTATGTGAGGCCTTTTCATGTTGGGTTAGTCCACCCATACACCAATTTATTTCAATTCAGAAATTTATGAGTTATTTACATGTTAAAAGTTCAAGTTCGAGAAGAAAAGTGTCAAATTGTCGTTGATTGAATTGTTGGCTTCCTATTGTTTGTTTATTCTTGTTTCTCCGGGTTTTTTCAAATGTTAATCAAGTTTGTATTGAGGTTACCAATAGTCCAATATGTTTGAAAGAACTAAAAAGGTCTGGAGATGAAAATGAGTTGAAAAATCCACTAGATGCACCTGGGCAAGGCAAGGCGTGTCACGCCAACAGTGCACCCAAACTCGACCTCTGACACTGAGGCCTAGTGTGGCATGTCACAGTGCGCTACAAATTTGCCTCAGTCATTAGAGGGGGGCACGAGTCTCCCTAAACGCACCTGGATTGGCGATTTTGGCCAAATTTTCGTACTTTATCCCTTTTAATCCTTCTAAGGTATATTAACACCTTCAATGATTCTAATTACTTCAAATGATTTCTAAGAACCTATAAGTCATCAAAGAACACAAATCATAACCTTGAGTCCATAATCCAATTCAAGGAAAGTAAAGATCAAAGTGTAAAAATTTAAGAGTCAAGTCTAAAGTTAAGAAGTAACTCAAAGAAAAGTTCTTAAAGGCTTTCAAGAGTTCTTATTAAATGTTTTAAATTAATTTTAAGACACAAGTTTCAAGTTAAAGTGAAAAGTAAAAGTTTTTTTTTATTCACAGATATATAAGGGAACTAAGTATTCCTTAAGAATTGATTAAGACTCAAGTTTTCAAGTTAAGCAAAGAATAGAGAGTTGAGTTCAATTCTCAAAAGTTATAAGGAGACTAAGTACTCCCAAAAAGTCTACAAATGTTTTCACATTTATGTTAAAGAGGAAACCTAGATTTCCAAAAGAGTTTTGAACAAGAAAAGGGGACATTGATCCCAACCCAAAGAAAAAGAGATATTTTTAAAGCTAAAGTGTTGAGCAAATTATGTCAACCCAAAGAATGGAAGTTACTTTAAAATCATGTGCGAAAGTGTATTTTGGGTGTAGTATTGAGCACCTATGATGGGATGAGAGTTCATATTAACTCAAGTCTCCATGTAATCGTGTAACCATCATGAGTACTAACAGGTCATAATTTTTGGATGATGAGGTAAGTTAAGATAGTGGATCCACTAAGTTGAGGATTTATATGCGACGGCAAAGTATAGAACACTTCTGCAGAATAGGCGAGATGTTGTATCACTACTTAGTCTCATACAGAAATTATATTACTTTAATATATAAATAAAGTTAAGTTTGTTATTGCATTTTTTTAATAAACTAAGTTATTTGTACGAATATACAAGCATTATATATATATATATATATATATATATATAAAAACACACACACACATACACACATTACAAGCGTCTTTTTTTCTTTATATTAAGTTCAATATTTCAGAAGTTTAGCAGAGTCAAGGTAAGTATTTCTTCTTCTTATGGTTGAGCTTTATCTATTGTTTAGCATTCCAGCTCGCATACTCGTATATTCAATGTACTGATGCCTGTTGGCCTGCCGCGTCTTATAATGCAGATGCAAGTAACCACGATCAGCATCGAATGCCTCATTGATTAAGTTTGAGGATACAGAGTTCATGGTGAGTCTCCTTGCATTACGTAGCGTTATTTTATTGATTTTTAGTTTTTTTGTTTATAGAATGTTTTGGGGGTTTTCCAAATATTCATTCTAGTATTATATATTCTTAATAGACAGACAGACAGTCAGATAACTCAGTTTTAAGTCTCTCATTATCTAGAATTTCAGATATTCTATTTTGAGACTTAAGTGTCATTTTGGCCGAGACATTTATTTAAGTTATTTTATGAGAATGTTTCTCTCTTTACATTGAGTTAATTCTTCCGTTGAGTTAAGGAAGTCAGGAAAAGGGTATGCTCAAGAACAACAATGTATATTAGGTGTCGGCTACATCCAGGGTGTAGGCTCGGGTCGTGATAAACTTGGTATCAGAGCAAAAAGTTGAAGAGTCCTAGGGAGTCTATGAAGGTGTGTCTGTAGAGTCCTAGTAATCGGTGTGAAGCGCGTCACATCTATGATTAGGAGGGTACAACATTTAGGAATTTCTCACTTATATCATATCCCTTTTCATGCATTAGAGTTTATCTCAAAAAGTTTCTCTATAATTCGTTCTTGCGCACATTTCAGATCATCATGCCTCCACAAAGAGTTGCAAGAGGTCGTCTTGCCAAAAGGAATGTTTAGGAACCAGAGGTACCTAATGCACCAAACGTGCACCTCAAGGAGAAGTCACTAATGTTAATTTCCTTGAAGCTATCAAGATTTTAAGCCAAAATGTGACTAAAGATGTTGGGCAACAAAAAGGGGCTCGACAACAAGAGGCTGACACCTTAAGGATTCGTGAGTTCTTGAGAATGAATCCTCCCAACTTCACTGGTTTAAGCACTACAGGGGATCCAAAAAACATTATGGAAAAGTTGAAGAAGGTTTTTGATATGATGCATGTCATTGAGGTTGAAAGAGTCAAGTTAGATGTATACGAACTGAAAAAATATGGATAGGACTTGATTTGATTAGTTGAAGAAGGGAAGATATGAGGATGCACCACGCCCGAGTTGGGCTTGCTTTGAAGAATATCTCTTAGAGTGGTTAAATCCCCAAGAACAGAAAGAAGATAAGGTACGGGAATTCCTTACATTGAAATAGGACTACTTCACTGTACATAAATATGGGGTGAAGTTCACCCAGCTGTCCCACTATGCTTCTGAAGTTAAGGACATGAGAAGGAGAATTATCTTGCTTGTCGTTGTCTTGGGTCGTGCTTCAATTAAAGAAGGCAGAGATGCAGTGGTGATATTCGACATGGACATATCAAGGTTGATGGTCTATGTGTAGCAAGGTAAGTAGAGAAGCTACGAGATAGAGAAGAGTATAGGAACAATAAAGATAAGTCTTGGAATAAGTTTGCGAAGCAGAAGGGTGGTTCTAATAGGCCACAATTTCAGAAGAAAAAGTGACATGCATCATCATCTGCTAGTGCTCATGAACAAAGAAACAAAGGTGAGCATCATGGCCAGAACTCGCAGAATTTCATATATGGACCAGCACAGTCTCAAGGTAGTGTGGCACAAGGAGGTAGTTGGGTTAGTGCATGCGCTAAGTGTGGTAGAAACTACCCAGGTAAATGTCGTGAGGAATAGACAGGTTGCTTCAAGTGTGGTCAAGAGGGTCACTTTATGAGAGAGTGCCCAAAGAATAGGGAAGGTAGTGGAAACCTGGACAACAAATCCCAATCTTCATCAATTGCTGCACCAGACAAGGTTGCACCTAGAGAAGCCAATTATGGTACTAGCGGAGCGGCATGGAGTCGCAAAAGTTCTACATAGAAGCTAGGAGAAGACCGTAGGAGTTTGAAGTGGACGATTGGGTATATCTGAATGTTTCACCCATTAAGGGTATTATGAGTTTTGGTAAGAAGGGGAAACTTAGTCCCTTATACATTGGTCTTATAAATATCAAAGAGAGTTGGCGATGTAGCTTACAAATTAGAGCTACCACAAGTTTTAGCACTGGTTCGTCCAATATTTTATGTCTCCATGTTGAAGAAGTGCATGGGTGATCCTTCATTGATTGTACCAACTAAAATTATGGGAATAAGGATAGATTATCCTATAAGGAAATTCCAGTTCATATTTTAGATTAACAAGTTTTCAAGATGAGAACAAAGGAGGTGGCATCAGATAAGGTCCTTTTAAGGACGGAAGTGGCATACTTAGGGTTCATTCGAACCCTCTTCGATGGAAAATATTATTATTTATACATGATCAAATTATTTTTTAAATATGTATAATAGATGTTGGACCCCCTTGTAGTAATTCGCGGTTCAGCTTCTCAGATTTTGAACCCCCTAATCAAAAAATATAACTCCGCCACTAATCTCAATGAATTAAAAACTACATATTTCTTTGATCATAATAGCATACTTTCACATATCCTCATAGAGGAAAATGCTTTAATAATGGATTATCCTTAATAAGCGAGTAAGAGAGGACGAACATGGCATCATATAATAGTACAAAAAGCAGTCTAAAGTGTGCCGTGAATGCTTTAATTTTTTTTCTCCATCTAGCCTAATTTTATTTGCCATAATCCTTTTATATCCACGTGTAAGAAACTCAAACCATCTCTTTCCTTTGATAGTTTGATTTTGGAATTGGTGAAATGGTCTGGTGGACCTTTGTACTTCTATCGGTTTGTATTTTGAACCCTTCGACATATCTGTTTGTCATCTTGATCCTTAGACTCAATAAAACACAATTTATCGAACCCTTCTGACCATTGACCACACTTAAGTGGCTTTAAGATGGATGAGTTGGCAAAAGTGTGTGATTTCACACTCCTTAACGCGAGTGAGTACTATATTTCAATTTTAAAAATGTTAAAAAAAATATAAAATAATACAAAAATTAAAAAATAATTAAGAAGATCACATCTTCTTCACCATATTCCACCTTCAACAACAACCATCTCCATGTCCAATTCTTTGTTTATCTTTCTATACTCTTGTCATCAAATCTTGACATTGAAACCTTCTTGACTCCGTGTATTCGCCTATAAAGGGAGACGTCGATAGTAGTGGTGCTCGTCGAAGAAAGTGCGGTGGAGATGGCTAGGTTGGAGGATCTAGTTACAACATTGAAGATATCTTGTCTAGTTATGGTGGTATGGCGTCGACGGCGGTAGTTTCGTGATGGTGTGGAGGCGACGGCCAGATCGGGTGGTGTGGCGGCGGCACCTTCAAAATTATTTTTTTTCTTAGTTTCTAATATGGTGTCCTTCGCTTAGTTTTTTATTCTCATTTCTACAAACTTGCGATGTAATAAATTTGAAAAATTTGATGGATAAAAAATAATTATTAAATCAATATTTGGATATATTGAGATATTTTAATGGTAACAAAGTTTGCATTAATGGAGAAAAGAGGTTTATGAAGTTTCAAGTGATGAATTAAGTTTTAATAATTATTATAACTGAAATTTATGAAAGATGAAAACATAAAAAATAATAGTGATTTTTGTGATATAAGAAAGTGGTGCTAATGGTGAAGATGATGATTGTGGTGGTGAGATCTAATGTAAAAAATGGAGACATGGTTAAAGAAGAATGAAAGAGGAAGAAGAGAAAACAATTTGTTTTTCTTAAAAATAAATAATTAATGATGTGTCATTTAAAATTTGACATGGATGACGACGTGTCACTTTTGTTGAGCTTTTGAAGCTCACACAACGCCAAGGGGGTTTAAAATGTTGACATTCATTGAGTTCTAAGGGCTCAGTTGATATATAGTTAAGTAGAAGGGTTAAAAATACAAACTGATACAAGTATAAGGGTCCAGCAGACCATTCCGCCATGGAATTTTCTATTACTTTATCTTCCGAGCCCTGAAATTTTTAAGTCTTTTTAACATTTTTTCTTGCATCTGTTTTTCCTCTTCAATGGTTTATGTTTATTGTTTGTGATGATCATAAATATACCTACTTTTATCATTCAATCTCAAATGAATATTTGTTTTCAGTTCTTCAGTGGTATTTATTACATTTTTCCGATTTTGGTATGATTTTGTTCATGATGTTTCTAATTTGGTTTGATTCATACTCAGAGATGGTTGAAAATTGGTGTTCGTTCCCCTTATTATTCTTCTCACTTGTATATTTTTTTTACTTGGCAAGTTTACATTTTTGATAGTCACAATATGTTGGGTATTTGTTTTCTACTTCTTTTATTATGCATTTTCTGCTTTTAAATAGTTTATTGTAGAATTTTGTAATTTTATGTTTCTAACTGGGTTTTATTTACTAGTGCATGTTTAACTTGATTTTATTTGTTTTGCCCTATCTTTTTTATGACAGAAACCACTAATTTTTTTAGCTTTTCTTAATAATGTGAATCTTGATATGTTACTGAAAATGATCTTTTTGAAGGATGGGAGGAACTGGATAAAAAAAAAAGGACCTATACATGTTCTTCTCGAAGCATTGATTGACGATAAAACTATATGTTATAATCAAATAAATATGCACAATACATTATGCACATTCAAATAGAAAACTCCAAATATTTGTAGGTACTATATGATAGAGATGACAAAGTGAAGATATATGAAAACAATTTTATAGGATGGTTAATATTCAAGAAATCAAATGATGCAATGTCGGAACATGTTGATGTTGGTGAGAGATAGACAAGATTTGCTAGAGGAACTCGACAAGCTGTTACTCATGGAAGAAATGAAAGCAAAAGTTGTTGTGTTTCAATCTTAGCGCAAGTCTGAAACTCGAACCATTCATACAATCAAAAACAACAAAAAGTGAGTTTTCTTAACTACCTACAGTTAAGATTTGGTTCTGTCCCCTGACTTTTGAATTAATATTGATTGAAATATAATGTGACTAGATTTGCGTCTTTCCTCATTGACTTCGATTGTGCTTATGTTGTCCAATAGAAAAATATATCTTCCTCATTTGAAAATTTTAGTACTGAAAAAGACAAATAAGTTTGGATTCTCAGCTAATGATATAGTCTCACTCAGCTAAGTTGTGCGGACTCTTCACTTACGTTAACACATCCTTGTCGAATTTTTCAAAAATACATTACTTTTGGAGAATTAAGTACATACCCGTAGGCATTTTTGAAGAGTTCAAGAAACATAGTCACTCGGTAGTGAGAACCATCAATAGGATAAATGGAATGAACTGGCAAAGATGGTATGTGGTTATTCAAATTTTGTTGTTTCATCAACGTTCCTGATAAATAGCTAAATTTATGTGTTAACTTGAAACAACTTTAGCTTTAACCTCTTGATATCAGTTGATTATATTTGAATTTGATATTTCATCTTTTTGTATTATTATCTAGAATTATGAGAGGCTACGAGGACTCTATATAGTGTTGTTATTATTAGAGAGGTTTGTCAGTTTATAAGTGATTTTCTATTTTCCTTTATGTGTGAATTATAATATCCATTTTCATGAGATCTCAGCTATTCTTTCTCTCTCACTTTCACACACAGATTTTTTGTGTTTAGTAATTGGGGATGTGATGAGATCTCAAGAAAGCAATGCGCCACTCGGATATTAGTGATGTCAAATTTCTCATACCAATACACCTTCTGAGTTGTTAAAAAAGTTCATTTTCATGTGAGAACTAAAACAAGTGAGCATATATATATTTATTTTTACTGCAAAACACATGTTATTCTATTTATTAGGCTTCAGCTAAAATTAACAATTGTTAGTTTCTTTAATACGAAGTTTCTATAGTTTCATTTTAGTGAAACAATAGAGTAAAGGATGGTCTAGAAAGTTGCAAATAAAAAAAACTATATGAAAAAATGCACACTTATCATGATCTTCAGTTCCCTGGAATTACATTTTGCATATTTAGAAATCTTTACAAATATGATATAATGTATCGTGCGCATTTCTATAATCGCGGCACTAAAAAGCTATAATATTTAAACGTAAAGAGAGGTATAATTATGTCAACTTAAAGAAAGCACAAGCGTGGACAAGCTGAAGGTAAAACTCAACATGTTCTCGAGATCACTAGAAACCTTTGTGTGCTTCTGCTGGATGATGTACAAAATTAAATTGTCTGAGTATACATTTGAGGTGTCTGATGTGTCCGAGTTATCTTATTTTGAATAGTCTTTCTCCTTTTATATCATACCAGGAAAATCTCTAAAACAACTAATGATCGTGCCTGAGTCAATAGCCCGAATTTTAGACTTGGACTATTATCTCAGGTGAGCACTATCCGCTATGCACTCTTCCCCCAACTTTCCAACATAGGGGGCTAGATTGCTTCCATGGTTGACGGGCGGGCAAAGGATCCAAAGGACACGTAGCCGGGGCAAGTCAAAAATCTAATTTTTTTTCATTTTCCTTATGGTATCTCCTTTGGTGAATGTTCTTGAATAGTTTAATAGCACACGTGTTTCCTTTCAACATATTCTCACTAAATTTACATTACAAGTTTGATGAAAAACTAATCTTCTTTGTGAGTGCATTTCACTTTGGTTGTTGCTTTAAGATTAATAGATATCTATATTTGCTTGCAACTTAACTTCTTTAATTTTCAAATATATATAAAGCTTTAGCATTTTTTTCCACTTAGTATACTTAATCCTGCTCGTCATGATATAGGCTCGGATCATTGACATTCAAAGTCCCTAATAATGTGAAATACGCATCCATGAATTTGGCTTACAGTGTAGGGAAAGCTAAAGGGACTATGACTGGAGTTTTAGCTACGGTAAAGGAAAAAGTTATTGGAAATATTCATTAGTAAGAGGTATATAATATGTAATCTTACATTCATTTTTTGCATTATGTCATGTTATATGTTCCATGTATTTAATTTGCTTATAATATAATATTATGTAGAACACGTGTTGATTGTTAACAGTAGCTTTCTCTACTCTTGTGTATTTGATATGTCCTCATTTGAAATAGAGAGTTCATATATTTTTAAATAAGAGACTCAATTAGACCATACGTTGTTTTATTTTCATTGCTTAGGAAAAATAAAATATTCTTACTGTAAGTTCTTGTTGATATATGTATCTGTCCAAAAGCACATACTTTGTCTTCCATTGTAGGTGACCCCTTTCAAGTTGAAGGAAAGATGAATGTGCTTAGTGAAGTCTTACCATGAAGATACTAAGAATCTATCGGAACATGACCAAAGTGCTGCAAGAATGACCCTACAATGGTATTCTATGGACTGCTTCAATCAGGTGGCACCTCATCAAAATAAAGATTTTATACAAAAAGTTATTTTAGCCTGAAAGGAGAGTTATTTTGTTTATATACTCAAGTTTGTAGCTATGACAAATCCTTTATGTGATACTAAAATAGCTTCCGTATAAATATATGATGTTGTTGCCATGCCCATCTAGTACAACATAGATCCAAATAATTGATGGAGAAACATATCCCAAAAAGTCTTCTACTTCAATGCATTTAGTCACATTATTAAGAACACACATGAAGGCTTACGGTTTCACACAATGCTCTTTCAAAAAATGAATCTTTGAGATTGAGTACATTAAGTTATTTTTAATGTATTTTCTTTAATGTTATCGTGTCGGAACGTGATACTAGATCCAATAATATCGTGCCGGCTCATGGCAGCGATCCAAATATATTATTTTAGCTTGTGGAACGGATGAAACAATTATATTCATCGATTTTTATCATTTATATCCGCTCCCTTAACAATATTTTATCAAGCATGCTTTAGTCAAGATATTACAAGTTCAAGATTATGAATTTTGTGTCTTGGGATTACAAACCAATCATAATATATAAATTATCCAAACCACAAAAATTAATTATAAAGTGTTATGAAACTATATGAAATTAGAAAAAGAAGAAAGTAGGGAGAAGAGAAAAGACTTCGTATTCCTCTTGAAGAATATTCATGATTCATAGATCTTTCACCAATCTTATTTATAATGAAGGAAAACCCTTTATTTATAGGGAAAACCTTACTTGGTCCCCAAGTAGGATTCCTAACCATATCCTACTAGGACTCCACATAATTAGACATTCACTATAACACAAATATGTTTATAACACTCCCCCTTGAATGTCGATAGATTATGTGCCTCGTTAAAACCTTACTAGATAAAACCCGGTGGGAAAAAAGATCTAGTGAAGGAAAAAGAGTACACATATCTAATAATACGCATTATGGATGCCTCATTAAAAACCTTACAAGGAAAACCCAGTGGGACAAAACCTTGTGAGGAAAAAAGAGTGCATCGCGTATTAACTCCCCCTTATGAGAACATCAATTCAGAGACTAGAATCGTGCTGATAACGTGTTATGAAACTATATGAAATTAGAAGAAGAAGAAAGTAGGGAGAAGAGAAAAGACTTCTTATTTCTCTTGAAATATATTCAGGATTCATAGATCTTTCACCAATCTACTTTACAATGAAGGAAAACCCTTTATTTATAGGGAAAACCTTACTTGGTCCCCAAGTAGGACTCCTAACCATATCCTACAAGGACTCCACATAATTAGACATTCACTATAACACAAATTATTTATAACACTCCCCCTTGAATGTCGATAGATTATGTGCCTCGTTAAAACCTTACTAGATAAAATCCAGTGGGAAAAAAATCTAGTGAAGGAAAAAGAGTACACATATCTAATAATACGTTATGGATGCCTCATTAAAAACCTTACAAGTAAAACCCAGTGGGACAAAACCTTGTGAGGGAAAAAGAGTGCATCGTGTATTAACTCCCCCTTATGAGAACATCAATTCAGAGACTAGAATCTTCATTTTCCAAGCTTGTGCATCATCTTCTTGAAAGTTGTAGTTGATAGAGACTTGGTGAATAAATCAACAATAATGTTACTTGAACAATACCTCTTGCATGTTGATATCACCATTTTTGGGAGCTTATGAGTATAGAAAAACCTTGACGAAATATGTTTTCTTCTATCTGCTTTTATAAATCTTCCCTTCAGGGTCAAAGAGTTCTGCAAGTTCCTTACTTCAACTTCTTTAAGCAAATAATATATTGCCAAGAGCTTCAATTCTAGTTATCAACTTGCATAACAATATTTGTATATGCTTCATGCATTTTGAATCGATTTAATCTTTATGAGGATGATAAACAAGTTTTCCAAAAACTTGTATATGCTTTAGATTTTGAACCCATTGGATATTTAATTTTGTCAAGTAACAACATTCAAATTAGATGTATGACATCTTTTAGTGCCTAGATTGCAAGTCAAATAAGCTTTACGTTTACCAAGATACATCATTCCACTTTTCACTTGATAATTATTTCTACACAAGCATGCTTTAATAGATGTAGAATTCATATTCTCATAATCTTTTACAATATTGCGCGCTATTGTATCAAAGATATCGTAAACGATATACCATTTGTATCGATTCACAACACGACAAAACTTATTGAGATCTCATCACTTCATTATTTTTAGGTAGCTACCCCTCTCATGAGGTTTCATAAAGTGTTATGTCATAGGCTCTCCAAGAGCACATTGTCTCCTTATTATGATCATTTTGATTCTTTGATCCTCCCCCTTTTTCAAGGATTATTTTATTTAGAATTGATTAGTCTATCATGCTTCATGCATGTCATAGACTTTATCCTTAAGGGACATTCAATAGATGTATTTACAACTCTTGTGTTGCTTCTAGTCTCCCCCTTATGTTAGACAAACTAACATATATCTCAATCTTTGGAGAATTTATCCTTGTGCATCAATGCACATTCATTAATCATATATTGCACATCAAAATTATCAGATGAAAACTATTTGGTCCCAGACCATAAACCAATTAACAGAAAAATTGATCATAACTTATTGGTTTGATTCATACAATTATGTTTGTATGTAATATCATATTTCAGATCAACATATGAAACTTTATTTTCATAAGCAATGATTCACTAAGTGAGATATTTAATGTCACATCATCTTATATATTTATCAATATTATCAAGATGAATTATCTTGATTCATATTCTGAAAGTTGTGCTTTTAGCTCAATTATCTTGGACAAACAATTTTGTGAATGTCAAACTACAAGTTGGCAACAAACACACATGTGATTATTTTATTGATGCATCTTTTTATCATATCACATGATAGGTGAACGGGCCCATATTCACCTTTTATACTTTTCAGAATTTAGGGATTTAGTCCCAACTTTAGTTGATCCAATCAACTTTATCACGATAGCAAACAACGTAAAGAATTCTTGAAGAATCTTCTAGTTTTTCAATGTATGTGCATTACTCAGTATGCACATCTTTGGATGACCAAATTATTCATGCCAACTAATAAAATTATTAGTACTCGTAAACTCCAAGTTTACTACGTCATGTGCCTTTTGCTTTAGTAAATTTCTGATTTACTATTATATGAGTAAATTTCAATTTTACTAATCCAAGAGTAATTTTCAGATTTCTTTCTTCTCAATTACTTCACCCTTTAGGTGAGTCATGATCCCATCATTGAATGAATTAATCTGAAGAAAATTGTGCATGTAACATATTATTTGTGCCAATATTTTTGCAATCTTTCTCATGCCTAGCATGGTGGCTTACACCTCATTCCCTTTAAAGAATGAATTCATATTTTTACCATTTATCAAAATTTCTCATTCTTCATGAATGAAACACAAATATGTGTGCATATTAAATAATGATAGCTTTACTATCTCATTCAATATCTATGTGCATTATTCAAACACTTGTCTTCTTTCAGACATATTATGCACTATAACCACATTCACTTTACGTAATGGAGCAAATTCAGTAAATTTCATGACTTCTCATTAAAAACACATTAGTTTTTCTTTAGTCATTATTATATCATCAATATGGTGCATTGAGACTCACATTCAATATCTTATCCATATAAAAGTGTCTTAGGTCATAAATCGATGGATCTTGAACTCAATATCTTATCATCATGGTGCACCCAATGTCTTACCCTCTTTTTGCGATTGGACATAAATCCATCGTCTTATTCTTTAGGTGCGATAAAACTTAAATTTATCGTCTTACCCACAATGAGGCTCAACCTCAAGCCTTTGAAAATAATTGCAATGTTATCATTTTTTATGATCATTAATATGATTATATATTATAATTACACACAAAACTATTGATTTCTTATAATCAATACTAGCAGTTAATAGATATAGTTTAATAGATCCAGTACCTCATGTAGAGATTGAAAACATATCTTTCACTAAATTGAGCTTATTTAATTATTAAAATAAATTAAGAAATTATCTTCCCAATCGGTTAAAATTAAACGTATAAAAAGTCGACAAGTCTCTTTAAATACTTATTTTAGACGGTACCTCCAGATCTGTTACATAAATAATTATAACATAAAGATAAATCATACCTTGAAGATATAAGAATCTTATTGCATAACTTATGCATGATCTCTTTTGCACTTTTCCCGTCTTTTTCATCATTCTTTAAGAATAGAATAATCGTGCTGATAACGTGTTATGAAACTATATGAAATTAGAAGAAGAAGAAAGTAGGGAGAAGAGAAAAGACTTCGTATTCCTCTTGAAGAATATTCATGATTCATAGATCTTTCACCAATCTTATTTATAATGAAGGAAAACCCTTTATTTATAGGGAAAACCTTACTTGGTCCCCAAGTAGGATTCCTAACCATATCCTACTAGGACTCCACATAATTAGATATTCACTATAACACAAATATGTTTATAACATAAAGAATATTTTACATTATTATTCAATAATTATCAATCACTATTAAGAGTCTCTATCACATTGACTAAATAATAACCTACCTATACTGAAGAATCAAAGACAAACGAGCTAATTTTCCAATACATTTTCTTTCGTCAATGTCTCAAAATGTTTCTAATTTCTTAAGTACACAATATTTGTAAGCACACATATCACTATATAGGGGTCGTTTGGTAGACCGCATTAGAAGAAATAATTCATGTATCATGTAAGGTATTATTTAGTACCATGTTTGGTAAGAACTTTGGCCTATGTATAACTAATTCATGGATTAGTTATACCTCCTACATGGTCTTATAGGATGTATTATTAATATCTTCCATTTGGAGGTATTAGTAATACATTGATATAATACTATGAAATAAGTCTATGTAAAGACAAAGATATCCCTCAAATCATTTTAATTATTTTGTTTATTTTCTTGATTTTTACGATTTATATTTATACTAGTAATTGATTTAAATAAATTTGCTTAAAAATTATTTAGAGAGAGGTGTTTGTTACTAAATAAATCCAATACAAATAAACATATAAAAATTACAACTTTCAATTTGTGTGTGTGTGTATTGTAACTTATAAAATTGTTCAAAATACAGTGTTTTCTAATTATTTGTATTTTTAAAAATTTAAAAAAGTTATTTCTATATTAAAATTATAATTACAATTTTTATGTGTAAATGTAGATGATTTATTCTATTTTTATGCGTAAAGTATAGAATTTATGTGTGTTCATTTAAGGATCGAAAGCCTATTGATTCCTTTAATAGAATTTGTTATTCAAGTAAATTATACCGTTCGTATACATACATATTTTTTCTACTACTGAGTTAACTGGAATTCACTAAGGGATGTGATAAATATAATAATTTTAAAGGTGAATTAAATTCAATTGTCGTCAACAGTAGAGAATATAGACCAAAATTTTCAAAAGCTTAACTTCTTAATGATAAACGTAGATAAATGATTTTTGTATAAAAAAATTTAAGTTGAATGATTTTATTGATATAAAATAAAGTTTAATGACTTTGTTAAATAAATATCAAATCTTGAGTGATCTTTTGAAACATTAACCCTAGTTCGAAGGTCATAAAAATAATGTTGTCCAACAATTATCTACCTTGAGCCAATGACATAATAAATCAAGGGTATAATTGGAAAGAATCTATTTATAGAGTTTTTAACCAAACACAAGATGAAGTGGGACCAATGAAACTTCTTAATGATAAACATAGATAAATGATTTTTGTACATAAAAATTTAAGTCGAATGATTTTATTGATATAAAATAAAGTTTAATGACTTTGTTAAATAAATATCAAATCTTGAGTGATCTTTTCAAATATTAACCCTAGTTCGAAGGTCATAAAAATAATGTTGTCAAACAATTATCTACCTTGAGCCAATTATATAATAAATCAAGGGTATAATTGGAAAGAAGCTTTTTATAGAGTTTTAAACCAAACACAAGATGAAGTGGGAACAATGAACCAAACGTTTGATAAAAAAATAAAATATGCATTGCTAAACCCTGCACTATTAATCCCTACATTATTACTCTTTGTACCATACGACCCCTATATATCTACCCTAGACTCAAAAACCCGCTCAAAATCGGTACTCAATTTCCCAAACATTGACGCTAATATATCTTCTCATATTTTATAAATTTCAAACCTTCAATTTGAACTAGTGTAAAACAATTCTTTATTTTGTTTTATCTCATTGTTCCCATCAAAGTTTTTCATTTAACAGAAATTATTTCTTATTCTTATGAAATAATTATTTCTTATTCTGTTTATTTTTTGAATTGTTCCTATTCTAAATATTTGCTGCTACATTATTCCAACCTCAAAGACTAGCAAAATTAAAATAGTAAATTCTTAGGTCATTTCAATGAATTCAAAATTACATAATTCTTTGACATCATAGAATAGTACTTTCACATATCATCTCATAGAAAAATGTTACTCTCTTCGTTTCAAAAAGAATGTCCCTATTTCTTTTTTACTTTGTTTAAAAAAGAATCACCTTTTTCCCTTTTTAGCAACACTCCAACTTTAACTTTTCACGTGGCATGTTTGAAACCACAAGATTAAACAGCATTTTGGTACATTTGACATAACTTTGATTTAGAACCACAAGATTAAAAATTCCTTTTTTCTTAAACTCCATTTCAACTCAAACTAGATCATCCTTTTAAAACGAAGGGAGAATCTATAGATGCGAATCCCCAGATATAGATCTATTCAAAGAGAATATGATATGTTTTTTATTTATCATTCTCTATATTTATCTTTTCAAAAATTAATATAAACATTTTATTCATTAATTCGAGTGTTTTCTCGTATACAAGATTTCTGCCTACATAATACAAAAGTTATGCATCTTATTGAATTAGTTGTATACTGATAAAGTTGATGAAAATTCAAAAGTACATCTTTTGGAGTTAGATAAATAACATAGGAAGAACAAATTATTTAGAATATATTATGCCTCAACAAGTCCTCTAATTCAAAATCAACCATTGTTGATGACACTAATTCACTAGGCACAAGACATTTTTTTATTGATGTTGCCGGTGCTTCCATTTTAATTTTTAGGTTTGACATTGTTCGAAACTCAACTTCCTCATATATCTCAACTAATTATGTCATTTAGACCACAATGAAGTTGCAACTTCTCAGAAAGCACCTGTGGTTGCAACTTCTCAGAAAGCATCTTTAATTTCGTTAGTGCTTAAACAGTTAAACTTGTAGTGGAGTTGCAATATGAAATACCTTTCGTGGACAACTTTCACATATAGCAAATATAAAATTCATATTTGTAAATCATAGCAAAGTTTGCATAATTGTACTCAATAGCAAACATATATATGTAAAATTTACTATACATATACAATTAAAGCGAATTGTATAAAACAAATTGTATAAAACGAGAAAGAGAGAAATTATATACAATTTGAATTTGTATAAATCGAGAAAGAGAGAAAGGCAAAAAAACTGGGCAGGGGAGTATTTTTATTGTATAATTATAAATGTATAGGATGAAAATATATGTATTTTCATGTGTATATACAATTTTCTCTCGCTTTATACAAACAGAAACGCGATTTATACATTTTGTTACTGTTTGTATATGCGAGAGAGGCGAGGGTGGCGAGCGAGATTAGGGAGAGTGTCGAGCGAGATCTGGGAGAGGGGAGAGAGGGAAACAAAAATATATGTGTTTATACAATTTCCTCTCGCTTTATACAAACACAAATGTATTTTATACATTTGTGTTTGTATAAAAAGCGAGAGAGGTGAGCGATACTACCACAAAACGAGAGTGGCGAGCAAGATTCCACCAAAGAGAGTTGGCAAAAATATGCTATAGGATACAATTAAATCAAAGTGTATTTATAGTATTTAATTTGAATTAATAATTTGCTATTATATACAAGTTTCCCTTTGTTATATTCTCCTCCCCTTTCTCCAATAAACAAGATTATCGATTCAATTTAACCAACCACACATGCTCCTTACTCAAAGAATATAAGGTTATTTCAAGCATAAAACTCACATTGTAGTGAACTACCCCTCTGCTTTGAATTTCTCTTATTCTAATGTAAATTATGTGATGTTAAAAAAAATTAATGTGACAAAATTGATGAAGAAAGAATCAGTGAAAAGTAAAACGTTGCACCTTTTAATAGTCGTTTATAGGCATAACTAGCCTAAATTGCTTGAAATGAAAAACTTGTATACCTTATCATCTAAAGGTAATTTATGTCAAATTCTGATATTGCACTGAACATAGTAAAATTCATTGGCCTAGTAATTTTAATTGTGAAGTCATGATCTAAATGTTATAATAATTGTAGGGGAAAAAAAGCCTATGTAGCGAAGAAGTATTAGTCAAATTTTATGCTTAAATTGTTTCTAATATTTAGAAATTAAATGTCGCATATAACTGCAGTTAACATTTTTTCTTCTTAGAACTCTCCAAAAGAAACTTCCTACACAATGATTAAGGAGAGAGTCTACTTTAAAAATAAATTTAATAATTTTAAAATCAATAACAAAATAGATTTTGTTTAAAACTTTAACGCATAGTCTCCCCACTAAATATTGAAATAGATTCTTACTAAACAAACATTAAGAAATGATAACATATTTATTGTGAAACTTTAACATATTGTCTGCCCTACTAAACATTGAAAAAGATACTTACCAAAAAAAATATTCTTGTTCCCTAGACCCTAAATATGCATTAATTTATTGTAATTTCATTAATATATTTACAATCAATTTGGTCAAAAAGTAAATATCAATGCTGGCATCATCTCACCTAATTATCCTATAACAACTTATTTCCAGATATTTGAAGAAAATTGTTTTAGTATTAAGTTTTAGAGTTCTTAAAATAAACTAATGAAAAGAATAAAGTAGAAGAAAGAGTCGCACAGTATTTGGCCCTTCAAGGTCCCAATTTTTTTTTATTTAAATTGGAAAAATTTTCAAAATGACGATATTTTAACAATTAAGAGGACTCATTAGAAACATTTTCAACATTTAGTAGAAATTTTGAATTTAGTTTGTTATGTATCTTATTTATGTTTTTTTTATTTATTTAAAGAATATAATTATTTAATAATGAAAGGGAGAAAATCAAGGGAGAGAATATATTCATTCCACAATATATTCTATTTATATTCATTATAATTTTTCTTAGTAGTTTGTGTTCATTCCAATAGTTATGTCAAATAAATTTATATAGTTATTTAAGAAATATATTTGTATTCATATATATTTTTTCCCTCTATAGTTATTTTTTTCTTCAAAAATCTTGTATATATTCATTTCAATATGTATTTTATTTGCATTTCTATTTATTCTAGTTTTTATTTAGAATTTTGTATAATAATATATAAAATACAAAAAATTAGTATGATGAAAAAGTGAGAATGAAATATAAAATTGAAAAGAAATAATCGAATATTTGGTGTAATCATTCTTAAATAAAATACATAACTAGTTGACATACCTTTAGAATAAATACAAATTAGAAAAAAATGTCAAATTTTATAAACTATGCAACATAATTTTTGAATGAATACAAATATTAATTGTATACATACTATTTTTAATACAAATTGAGAAAGGATACAAAATTCTAAAAAAAAAATTATATATATATATAAAGAAACTAATAGGATTTTGTTCTTACTGTAAATAATATAAATATCTAGTTAGTATACATTTGGGATGGATTCAATTAGGAACAAATACAAAATTCAAAACTATACAACATGAGATTTTGAATGAATATAAATATTAATAGCATACATACTAATTTGAATATTAATTGACAAAGGGTATAAAATTCTAAGAAAAATTTACAAATACAAATACATAAAAATTTCATAGCATACAACACAAATCCAACAAAAGTTCATTAATAAAATATGAAATGTCATAGTCATGTAAAATGTATTCATAAGTTATTGAATATCTACAAATATGAAAAAATATAAAGGAATGAAAAAAAAATACATTATCAAAATTAACAAAAACTGACCCAAAATACAATAATAAAATAACAACTGAATACAAAATACAAACTAATAAATATTGCACAATGTACATAACAAGAAATTTACAAATATATCAGTACACATTGTTGAACAAATTGTTATTTAACTTCAACTCAACATGCGAAAATCTAAACATGTAAAAAATATTTAAATACCTCTTCATCAACAATTTGATCTTCGCCGTCATTTTCTTGTACGCTACGAGTTACGTTTTCAATCTGAATTTGATAAAGATATTCTTGTCGTCTCTTCCCTAATTTTAGAAGCAGGTCTTACAATATCCGCTATTTCTTGAGTAATACATAAATTAAATGATGGAAAATCACTAGAAACCGTTTTACTTAGATGAATAGCGTCTCTTAGAATCATTCTCTTAATCGTGTTTTATAGTTCTAAACGTGAAGAATTCTACTTTCACCAATGATTTAAACAATACTAAAAAAATCAAAAAATGAATATAAAAAAAAGAGTAATTAGAGGAATTTGTGTGAATCCAGATTTTGAAGATAAAAACAACATTTCAGTAGAAGATAATAAAAAAAAAATTGGAGTTGAAGAGAAGAAGGATTTAAAGGTTGAATAGGAATATGAACATGAAAATATGGAGAGAGAGAATTTTATTTGTTTTACTTATGAGATAAATATAGAAGATAGATATGGGAAAAATTTGTAGATTTTGATTTTTTTAAAATTAAAATAATTTGGGAAAAGTGAACTATGGATATACATAGAAATGTAAATAAATTATTTTTTTAGGAGATAAAATAGGACTTTAATTAGGATACATATTCTTTTTCAAAATAATAACATTTTTGACATTTAAACTAATATTTTTAAAGTAGTGGGTTTTTTACTAATTAAGTTATTGATTTTGACTAGTTTGCTAATTTTTTAAAAATCTAATTAATATAAAAAAGATAATATTTCATTATCATCCCTATTACTATTTTATCATCATGCTTTTAGACAATTGAAAAAAATATATTAATCAATAGTAAATTACATGAAGGTCAGTAATTAGCGTGAATTGATTTTTTGATAGATTTAATAGTATATATACTACCTTGTTTTAGTAATTGAAAATATTCATGTCACAATTCGATTTCTCAAATCATGATGACACCTACTACACCCCAGGTCCCCACCGATAAGTAAGCCTAACCCCTTAGCCCGGATTCATAAGCAACGGACTACCAATCAGATGTTAACAACAAGAAGCATAAAGCTTATAATGAAGCGAAGAAAGGGGAAAAAAAAGAAATGCAACGCAAGAAACCATCCCAAGACCTGACACCGTCAATAATCGAGCATCTAATCCAAATTAAGAGTACATGACTTTTACATATACTAGATAAGTATAGGTTGTTTCTGAATACAATACAAAGACAATGCCTCGCAAAAATAGACGAAAAGGGACAACTCCAAACTCCAAGAGCTCACACAAGCCTCCGAAACTCCAAGCTGCTCCGCACGACTCCAAATCAACAGCGCTAACTCAAACTATGATTGTAGAGAGCAGAATTGCAGTATAAGTGCCAACAATAAGGAACAAAACACAAGTAACAAGACAGAAGATCTTAGATACTAAAGTAGACAACAATAAGGAACATAAACATGATACAAGGAGTAAGAAGTCAAGTCAAGAACGTACCTGGAACAGTCGAAAGAAACTGAGATACCAAGTCAACTACATAGAGCTATGATGCCTACAACACAATTGTAAGGTCAAAGCCTATTAGCTAAAAAGGAAACAGTGATACATAACAAAATATAGTTAAACAGTAATCTAACCAGACACCTATAAGCCTGAAAAGTAAACACAACAAACATAACACAGCCGCCCCATAAAATTATAGGGTGCAATCAGCAAACAAGTATACTGGTGATAGAAAATGCATATGAATGCATGGTGGGAAACAAAACCATCACTGACCATCCAAAACTATAACCATAGTACTCCAATCAACTCCCAGCCCAACTAGCAAGAGGGACAAATTAATCTAGGCCGCTCAACCTGTGAGTCCACTCCTAGGGGTGTAAGCCGCCAGCTAGCATGAGTGATACGGGGGCATGTTGACTTCAAATAGGATCTCATGAAAATTAGTGTTACCCATGCATCCAGATAGTAAACTCCCAAACCATCAAGAAAGAGTAACATGGGGGCGTAAGTAAGACCAAAAGCATGCAAGAAAGGACATTGACACGCCGGGTGATCAAGTGAAAACTAAGCAACTCCATATGCCTTTAATATCTCAAGTAGGAAAACAACACATTCCTGAAGCCTTGTAATCTCAAAAACTAAAAACCAAGTGATCTAGATAGTAAGTCCCGTTAAAACCAATTTAGAATAGAGCCGAGTAAATCAATAAAGGGAGAGTGAACTCAAGGGACGACGCCCTACCCTAATAACACTGCTCTAGTCCATAATTGAGCACAAATAGAGCTAAACTATGGCTACTATGAGCCACCAAGGTCTCAAGCACCAACACAAGAAGAAAAACCTGAAACAAGGCCTACTAAAAGAAATTTTACAACAACAAGAAAGATAATACACAATCTACGACATCTAAGGTCCAAACCTAGACTAAAGCAACATGTAAAAAACCTAACAAGGATAAATGAGATCATCTACTCCACAAGAAAAGTTACAAGCTTAAACTAAGGATACCAGAATCCACAATAAGCCCAAGGCTAATACAAGATCTAGAAAGATGAAATAACAAAAGGAAGCTAAATACATGAAAAATATAATCCAAAGTCATATGTAATCTATACTAAGCATTATCCAAGAAGCCCAATAAAAAGTAGATTGAAACCTACCTCAAAGCTGATCACGAGCTCTATAAATCCACCGAACAATGGCTATCAGCTTCCAAAGTGCCTTCGAACACCGTCAAACTATCAAATTATCAATCACCATATGTTATTACAGATGTTTAAACCCTAAAATAGCAACAATCTGAAATGGACCCAAAATCCAATAAAAACATGAAATGTGGGACACGAATGGGAAATCCCAAAATTAACATTGTCAAAAGGTCCTAATCAACTTACAGAGTGTGTTCCCTAAAGTGGGGAATTCCATGTGCGGAACAGCCCAGACACACACATGCAACAAAAACATCATTTAAGATACCAAAGAGAGTTGAGCAACACCTTCGGGGTAGAAATTACCTAAAAAGGAGAGTTCCATACACTTTCCAATCATTCCAACATGTATCCACACCAATTACAGATCAAACGCAACTTGAATCGCCCTAAATGGAGCTTCATAGCCTAATATATCGAAGTTTGAAAATGAGAGCTAATGATGATTTTCAGTATTTAAATCGAGAAATCTGGTCGCTAAAAGGTATTTCTAGTCGTTAAAAGCCTAAATTTTGATCGCTAAATGCCTGCACCATATAATATCACTTCACCTCTTTTACTATAACTCCAAATTCTTTAATGGGGTGCCTGAGATTCATTCAGAACCCAGTGCGCGCAAATGAAATATGCTACTCATTTGAATTTGTCATTCCAGACTCAATGGAACAATCAACACTTCCATTGGAGATCGTCTCAACAAAAAGTGGATCATACACCCAACTACTTTTATATGCTAAAAATCCACAAGAAGGCTCAAAATGAGACAAAAAGCCTTGAGAACCGCGTGAAATGTCATTTTAGACCAAACTCAATGTTTTGGAGTTAACAGCACTGACGGAATTCTCAATCAAGCAAGTTTATCAAGAATATTGACTGCAGCCAAACCTTGACTTAAGCTTCAAAGTTAAAAGGCTTAATGCCTTAAACTCGCATTGGGAGCTTTGGGGTCCGAAACAACCATGCCCTAGCCTAAAATGTCCGTTTCGGAGTTGATGAAAATCTTAGAATTGCATCCAAGACTTATCTTTCTGAACTTTTGACCGAAGTCTACCATTCAAGTTTAAAATGCTCCGAAATATGAAAACTTGCACAAATCTCAAATGAATGACCCGGTGATCAAAATGTAACTCCCAACAAGTTATAAATGACTTGGAGCCACTATAGGAAAGCTCTAAAACACTGAAAAAATTGAAATACAAAGAAAATGGCATGGAAGGTGATAACACTCAAACTACTCTTCAAAACCAATTAAAAGAATAAGTTATCGTATCAATAAAAAATACATATCGAGGTCGAATCCCACAATGAATAATTTGTCGACAATTGATTACATACAAAACTAATAGCTACAAGCTAGAATCTAAACACATAATACACAATTGTTAAATTAAGAGAATGATTTGGTAACACAAATATATATACTTTGGGCAAAGAACAAATCAACCCAGGAATAATTGAGAATTAGGAAATTTGGACTTCAACACTCACTGAACGATCCATTGCAATCTCAACACATGCTCATTTACTCATAGGTAGGCTAGGTCATCATAGGTTAATCCTAGACTCCTTTCGATCTCAAAGGATTATCTCATGACATCCCTTTCGGTCTTAATAATGTGATTCAACAAAACAACCTAATTTCTTGAATATGATCTCTCTTTCAAGTAAGCCCTACACTAAACAATGAAAACTTGAATTTTCTCCTTTCCGTTTCAAATTCAAGATTCGAAGCTAATATGTGATTATCAACCTAATTTTCCACTTCACAAATTCTCTTTCGAGCAACTCACGCAAATTAGATGCTAGAATTGAGCGTGCACTCTCAACACATAAATTACACATGAAAATTAGATTAAATGCAATTCATAAATATTAATCATGGAATCAAATACAAAAGCAATAGGATGAGGAATCAAAGAGCCAAAGGATTTGCCTATTTCTGCACAAAACCCCAACCTCACTTAACAATTATATCCAGAATTCATGTAATACAACGCAAGGGAAACAAACACTATCTTCAAACCAAAGGATGAATTATGAGGCAATTTATTTGCCTTCAGTCTCAACCAAAAATTAAGAGCAACAAGAAATCTACTCTAAGATAAAACGATGAGTTTTTCTCTATACAACATTCTCTCTCTAGATTTTTCGAATCATGAATAATGTTTATATCCAGCCCTTGTGTGTGAATTTGGGTCTAATTCTGAGAAATTCCATTTCCTCCCTTTGACCTATTGAGCGGGCTTCGCAAAAGCGATACTCCCATCACTTAAGCGAATTTCTCCAATTTTGGCCAATTCACAAAAGTGAACCCCACATGGTAGCCTAAGCGACCTTTGACTGCGAGTTCAGTCTTCGCAAAAGCGAACTCATCTCTGCAAGTGCAGGGGCTCAATTTCTACCAGTTTAAGCTCTTTTTCCACTTTTGTGTATCATTTTTCGTATTAAATACCTGAAATTAACACAATTCAAACGGTAATTAGCTTCTTTCTCTACTTGAGTGCAACAAAATCATGAATGCCACAAAATCATAAGAAAAGAGCCTTAAATTATTGCAAATTCACAATTCATCAAAAGATCATTACAATCCCTCATACTCTTTCTTGTAAAAAATTAATACAGAGTACTGAAAATCACTAAGAATGTGTTTGGTATGAAGGAAAACATTTTCTGAAAAATGTTTTTCAATTTTCCCATTTTTGGTTGGGACAAAAATTTTGGAAAATGTTTTTCCAAATCAACTCATTTTCTTCAAAATTAAGTAATATGACTTTCCTTCAAAAATTAAGAAAAACACTTTCCATAACTCTCCTCCAATTTCAAATTACGTTTTTTTTAAGGAAAAATATCAATTTAAAAAAAATATTTTCAATTTCAAAATTTTTATTCACCTGATCCTTGACCTTCCCCCCACTGGCCACCCCCCGCCCCCCTCCAAAAAAAATTAATTTTACTTTTTAAAAATATTTTCAACTTTAAATTTTATTTTTAAACTCCTACCCCGGCCAGCCCCCTACCATCCCCCACCCACCTGACCCCCAAAAAAATAATTTTATTTTTTAAAAATACTATCAACTTCAAATTTTTATTTTTACACTCCTACCCCCTCCCCTCCCTCCCCCCGCCCCCACCCACTACCCCAAAAAAATAATAATTTTAATTTTAAAAATATTTTCAATATCATAAATTATTTTTTACTTTAGTAAAAATAAAAGATGTCTCTCAAAAACATTTTTCATTCATAAATCAAACACTAAAAATTATTTCGGAAAATATTTTCTACTCACCAAACAAACTTGAGAAAATAAATCCAAAATCTACTTGTTTTCCAAGAAAACATTTTCTAGGAAAACATTTTCCATGAAAAATATTTTCCTAAATTGTAGCATGAAATAACCAAAAAGTTAAAATGTTTAGTAAGATATTTTTACCATTGATTTCTTATGTGGTTCTCTCAACTTGGTAAGATCAAAGGCACATTTCTTCTTGAATCCAGTTTTTTAGCCAAGAAAATGACTTCATGAGATAATAATTATTAGGTGAGTGACAATATGAGAATCTAACTAAATAAATTTACCGCAAATAAATTTATGATCGAAGCTTCCTATTAGATTCCTCTTAGCATGCAATTAGAAGGACGAGAAAGTAATATTATCAAACATAATAGTTGAACTAAATGTTTTATCTAAAAGAAAGGTGCATTACCATTGCCATCAAATTTATACAGACACCTAACCTATATTAACAGGTAACAACATCAATGAAGTGGTTGTAAAAAGTATACATCAACAGACAAGCACACCAATTAAATGATAGTAAGAAAGAAAACATCGATCGAGTACTGACTACTGACAAGCACATGCAAGAGGAAATAATTCTACTGCTCCTTGTCCATGTTAAGTGGTTTGTTAAAGAGTACGACACACCTCTTGAGAAAATAAGATATAAAGACAAAAATCAAATGTTATTTTCATTATTTTTCTTAAACTTGTCTTAGAAAGTGTAAAATAGTTAAAAACTTCATTAGAAAAAGTCCTAACAATTATCGGCACTTTACAGATGGATTGGAGATGCCCAAGGGTGCTTCAGATGACAGTAGAATTCTGAGAAAACTAGGATGCCAAAAAGATAACTATAGCTAACCATCTATAAGAAGTTGGATTAGTACCTGGGAAACAAACAGTAACCTACAACAAGAAGTTAAACTACACTGATATTGTAAAAACTCTTTAAAAGATGGGTGCAATAAATCCTTGTCTAGTTAACTATGGACCCATCAAAGCTTTATTTTCTGTTGCACTACTTACCTGAAAAAATCTACTTTTGCTTTCTCAAGATATGCAGTACTTCGGTTTTCCAGACGGAGAACAAGCACCTGAAATATCCTTGCACTTGTAAGCTTCTGCTCTAGTTGATTTCATCAAGTTATGGTGACTTCACTTGTTCCTTCCCAACGATAGAGTCACGATTTTCACTAAGGGGATTTAAAATATAAAAAACAACAAATGAAGTCAAGAAAATGTATATCTAAAAAAGGAAAATATTCTACACCGTGTAATATTCCGGTGGAGTGTCAATTGACTCCACTTGGACAAGGGTAGCTCCGCCCGTGTTCCTGGCTATTTGACTTATCAACAAGTTTCTGAATGTTTTGTCCAGGCTATACTCACAGCTTAAGAACTATTGTAAGGCCAATCAACAAGTTGGGAAGTACATTTCCGACAACTTGGTGATGGTACATGGATTTAGCAGAATTAAACTGGACATCTTATGTCTCGTTTATGGAGCCAAAAATAAGTCTAAAGTAGAATCACTATGCTGACAGTGTATGGGGGGCCCTTCCCGCTTATGCACCTTCATTTATATTCTTTCTATTCGCTATGCTGACAGTGTATAGAATACTGAAGAAGAAAAGTGCAAATCATTGTAGTTGTTTGCATGTTTCATCTAAGAATAGTCAAGTCACATAGAGGAATGGGGACCTCGGACACTGCAAAGTCCACTTCCCTTCTGACTGTACCTGAAGCAACGCCTTTATATTAGATATTAACCAAATCCAATAGAAAAATTTATTGAATTTTGATTTCATCTAGTTCTCTCTACAAATCACATAAACAACTATGTCTTGTATCCGAAATTAGCAAGTCTATACTACACTCTTTAAAGGTTTCTAACAAATAACAAATCAAATGTAACTGGAACAACTAAGCTTTATTCACAACTCCTCGGAATCATAGATTCTTTACTTTTACTATAATCAGTTCATAGCTATTAGCTAAGTACTTACTGTTTTCTAAGAGATTAGAAGTCTTTTAAATAGCTTTCTTGACTTTAGGTCTAACTCGTCTCCTTAATCACATTCAATTATCATATTATGTTGTACCTAAGGGAAGGTGCATATGTAGGTGTGTGTAGCTAAAAATTTATCATTTTCATGCAAACAGCACATACAAGGAAAACATACAGAATCTGTGATAAATCTTCATTAATAGCCGAGTACTAATCATCACCTCGGCCTATTTAAGCCGGTCTTATATCAGCCATTTTTGGTTTCCACACCATCAGGTGGTCACAACAGTGTTTAGATATGAAATTATATTGCAGTCTTTAAAGCACTCATAACAGATACATTGGACAAGCTGAAGCAGAATCACGCCTTACTTAAACAATTCTCAGGCATAAAGAGTATGAGACCATCCACATGTTTCAGATAATAACAGTCACAGCAAGATAACATCTCATCAAACAAGATGTACAATATGGAGTTCATCAATATTTAGCTGCATAGTTATTCTGATTGCAGATATTTAGACTTCTTAACGGGAAATTGTGACTGACAGGTATCCTTGCACTCACTTGACATACTTGGTAAGCCAATCCAACATGTCCCGGTGGGCTTCTTCAGCATGCTGCACAGCCTCTTTGTTTTCAACATTGTATCTCACTGTCCATCCATGCTTAACACCAGGAAAAATTTTGACAAATTTGTCCACCTATAAAAACAGAAGGCAAGAGAGCTGCTGAGTTTGTTTTTAGTTAGTACAGTTATTTTTTTAAAATAATAAGTTACCTAGTCTTAGGATGAATTTGAATTTTACATATTTGTTAAATTGTTTTAATTGTTGAGATTATTTAGTCTTTTTAAATTTTTGTTATGCAGATTTCTGCAGATTATGTTATCAAGTTGGCTATTTAAAGCCCTATTATGCTTAATTAAATATAGAGAGACATTTTCAATCCTTCTGTGCTGCCCCATCTTTTAAACAACACCAACAAGAGCAAACCAAAGCAAAGGGTGAATCTAAAATCTTGTAACACACAATGAGAGAGAAATCAAATTAGTCACCTACTTGTATATCCATGAATAAACAAGACATTATAATTTCAAACATCAATCATTTTAGAATGACGAGAAAAACCTAATAAGCAACTGTGATGTTCATGTACCTCAGGTTTTGATGATAAGACCTCCTCAAACAGGATAATAAGCTCTGGAGGGGAGATTTTATCTATCTCAGCAGCTAAAATAGCTATTGGTGCCTTAACCTCTGCATGTAATATGTATCATCAATTGGTGAGGAAAAAATAAGGTACAAATAAGAAGTTTAAAGAGAAAAAGGAAAGATCCCATGGTGATGCAGTTCAAGGTAGTCATCAGAATCAAACAACACTTAATACCGATTACACCAAGGGATATTCATAAAACTATTAGCAAGTTTCAATATTAGATTGGAATTGAGGCGTAAACGAATACATAACACGTATATCAAGTTCTAGAGAACCAACCATCATCTGGATCTCAATGGCCCACATATAAATAGCATACACAACAAATGCGTATAAATCTTGGATTCAAGTGATATTGAGAACACCAAATGAAATGGGTGCATAATGCAACAAATGCATATAAATCTAGGATTTAAGTGACATTGAGAACACCAAATAAAATGGTGCATAATGCAACAAATGCGTATAAATCTAGGATTCAAGTGACACTGAGAACACCAGATGAAATGGGTGCATATGCAACAGATCAGTGTAAAATCAGCACAGTAATAGCTGAATTTGATCACAGATGATTTTAGTAATAACAGACATACCTTTAAAATCATCAACTTTCACTAACGATGGGTGCAATAGCACTGCAGCTTGAATGTAGTCAGACTTAGCTAGCTCAGTAACCACCTTTGCTGTTAAGATAACTGGAGGTCAGGATCACAAACAATCGCAAGAACATTGACCCTTTACATTCTAGTATGGGAAAGGGTTAGACAACCCTAAAACCATTGAGTTAAAAACTTACCACCCCAGCAAAACCCTGCAGCTCCAATTGCAGATATACCTTTATCTTTGAGAACTGCAACAATCTGTTTTGCATCTTCAAATCCTTTAGCCTAACAAGAACAAAATAAAATATGAGTAACATGGTTAGAAGCCTGCTTTATAAATGTCACGAACATTCCCGAGTATGATCAGCAGCTTAATGAATCGAGAAATGGTATACCAATGGCATAGCCTCCTTCGACTCTTGAGAGGCAAATCTATAGCTACACGTTACCAAAGAGACAAAGATTAAGTTTCAACAAATCCTAAACTTACTGTTCCATGTGATTGTATCCAGATTGATAAAGTTTTCTCAATCGTATAAGGATCACCACAAAAAAAATCAGGAACCACCACATAGTATCCTGCAGCTGCAACTTTGTCAGCAATCTTCCTACAAAACAGTTGGATTTTGCGATCAGCCCAAGATAAAATAAGAACTCCTTGCAGATTAATTACTAGACAAACACAAAGACCGCTGTCCCCCACTTCTTCTTGATGAAACCAAAAGATTAAAAAAGATAAGACACCATAGAATCACCAGCAGTTAGACTCTTTTTCTGGAATAGTTATGGTTGTAACGAAAATTCCAACGTCTGACAAGTAAGAATAGAAGTTACACAGAAGCAAAAATTAACTATTCCTTAATCTCGAGCAAGCTAGGTCAGCTATAAAAATCTGCTCTACGAGAAGCATCTCCTACATCTACTTTGACCCACAATGGATGTGGATAGTTACAGAAATATATATATATATATATATATATATATATATATATTTAACACGTACAGGCTGAAGTTGAGAAGCAGCATGTACCTCAGATTTGGGGCTTCATAACCTGTAAGGAATTAATACCATAAGAGATTGTCTATCAAAGAAGTCAATCCTTGTATCATAATAAATTAACTGTTTCATAACAAACATCTGTTATACATCCTGCTGTAAACTCGAAGGAAACCTTCCAGACCATACATCCTGTTGCTATAGCGGTTGCAACTAGAGTAACAGGCTAAGTTCTCCCGGGATTAGTTATCCGCATCATTATTACAACCCCGATTCGGGATAAAATAACACTACAATCACGAATAACTAATGCAGAAATAGGTTATCCTTGCAATCAAACATCAAATAAACTCATCTTAAAATTAATCTCAGAGTAGAATACTAATATTACCCCAACCCAACAAATTAAAGGGGAAATACATACCATAAACGTCGGAGACAAGGAGGATGGCGAGTTTGGAAGTGGAAGGACCAGAGACGTATGCGTTGAAGCTTCCAACTTTTAACACACACCCATTTCCGCTACTTGAGCTCAAAGCCGGTGGATTCTCACAGCATTCACGCCCTGACATCTCTTGATCTCAGTTGCGGTGGCCGAATACCCACATAACCAGACAGATACCAATTTTGAGACGCAGCTTATGCTTAAGATGACGAAAAAAATTGTTTGGATTTAAAATTGGTGACAAGTTTTACTTTGACTAGTGCAAGCCATATTTTTTTTAATTAGTCATTGAGATAATTAGGGTTGAAAATATAGTTTTACAAATTTTAAACTTCAAAAAATATAACTTTGAGTTTTAAAAATAAGTTACCTAACCCCTCCCCCTGCTCTTTTTCCTCTATATATGGCGACTTGTATAACAACCATGGTTACTTCGCCCTTTTCCCGTCTCTGTCTCTGTCTGTGGGAGAGACAAATGGAAACCCTAATACACAAACACCCTTTTAATCAAATGATCCAATATCTACTAAAACTCGTATTAAAATTCATTGAGTTTATTCATGGAGAAACTACTATGAGATTTACTATGAAAAAAGGGGGTAGTTTGCTAGGAAACAAGGTTTACATCAAGTGGTGATTATCAAATTTGCTTATGAAAAAATAATGTTACCAGAGTTGTGAGAGCTTTTACCAAAGCAATTTGTTGTTAGAAGAAATTATAATCTCGGACAACTTGATTTTTGTCACGTTTGATTTATATAAGGACTTTGTACCGATTTTATCAAATTCTTATGAATATTTTAATTTTAATGGCAAACGATATTTGTTTAGAACGACATCAATTCAATCCTAAGGAGGAAACACCTAATGTCTGTGTATGTATTTCATTGTCAAAGTTATCTATAGGTCTCTTTGTGAGGAGGTCCTTATTATCGATTGCGACATTGTTAAGAAAGCCTATTGTGGTGGATAAAGCAAACACAAGATCAAACCAGGTCAAGTACCACTAGGATTAAGATAATCCTAGACATATTAGGTAATCATTCAAATTGTGTAAGACTATAGTTTGGAGAAAGAATCGGGCTAAATTATTGGACATTATCATAAAATTGTCTTATAGTCCTCCACTGTATTACACTCATTACAAATATTTAGGGCATGAAGAAAATAAATGTTACTTATTGATGGGGGGAAAAAGTCTCAAGCTGATCGATTAGGTGATGTGGGGAAAATAATGATCTGATCTCAACGAAGCGTCTGTTGATGATTCTGAATATTTGTATCTGCATATAAATGATGCAACGTCAAATGACTCAGTATATGAAATTTAAAGTATGTAATAAAGTTGAATGAAAGAAATAATTGAACTAGATGGAAGATTGAAAATCACGTAACTAAAGTAAAGCATAAAGATGAAATAAAATCATTAAAAGCTTCACAATAAGATATGCAATGATAGCAAATACGAAAATAATATTCCATCCGTCCATAATTGTTTGTCATGTTAAGGTCATGCACACCTCCTCAAGGAAAATTTAATATAAGATGTAATTTGACTAATATTACCTAACTATATCAACAATATCAAAAGTCTACATAACTTTTCGATTGAACTACACTATCATTAAGAGCAAATTTGGAAAAAAGTAACCAATTATTTTTTTAATATTTAAATGGACAATTAATTTTGGATATCTATTTTTAGTATACCTACCAAACAATTGTGGACGGAGGGAAGTATACTTTACTTTTCTTGGAGAGTTTCTAAGCCCCATTATGATACAATGTCTTGCCTGCATTATCAGAACTGTACTATACCTTGTTAGAGTATAAGACATAACTAAACTTATGGATCCAACTAAAAAGCCCTCAATGAGGCTAGTGAGGAGTCGCCCGAATTAACGGTACGATCCTATCCTACGCTCACTATATAGTTTAAACGTTTTGAGTTGTCTTAACTCCTACCCGATTCGGTGCACAACACTACTCAAAAAATACGAAATAATGCTCATATAATATCGAGGTTGAGATAAAACTCAGGTAATCTTTAAGCATATACTGATCTTTTACTATAATGAACTGAAAATGCTTCTGAAACTCTTATGTTTTTCTTAAATTAGTAAAGCCTTTCAAAACAAATGAATGTACTTGGAACCATTGGTGTTCACTTAAAGCTCTTCTCAAATGATTTGGTAAAATAATTATACTTTAATTGCAAAATCAATGCTCGAAAATAATTATGCAAATATCCTCATTGATCCTCAACTAAAATAGGATTGCTTGTGATAAAATAGACATGAACAATGATTCAAACTCAGAATACACAGTATTGTAGCAAATTCAAGATTCATGGAACTTAGGTAAAACCCTAAAATTTATTGTACTGAATTTAGATGTGGGGAATAAGGTTCAACTTAGTCCAACACTATAAACAGTCTTACATTCCGAAAAGATCATGATTCTTGAAACCTTAGTTTTTTCTTCTTGAATCCTTGCTCTAAGTCTTGGGAGTGATTACGAAAGAGATAGGGTTGAACTATATTAAAAGGACCTTAATTATGTATAAAACCGTTGAAGCTTAAGCTTAAATGAGGGAAAAGACTAAAATATCCCTTCTCAAAAAATGGAAGAACCGTCTACGAGAGGGCATCTACGATCCGTACTAACTTTTATGAACCGTATGGTCCACTCATAGATCCCATAAGATGAAAGTCGAGTTGCTGTTGAGTAACCATGACCACCATCTACAACTCGTAAACAAATTCATGGGTAGTCGACGCCTATTGTAGAAAGGGTCTAGGAATGAAGCGTAGGGATCACGTTGTCATGCCTCGAGCTTACACCACGGGTGGGACTAACACACGATAACCATTGGTGGCCCCAAGCGAACCCTAGGCATGACTTACTTATTTAGCGGAAGGCTTTTGAGCAAGAAGAAGAGAATTCAAGGACAAGATAATTCAAAAGTCTCAAAAGTAAACTCATAATAATTCAGAAATAAACATTTAACTTAGCAAAAATGGCAACTCAAATATGAACATAAGTCAATAACAAGATAATGACGAGTGAACTAACATCTGATTGTCTATGAAGCCTCTAAAACAATTGAGATGGACGTTGAGATAAGACCCACGACATCCTAATGAACTAACTAATACTGAAAGCGATAAAAGGGATCCTCCAGAAGGCAAGGAGGATTACGATAAAACTCTGAATGCTCAACCGGATCAACGAAGCGCACTATTCTGATTCTAGTTACCTGTATCTGCATCATAAAATATGCAGACCAAATGGCGTCAGTACATTGAATGTACGAGTATGCGAGGTGAATTCTAAAACAAGACATAAGTTTGAAAGAAACCGAAGAACTTACCTGGCTCAACTCAAACTTAACCAAACTCATTTCAATATAAAACGGCATAAAACAAATGCAATATAAAGAAAAGTTTTTTAAAACATGGATGTCAAGTCTGTGCATTTGGAAATACAATAATACTATGTGTGTATGCAAAGAGACAATATACAAGAAATGTGTAACTATTTCATTTGATAAGGCTAACTTTAATAACGGGCTTTACTGAACTGCTTTTTACTTTACTAAGAAAATCCAAGGGCATTTCTTTCAATTTAGGATTTAGGATTTATATTAATTTCTTGATTGAGTATACATGTCCATATAAGATATGTTTGTGTAATTTTTTTCTTTTCGATCGTCAATATGAAATTTATGTATGCCTTATACAGAGTATTTGCTATTTTTCGAGTATTAATCCTCCATCTAAATCTTGGTTTTGATTATCAAATCTTAATACTATGTTTCCTTTTTTGATTTAGAGGTGATTTGTTGATTGATCACAATATCACAAGTCACAACAAATCTTTTTTTCTTTCTTTTAGATGATTTCATTTCCTTATCTTAGTTTACCTACTTGCATTGTAGATGATAACTCTTCATTGCTGCTCCTTTGAGAGTCTTCCCTGCACATGAGATTTGTTACTATGTTATTGTTATTATTAAAATATATTTCATAGAATTATATTCGCAACAATTCTCAACACAGGTATGCATTATATTTTAACGCGGAGTCGTTATGTTATCTATTTGCAGTAGTTAGGAGCGTGCAAAAATTGAATTGATCAAAAGATCAAATTTTAAAAAATATTATTGGATAAGACATAAGTACCCCTTAGATGACTATGACTAAAATGTCAGAGACACAAATTAACTAAACTAAAGTTCCATTACCCCCTGAACCCATTTTTTTTGTAATCTTGTACATTGTTTTGGCTTACATAACATTCAAATATCTTTCATACGCCTCAACTACATGGAGTCATGGAGTTTGCCACGTAAGGTAATAGGATCTTAGTTTAGTTAAGACATGTTTCTAGAATTTCAATCATAGTCTAAGGGGTACTTGTGCCTTATCCCAAATATTATTCATTTATTGTTATTTAGTTATTGGATTAACGAGTTTTTAATAATTTTATAAAAAATTCACGGATTAGCGATTCAGTTTTGGGTTTTTAATATTATTTTACTGGGTAAGCACATAACCCACTAAGACTATAGTAATTTACTATTTTAACCCTACATAAATATTCATATCAGTACCTTATTGGTTACTACCTTTGTCATTTAACTTTCAATTCACAGTATTGTCTTAGTTCTTTTATTTTTGTTGCACTTATATAACGTTTTTCATGTTAGTTACTATTGTTTATATTTTGTGAACATTAAATAAAATAATATCATCTTTTTGTCACGATAAAATGTTGGAAGTCATATATTAATTTTATGAACATTTTCTAATTGGTAACCAAAAAGCGAACCGTTAACGACTTAAGACCGATAAAAACATCTTACTAGTTTGATTATTGATTTAGTGTATTTAAAAACCGATAACCTAAATCTATAATACATAAAACCGAACATAACCGACCAATGCACACTCCTAATTGCAATTCGATTATGATTATATATTCGTCTTATGTGGATTGTATTTGTAATCAAGTTGGATCTTCTAGGAGTCATCGTCGAAGAATTCAACCATTAATATATATGTGTACTCACATTCATTGAGACCTAGATGTGAAGTATCAGTGGCAGCAGAAAAGAATCAAGTCTTTCCTGGCAGCAAAAAAGAATCAAGTCTTTCCAGTTTGGATTGTTCTGAAAACATCCGATCGATATACAACGAAGAGTAGCATCATTATGTTAATTGAACTTAACATTCATTCAGCATCAGTTGAATCAGAATACCCTCAAGCAATTTTCAAACTATGTTGCTTGAATAACATCGAAGAAGCTACTATATCGAGTATTTATAACAAAATTGAGATATATGTTATCGTGCTTTCCCAAAATTGTGAAATTAAAGAAGTGACTAAGTGAATTTCCTGTAACAACGATTTTTTGTTGTATAATTGAAGCACTTAAGGACTCCCTATAAACTATTTCAAATATAAAAAAATCTGAAAGAATTAGATCTGCTATGGTTGGACAATGTTTATCTAACATAGGTGATGATCATCTCTCCAAAAATAACAAGAAATGTGATATATGAGATCATGTTATGGAACGCAACATCTGACTTTATAACATATATGCTTGAAAATATGCAACAAAATATTTTACTTTGATACAGAATGGAACACAAGTTATGATACAACAAAATCAAAAGCAATCTTCTAGAGATCAGCCTAGTTCAATGAGAGAGGATGTAATTTTATTTTATTTTTCAATTTATTAGGAGCTTAATGGGTGACACCATAATCGAATGTTATCAAGAAGATAAGGAGAACTATCCCTTCTTGTTTTGTATAGATCCTAAAAATTTTGGTCCTTTGCAATATTGCTATTTACAAGCCTCTCTCTTTCGCTATTATACTACCTTACTACTTGGTTTACAAAGTGAAGAATATGCACTTGGTTGTGTAAAAAAGACTGACTAGTGTGGTTTGAGCTAAATTAGGCATTATGCATTTACTTCATCACACAATTTTCAAATTACACTAGAAGCAATGAAATGTAATAATGTGCATAACTGCATATTCAGTCTGTTGAATGCCTTGAATCGGACCCGTTACAACAAAAAGGACGGGAGTCTCAAGATCAGGTCGAGAGTCGGGGTCTAGGGCGACGCGCTACGCCTGGGTTCGGGCGGAGACGCCGCCCGAAGATACAATGTTGTTGTATTGGGCCCTTAATTATCTGTCAGTCGTATGTTTGGCCCAAGCTTTGTTAGGCGTAGCTTAGCACTATATATAGACGCTATGGCAAACCCTATTACGTATTATTAGTGCCTCTCCATAATAAAGCGCTCCCCTCTTCCCAGTGGGCGTAGCCAATTTATTGGTGAACCACGTAAATCTGTTGTCTTGTTTTTCGCGTTTATATTTTCTCGTATTATCTCGAACCGCATAACAAATTGGTATCGAGCCTCTCGGTTGTCGGTGTTCTTGAAGAATTCGAGATGTCCGCTGAACGTGAAAATCGACAAATTCACTGAAGAGAGCAGTTCGGTTTATGGCAGATCAAGATCACGGGCTTTGTTGAAACAAAGAAGGCTTCTGGGCGCCGTTGTCGAAAGACAAGAACGCCGTCGTTACTCCTGAGATGGCGATTCTGGAGGAAAAGGCACACTCGACGATCATGTTGTGTCTCGCGGATGACGTCATCACGGAGGTCTCGGATGAAGAGACTGCTGCTGGTCTGTGGTTGAAGATGGAGAGTTTGTACATGACAAAATCTCTAACCAACAAGCTGCTTCTGAAACAACGTCTATTCGATTTACGAATGGCTGAAGGTACACAACTCAGGGAACATTTAGAGCAATTGAATACTTTGTTATTAGAATTGCGTAATATCGATGTGAAGATCAAGGATGAAGATGCTGCCCTGATTCTGTCAGTATCTCTCCCACTGTCGCTTGAGAATTTTATTCAATCGTTCATTGTTGGGAAAGATACTCTGTCGCTGGAAGAAGTCATATCGGCCCTTCATAGCAGGGAATTACGACATAAGGCTAACGGCACAAGTACGGACATACAACTTTCCGGTCTGTTCACCAGTAGCGGAAAGGGAAGGAAAAATGGCGGAAAGAAAAATAAGCCGATGTTGAAGGGTGCAAAGCCGGATGATGTTTGTAATTACTGCAAGGAGTAGGGACATTGGAAATTTGATTGTCTGAAGAAAAAGAAGAAATCGGAAAAACAATCAGTTTCTGCTACTGTTGCTGAAGAAGACACAAATTCTACAGAAGATATTGCCCTAGTTGCGGATGAGCACACTCATCATTCAGATGTGTGGGTTCTCGATTCTGGGGCATCCTATCACATCTGTCCTAGGAGAGAGTGGTTCACGACTTATGAGCAGGTAGACGGAGGCAGCATCTCGATGGCCAACAGTTTTGTCTGCAAGGTGGTTGGGACATGCTCGATCAAGATAAGGGCACATGACGGTAGCTTCTGCACATTGAACGAGTTCAGGCACGTTCCATTGATGACGAAAAATATGATATCTCTCAGTTTTTTGGATAGCAAGGGATTCAGCTGGTCGGGAAAAGATGGAGTCTTGCGGGTCTGGAAGGGTTCAAATCTGATTCTGAAAGGTGTCATGCGTGGTACTTTGTATTTTCTACAAGGTTCCACGGATACAGGTTCAGCCCATGTTGCATCGTCAGAAGTTCACCAGGAGGATATGACTAAGTTATGGCACATGAGACTTGGTCATATGGGTGAAAGAGGGATGCAGTGCATCAAAGGAGGATCTTCTTGCTGGTCATAAGGTTAAGAGCCTAGAGTTTTGTGAACATTGTGTCTTTGGAAAACTACATCGCAACAAGTTTCCAAAGGCCATTCACAGAACAAAAGGCACACTTGATTACATCCATTCTGATTGCTGGGGTCCATGCCGTGTTGAGTCTTTGGGAGGCTGCAGATTTTTTGTGTCCATTATTGATGACTACTCAAGGATGACTTGGGTGTACATGATGAAGCATAAAAGTGAAGCTTTCCAGAAGTTCAAGGAGTGGAAAATTTTGATGGAAAATCAAACAGGGAAGAAGATCAAGAGGTTGCGAACTGATAATGGGCTGGAATTCTGCTGGTCTGAATTTGATCAATTCTGTAAGGATGAAGGGATTGCTCGACATCGTACAGTCAGAAATACACCACAGCAGAACGGTGTAGCTGAGCGGATGAATCAAACACTTCTGGAGAGAGCAAGGTGCATGCTCTCTAATGCTGGGCTAGATAGAAGATTCTGGGCAGAAGCGGTTAGTACAGCTTGCTACTTGATTAACCGCGGACCACATACAGGCATACAGTGCAAGACACCTATGGAGATGTGGTCAGGAAAAGCTGCTGATTATTCAAATCTGAAAGCTTTTGGTTGTACGACTTACTATCACGTCAGTGAAGGTAAGTTAGAACCAAGAGCTAAAAAGAGAGTATTTGTGGGCTATGGAGATGGAGTGAAAGGTTTCAGAATCTGGTCTCCAGCAGAAAAGAGGGTTATTATGAGCAGGAACGTTGTCTTTGATGAAAGTTCTCTGCTTAGAACCATTGTGAAGCCTACAACTACGTCAGAAACTGGGAGTCTTGATAAACAGGTGGAGTTTCAAGTCATTCAGAACAAGAGCGATTTGAAAGAACCTGAAGAGGAGGATCAAGATCCACAGACAGAAACTGATATTCCAGAATCTATGCCATCAGATATCCATCAGAGTATAGCTCAAGATCGGCAAAGGTGGGTTGGAGTTCAGCCACCTACGAGGTATGGTTTTGAGGACATGGTGGGTTATACGCTACAGGTTGCTGAAGAGGTAGATACATCTGAGCCGTCTACTTACAAAGAAGCCATTTTAAGTCCTTATTCTGAAAAATGGTTTGCTGCTATGGGAGATGAGATGGAGTCCCTACACAAGAATCAGACATGGGATCTGGTCATACAGCCTTCGGGGAGAAAGATTATTACTTGCAAATGGGTTTTCAAGAAGAAGGAAGGGATATCACCAGCCGAAGGAGTCAAGTATAAAGCCAGGGTTGTTGCCAGAGGTTTCAACCAAAGAGAGGGAGTGGACTACAATGAGATCTTCTCACCAGTGGTCAGACATACTTCCATCCGAGTGTTACTAGTGATAGTTACACATCAGAATCTGGAGCTTGAACAACTTGATGTGAAGACAGCGTTTCTACATGGAAAGTTGGAGGAAGAGATATACATGACTCAGCCGGATGGTTTCCAAGTTCCAGGGAAGGAAAATCACGTCTGCAAGTTGAAGAAGTCCTTATATGGACTTAAGCAGTCTCCAAGGCAGTGGTACAAAAGGTTTGACAGCTATATGGTGAAGTTAGGCTATACTCGGAGCTCATATGATTGTTGTGTCTACTACAATAGGCTCAAGGATGATCCATTTATCTATCTGGTGCTTTATGTAGATGATATGCTGATAGCTGCAAAGAAGAAGTATGACATTCAGAAGCTGAAGGGTTTACTTAGTTCTGAGTTTGAGATGAAGGATCTGGGAGCCGCTCGGAAGATTCTAGGGACGTAGATCATTAGAGACAGAGAGAGAAGGAAACTTTTCTTGTCACAGAGAAGCTACACTCAGAAGGTCGTGGCGAGGTTTGGCATGTCTTCATCTAAGCCTATTGATACCCCCAGTGCTGCCAATATCCATCTCACTGCCATGTTCGCTCCACAGTCAGAAGAAGAGAAAGAGTATATGTCACGAGTCCCTTATGCGGTCTGCCGTAGGAAGTTTGATGTATGCTATGGTCCTGCACAAGGCCGATTTAGCACATGCGATCAGTGTAGTGAGCGATTCATGGGAATACCAGGAGAGAACATTGGCGGTGTGAAGAGAATTTTCCGGTACCTTACAGGTACATCTGACGTTGGTCTCATTTATGGAGGTGATACTCAGTGCTTGGTTACTGGCTATTCTGATTCTGACTATGCTGGAGATGTTGACACAAGAAGATCGATGACTGGCTATGTGTTTACCCTTGGAGGATCTGTCGTCAGTTGGAAGGCAACTTTGCAACCTACAGTGACTTTGTCTACTACGGAAGTGGAGTACATGGCCTTGACAGAGGCTGCAAAAGAAGGGATTTGGCTGAAAGGGCTGGTTAGTGATCTTGGTCTGCATCATGATCAGGCTACGGTGTATTGTGACAGTTTGAGCGCAATTTGTCTAGCCAAGGATCAAGTCCATCATGAGAGAACCAAGCATATTGATGTGAGGTATCATTTTCTGAGAAGTGAGAAGAGAATCAAGGTGAAGAAAGTAGGAACTGCTGATAATCCTGCTGATATGTTCACAAAGCCGGTTCCACAGAGCAAGTTTCAACACTGTTTGGACTTGCTCAACATCAAAAAAACAAAAACAATGAAACCGATCAGATTGTAACATCACAGTAACTACATGAAGATAATATGAAATTCAATTGATAAAAATAAGGAATAACAACAGTTAAATTGAAAATACATCAAAGAGAACATTATAATGGAATACAAGTAAATGGAAAAAGTTCAACATTTAGAACATTATAATTATCAAATACCAAATTAGATAAGAACATCTTTTACTTCTACTACCTTGAAACTGCCACGAACTTTGGTGAAATACCCTACCTTTTGATCACATTCTTTATTATTGTATTCATAAATTATGTAGTCCAGCTACTCAATATATCTATAAACCTTCATTCCTCCAAAGAAGCCACTCGAATTAACATTGTTCCATTTGGGGAAATAAGTGATTCCCTCTAATTATGAACATACAACAATTGAGAGATCCCTTTAATAGCAAGATTTGTATTCATCCACTATTTGAATCATAAGAAATCAGATCATTCCTCCTAGTTGAAAACAAAATGTCATCGTTGTTCTTAAATCCAACAACTTTCTCCATACTTGCAACCAAATTTATACATTGTATCTACTCCATAATCCTTCTATTGTCTCATGTATTCAGATTAGCAAATCAAAAATAATAAAAGACAAAGAGAAAAACACAAATAACTATTCGAGTCCACAGAATCATTGTGTGTCCTTAAGTAATTTAATCCCCTCAAATACTCGAGGTTGCAGATTAATTTCTCCCAAGATAAAATGGATTAACCATTAAAGAAGTAGTGGTACCTCAAACTTCGATAATTTCAACGAATTCAAAATGATAGCAACATATCATACACACAGATACGATCAATCAATTTTGTTTTTAAGAAATGTATGCATAAGAAGGAAAGATTTCGATGCAGAAAATGAAACAAACATATCTATTATAGTTAACAAAGGGTAAAGGTCACAACTATTTGAAAAAAAGAAAACATTTCAGAAAGGTCACAACACTTTCGAAAAAGCACAACCTTTCAAACTGTCACAATACTTTAGAAAGAACACATTATTCTATAAAGGTCACAACCTTTCGGCATAGTCATAACCCTTCAGGAGAGTCAACACTCTTCATTTAATGTTCACACCTTTGAAACCCAACAATCCCCCACATGAATAGGGAATGACTATTGTTTAAACATAAGAGTGAAAAACTGTGTGATTCGTAAGTAAGGATTGATTGCATCTAGATAAGTGGGTTTCCCTTTGAACTTTCCATAGTGAACACATATCGAATATACTCGGTCAATCGGTAGATTTGATATGTTTGAACCGTCGAGATTTGGTGTATACCTAGATAACATAAGTCACACAATCATCCCTTTTGGTTCTCATTGTTTTGTTCTTTTCAGCTATAAACACATCTTGGTTTATAAGTGCGTAAGGAACTGGCCTTGACGAATTCTTCTTGAAGCGGCTTACACTTCACATTTACATAGGTGATTTCTAAATGTGTTATCCCGTAGATACACCATTTGATATATCCTGTATCAAACTTACAAACCATTAAAAAGTCCTAATGTCTTTATCCTTGTCACTGAACATTGTCTTATCATAAGAATGGACCATAAAAAATATTTTGACAATGTTGAACCGTCATTAATGACTTTGTTTGATCTCCTTGAACCTAGATCTTGGGATCTCTAGTCTTCTAGGTAGAGTTACCGCCACAATGACTTGTCCTTATCCATAGTCCCATTCCTTTTGATAATCTATCAACTCCCTCTCTAGTTAGGCCTTTTATGACTGGATCCGACACATTATCTTTTGACTTTACATAGTCAATTATAATAATTCCACTAGAGAGTAGTTCTCTAATGATATTATGTCTACGTCATATATGATGAGTCTTTCTGTTATACATCATGTTCCATAACCTACTTATTGTAAATTAAGTCTCACAGTTTATGCATACTGGAGCTAAAAGGGTTGGGCCAAAAATATTTCAAATTTTTTTGGAGTCATTCAACTTCTTCATTGGCCTTATCTAGAGTGATAAACTTAGATTTCATAGCAGTGCAAGCGATACATTTGTGTTTTGAAGATTTCCATGAGACTATTCATCCACATGAGTAAATACATATCCACTCGTGGATTTTGCTTCATTTGACCTGGTGTTTCAATTTGCATCACTATATTCTTTCAACATTGTTGAATATTAGTTATAATGCAAAGCAATAGTTTTCTACATATGTTTTCGATACTCCAAAACTATTTTTATTGTCATCCAATGAGTTTGATTGAGATTAATCATAAACTGACTCAGTTTACTAATATATAGCACATGACTTCATGATATATATCATACTTCTCAATAATCTAGTACAATCTAATTGTGACACTTTTGCCTTCATTCCTTTGAAGTACAAATCTCACATTTATTGGTGTCTTTGACAATATTAAAATCCAAATTCTTGAACTTGTCAAGTAAATTTTCCATCACATCAGTAACTTCAATATCTTTCATATCGAAGTTACTTTCTAGCATACGCTTAGTAGCATTTATGTCAGAAATATCTCTTTCGATGATTTACATGTAATCAACATAAAAACAAACAATGACCTTGTGATTTGGAGTATCTTTAATGTAAAAACATTTATCACATTCATTAATCTTGAATTCATTTGCCAAAATAGTTTTGGCAATCTTCACATGTCATTATTTGGGCGCTTGTTCTTAGTCCAAGAGTGACTTAACAAGTTTACAAACTTTCTTTTCTTCAAGAACAACAAAGCCCTCGGGTTTATCAATGTAACTTTCTTCCTTTAAATTCTCATATAAAAAATTGTTTTCACATCCATTTTGACGAATATGAAGGCAACATACAGCAACTAGCGCAATCAACATCTTAATTGATGTAATTCTAGTTAGTGAATATTATGTGTCAAACAAGGTTTTCTTATTGTCTAAAGCCTATGATCACAAGTCTTGCTTAATATTTGTCAATAGTTTCATCAACTTTCTTTTTCTTTTGTAGATCCACTTTGAAACCAAAAATTTATTTCTCAAATATGATTGATCAAGATTGAATCTATCTTACTATTTGCAACCATTTTTAAAAGAGAATGAGTCCACAAAGGACATAACTTTTAGAATATATGAGACATATATTCAAGAAGAAATGTTACAAAATCAAACTCGGAGGAAGTAATTTGTCCATTGACATTTACTACGCCTCTAAATCTCTTTATTAAGTTCATTCTCCTTTGGTTCTTTCCAAGGTCGTTTAGACTGTTCACTTAACTATTCGATAGTTCGGACTTATGAACCATAAATTGACATGATTTACTATTTATAGCATATCCAATGAACATAAAATTCACAGTCTTAGATCCTATTTTGACCCTTTTGGGAATAGTTCCCTCCTTTCCATTTATGAAATAAATTGTATTGAAAATTGTTAGATCACTATCTTTCAAGAGTTATTGCTTGTATATACTTTAAGGAGGATAATCAATTCTCTATCAGGATACAACAATCCTGAACAAACACAAATTTTTGTTGCTCCCTTTCTTAACAAACAAAAGTTTTTATTTTTTTTATTTGTTACTCCCTTTACTAACGAACAAAACTTTTTGTTTCTCTCTTTCTGAATAGAAAAACTTTTTGTTGTCTCCCCCCCCCCCCCCCCCCACACACACACACAAATTTTTTTATGTGGTAAACCTAAACTTATAAATAGAATATTCAAATTTCCTTCAAAGTTCATTTTTTTTCATTCAACAATTCATTAGATTGAAGTGAGAATGTTCAATAATTTGATGGATGATTCCATTTTCCAAATATAATTCTGCAAAAGAAAATTTATATTCTCCACATCTATCTAATCATGACAATTTTTTTTCTAACTAATTTTCAACTTCAGTTTTATATTGCATATATGTTTCTATTGCTTGATCTTTAACATTCAGCAAATAAACATAACAATATCTAGTGCAATTGTCAATAAAAGTTACAAAACACTTTTTCTCACCACGAGATGGTATTGACATCATATCACAAATGTCAGTGTAAATCAATTCTAAGGTATTAAAATTTCTTTCAACAACACATACTTGACATTTCGATTTATTGCACTAGAATTTAGGTAAACATCTAAGTTGATTAGTTTTTGCAAGATTTTCTAATTGACATGCCCGAGCTTTTATGTCACAAACAATTTGATTTAAGCAAGTAAGAACAAATAGAAATACTAAGTTTGAAAAGACATTCTTTGAGGTAACCTTTTCACACAAATATTTTATTCTTTAAATTTTTTTATAAATTTCTGAAATACAGACATTGTTTTAGAATCAACACCTTCTCATATGTCCTTTTCAGAAGGACTTTTCCATAACATTCAATTTGTAATAGAATTATCGATGATTATATTTAGGGTTGTACATAGGTTGGTTTGGTTTGTTTTTCATTTAAAAAAGTAAACCAGATATGTCGGTTTATTAAATCTAAAAATCAAATCAAATCACATAAAGTTGATTTTTTTCTTTTTCACCTTTAGTCGGTTCTTTCGAATTATTTTTTGATTTTTTAATTTTTCATTTTTTACAACTGTACAGTTTTTGAAAAAGATACCAGATATTTTTCATTTACATGTGTGATAAGATAAACTTAAAAAATATTGAATGAATAGAAAATTTCAAAAAGATGATAAATTTCACATGAGTACAAAATATTTTTTTTTTGAAGTATCAACGTTCATTAAATTAAATTAATAAGATTAAAGGCTAGAGAAAAACTGAATACAAAATAAAATATTTTATAAAGTAAATTGTTAACTTCAAATTTGAAAAACTATAACAATATAATTGTAACTTCAGGTCTTAATACAAAATAAATATTTACAAGTTTTACAAGCTAAAATTTGAAATAAAATACATAAACATTGAAATCTATAAACTAACTAACTAACTAACTAACTAACTAACTAACTAACTAGCTATATATATATATATATATATATATATATATATATATATATATCAGTTTGATTGGGTTCGATTTGACTTTTTCTTTTCTTTTAATACCAAACTAAACCAAGAGTGGTCGGGCTTTTTTCAACCGCCAAACCAACCAAACCAAATCACAAATCGTTTTTTTTGTTTGATATGGTTCGTCATTTCGGTTAGTCTCATCAACCCAATAAGGGCTATACGACCCAAATGTCTATTTGACAACACAAGCATAACGAATCATTTTCCACCAGAGTTCATGTCTATAAGCAAAAAAATATTTAAATAGACATTTCTTTTCATTAAAAATCACAATATTTTAAGTGAAATTTTTTCATAAAAAAAAATACAATTCTTTTGAACGAGTAATATAATCTTGTGGTTTGATAGTAGTAATATTATATACACTAGTAAAGAGAGACTCAAAGACCAGAATATCAAATATACTCCAAAAATTTAGTAAGTATAACATAATAAAAGAATGTCATCAAATTTCATATCTTGTACTTTGAAATTTAAATTAGATTGTACGTCTAATTTTGTCTTTATCACAAGTAAAGAACCCCCCCCCCCCCCCACATTTTAAATATATTTTCAAAAATATTTTTCAAGTATGTGAAATTATTTCCACATATTTTTCTCATGCTTTCATATTGTATACCATCCAAATACACATTGGCAACACGAAACCTTCTTTTAGAGGTTTAATCCATATAAAAACACTCATTGTAGGCACAAAAATCACTAATTTTATGTCACTGATGTTATTTTTCCTTTTTTGTCACAATTAGACAGATCACTTAGTATTTATAATACTAACAATAAATATTCAATTTTCATACAACTTGTTTCTAGTTTAACGATGAAATTTTTATACTCTTCTAATCGTTAACATAATGTGGTAGGACCGAAAAAAGCAGGTTTAAATGTCGAATCTAGCAATACAAACCTCGAAAGACCACGAGTAAGAAGACAACGAGAAATATACCAAAATATATAAAGATTTAACGTGGTTCGGTCAATCGACCTACGTCCACAAAGGAGATGAGCAATCCACTTAAATATGAGAGTGCAAAATAAAGAGGGAAACAACCTCAACCAATTCACTCGGAATATATGGGAGGTTCACACAAGTGATAACGTATCAAGCTTGTTACCCATAAAATTCCCCCCTAACCAAAACTCTCAAAGCCTTTAAGACTACATTGTGAATGCGGATTAAGTTAGAAGGAGCATGTCTCTATTTATAGAGTTCTAAACCTTTTCCTACTAGGAAAAGTATTAGTCAATCCAAAACCTTTTCCTAAAAGGAAAACTTATTTATGGTAAGAAATTTAGGGCAAATAAAACCCAACAAATCCCCCTTGGACTGAATTTCTGACAAAATAAATTTGTCCACCTTCTTCACTTAATCTTCAACAACTTGCTTCTCCTCTTCATAATCTCCTTTGCCAGATTTATGTATCAACACAGAGAACCTCTCTGAAAAAATTTGTCCAATAAAAATCTTTATTACTGTCAAAAAGGTTGCGGCTAGAACTACACCCGCCAAGATGAACACCTCTTTCTAACCTGGTTCAATCATCGATTATCGAACCATTGAAGATGACTTCATCATTGAATCTGGTGCTAATACCACTTATTAGGACCGAAAATAAGCATGTGTAAATGCGGAAGCTAGCAATGAAAATATCAAAAGACCACGAGTAAGAAGACAACGAGAAATATACCAAAAGATACAAAGACTTAACGTGGTTCGGTCAATCGACTTACGTCCACAAAAAAGATGACCAATCCACTATAAATATGAGAGTACAAAATACAAAGGGAAAAAATCTCAACCAATTCACTCGGAATATATGGAAGGTTCACACAAGTGATAACGTATCAAGCTTGTAACCCATAAATTCTCCCCCTAACCAAAACTCTCAAAGTCTTTAAGACTACATTGTGAATGTTGATTAAGTTAGAAGGAACATGTATCTATTTATAGAGTCCTAAATCTTTTCCTACTAGAAAAAGGATTAGTCAATCAAAAATCTTTTCCTAAAAGGAAAACCTATTGAAATTTTTATATTCTTCGAATAGGTTTCACATTCAGACATAGTAGTAAACCAAAAAGGTTTTAATCTCCAGAAACGTCAAATAGAATACTGTTTCTATCTAACGATGAAGATTTTATATTTATTAAATCTTTTATCCTTAATATTCCTGACAAAGATTTTGTACTCTTAAATTCTGATACTCATTCAAATAGAGTATTTAACAAATTGGTGAACTCTTCAAACCAATGCACTACCTAATTTTTGTGTGAAGTTCTTATATTCTTCAAACTGAAGGAGAAAAAATCAAAATATTTTATTCTTCAATAGTCAAGAAACAATCAAATTTCACATGGAGTAGAAAACTACAAAAGTTTTTCCCCCCTTTAAACAGAATACATATTAGTAATAATAAACATATATTATGAGGTCATCACATAATGACCATCTATCCTAACGTTTATAAAATAATTCTCATAACTTATACAGGATAGGAAAAAATAATCAAGAGAAATAAAGATAGACTCAGATTTTTACTCTCATTGAATCATATTCTGTATGTCAACAATAATTTCATGCAAGTCACTTTCCTTGCTAAATTTTTTCTCCTTTTCTCAATTTCCATCATATTTCTATTTTTCTCAAAAGGACAATTAATTTCAACAAGAAACTAAACTCATGTTCAAATATTGTTAGGAGACAACAATTGTTCATTTACTACTTCTCATAGTTATATTAAATCAAGAATATAGAAAAAAAATTAAAGTGAATATCTTAACATTTATGCATAGAATAACTTTTCTTATTGAAAAGAAAACTGAAGGGGTGAATTGCTTCGACGCACTTTGGAAGAAAATAAAGAAAAATCTTACCCATCCAAGAAAACTATACTATAGAAAATATAACCTAACATATTAAAGTAGTACTAATTCATCCCAAATCTCTTTTATCATGTGATAATATAATTCTCTTTTTCTTCTTTTTTTTCCAACAAAAAAAAAAGAGAAAATAAAAGTAATTTTCTTACCACAGAAAATTCTATTAATATTTAAATTTCTTAAGTGTGTTTGTCTTGTATTCATATTAGCAAACCAAAAATAATAAAAGATGAAGAGGAAAACACAAAGAACTATCCGAGTCCACAGAACCCACTGTGTCCTTAAAAAATTTAATCCCCTCAAGTACTCGAGGTTGCAGATTAATTCTTCTCAAGATAAAACGGATTAACCATTAAAGAAGTAGCGATATCTCAAACTTCGATAATTTCAACGAACTCAAATGACAGCAACATATCACACACACAGATATGATCGATCGACTTTGTTAAGAAATGTATGCATAAGAAAGGAAGAATTCGATGCAAAAAAATGAGATAAACATCTCTATTATAGCCAACAAAGCGTAAAGGTCACAACTTTTGGTAAAGAAGAAAACATTTTTGAAAGGTCACAACACTGTCATTAAAGCACCTTTCAAACAGTCACAATTCTTTAGAAAGAATACATCATTTTATAAAGGTCACAACCCTTCGTCATAGTTACAATCCTTCAGGGTAGTTAACACCCTTCACGTCATGCTCACACCTTTAAATCCCAACACCTTTATCACCCATACTTCACATTAAGCGTCATCTATATCCCTCAAATAATTAACAACAACACGTAATTTCTCAAACAACATAATCGATAAATTTTTGGAGTTACACTAGCTAAAGCATCCAACAACATAATCTCCTCAAACACCTCATCCACTATACTAAATGACATAACTAAACTCTGAATTACACAACTATATCATAATCAATCCAATTTTTGAATCCATTAACAAAAGTCTGAGACCACTTAGCATCCACCATGCAATGCTTAATCTCAACTCCTACCACTCTCCTCCAAACCCCACTATTAAGTGAATAAATTTTAATCTCAGGAGGATCATTATACCCGAACACTGTATTTGTATGATACATAAGTCCAACCAACTTATAGTCATCTGTCTAAGGCAAATCAACACCAAATCAAAGAACAAACATATGAGGTGACTGAGGCTTAATTGAAGACTTAGGTATACTTATAACTTATGAATTGAAGGGTTCCATAGAACAAGACTTCGCAATTAACCAAGCAAATCATCAAACAAACATGTGAATTCATTGCAATTGCCAATAATTTTGAAATATCGTGTTGGCATTTGAAAAGGAAATTATGTTCCGATGTAAAATCCAAGGAAAAGGGTCGATTCTTAGATTCTTGAAACAACAAATAATGCTCTATTTTACGAGTTCTGATGTAACGCCTAACAATAAAGGTGTTGAAATGTAGGGTTTGGGTGAGGTGAGCGGAGATGAAATAAAAATTGGTGATAAGTGAATGCCATGATTTGCAAACAACTGTGAATCGAATTGAGGATTTATTAAGTAGTTTCAATAGGACTTCTCTCAAAAGTTTTGAACCAAAGCAGGCAAAGTCAAGATCAGTCATTGATCAATTTTGAGAGAAAGAGGGAGACACATGAAGAACCGTAGTTGTGGAAAAGAATTTCGATAAAATTTGCTTTAAATATAGCGATATCGACAGGATGGGGTGGATATAGCTTTTGAGGGGGGGATTTCTATCTGCCCCGACCCGTTGACATCCCTATATTTAAAGCAATTTTTACAAAAATTGTCTTCCAAAACTAGGGTCCGTCCTGTTTCTCCCTCTTTCTCTCAAAATTGATCAATGATTCATTCTGACTCTACCTACTTTACTTCCGAATTTTAAGAGAAACATTTTGAAACTACTTGTTAAATCCTTAATTCTATTCATAGTTATCTACAAATCATGGCAATCACTCATCACCAATTTTTCTTTCATCTCTGCTCACCTCGCCCAACCCTACATTCCATAACCTTTCTTGTTAGACATTACATTAGAACTCACAAAACAAAGCACTATTTGTTGTTTCAAGAATCTAAGAATTGACCATTTTCCTTGGATTTTACATCGGAATTCAAATGCCAACAAGGGTATTTCATAATTGTTGGCAGATGCAATGGCAATGTGTGTTTGTATGATGATTTTCTTGTTTAGTAACGGAGTCTTATTCTATGGAACTCTTATATTCATAATTCTATAAGTATTCATATGCCTTAAATTAAGCCTAAGTCGCCTCATATGTGTGTTCTTGGATTTGGTGTTGATTTGACTGAGACTAGAGACTATAAGTTGGTTAGACTTGTGTATCATATCAATATTGTGTTCGGGTATAACAGTCCTATTGAGATTGAAATTTATTTGATTAATAGTGGGGTTTAGAAGAGAGTGGTAGGAGTTGATATTAAGCATTACATGGTCGACGTTATGTGGTCTCAGATTTTTGTGAATGGAGTTGTACATTGGATTGTGTATTCTGTAGTTCCAAATGGCACTGGAATTGAGTGTTTAGTTATGTCATTAAGTAAAGAGGATGAGGAGTTTGGGAGATAATGTTGTCAGGTGCTTTAGCTGGTGTAACTCCAACAATTTGATTAATTATGTTGTTGGAGGAATCACTTGTTGTTGTTAATGATGGGAGAGAGATCTATGGCGCTTCATCTGAAGTATGACTGATGAAGAAGTATTAAATCTTTTAATCTTGGAGTAGATTGTATTATATAAATTTGGTTGCAGGTGTGGAGAAAGTTATGGGATTTAGGAACAACGATGACATTTTGTATTCAAGTAGGAGCAATCATCTGGTTTTTTTATGATCCAAATAGAGGATGAAATAAAGATCGAAGGATCTCTCAATTGTTTTATGTTTAGAATTACATGGAATCACCTATTTTTCTCAAAGGGAACAATGTCAACTTGGGTGGATCCTTGGGAGGAATGATGGTTTATGTACTTACTGAGTAGCTGGACTACATAATTTATTGATACAATAATGAAGAATGTGATAAGAAGGTAGGGTATTTCACCAAAGTTTGTGGTTGTTTTAAGGTAGTGAAAGTGAAAGATGATTTAATCAAATTTAGTATTTGATAATTATAATTTTCTGAGTATTTGAAATTTTGTTTTCCATTTACTTGCGTTACATTAGTTGCTACTATATTCCCATTTCTTTGTGATGTATTTTCATTTTAATTGTTGTAATTCCTTATATTTATCAGTTGATTGTCATATTCTCTTCTTGTAGTTACTGTGATGTTACTATATGATCGATTTCATTTTTTTACTTTTTAAAGCTAAATATGACTAATCCGTTCAAGGGTCCCGAATTCGGCAATAAGGTTGACTTTTATAGCAGAGGCCCTGGTGAAGTTGCTTTTATCTCAAATAAGAAACCCAAGAGTATTTTTTTAATCAAGAATTTATATTGATTACTTGATTGAGTATACAACATATATTGGTAAATATATTCGTATTCATTGAGCCTTAGATGTGAGTTATCAGTGGCAGAAAAGGAATCAAGTCTTTCGAGTTTGGATCATTTTGAAACATCATATCTATATACAAAGAAGAGTAGTATCATTATGTTAATTGGACTTAACATTCATACAACACCAGTCGAATCAGTATGGCCTCAAGCAATTTTCGAACTATGTTGCTTGAATCATATTGAAGAAGCTACTATATTGAGTACTTGTAACAAAATTGAGATATATGTTATCATGCTTTCCAGAAAGTAAAGAAGTTCTAACTAAATGTCTTTGTATAGTAGATCTTCAGTTACAGATTTCCGCCAACAAAGATTTTTATTGTGCAATAAAGAAGCCACATAAATTATCCAAATATCAAAAAAATTGAGAAAGTGAATTTTTTTTAAAGATCTTAAAGACTCCCTTGAGACCATTTCAACTATAAAAAAGCTGAAAGAATTAGGTCTGCTGAGGTTGAATTTCTCTAAGATAGGTGCTGATGATCGCTTCGAAAAATAGTAGGAAGACGGTGTATGATCTCAGTCTAGGGATAATAAACAAGATGCTACATGGATTAATGCAGCATCTAAAATCATGTGATCAAATCGGACTTTGAAAGCTACATATATATACTTGAAAATATACAACAAAATATTTTATCTTTAAAAGCACAACATGAAAACGAAAATGGAAAGGTGGAATCATAATTTTTTGTTGTACAACAAAGTTGCAACACAAAAATGTCCAACTCTCAAAAAGCTAAGAAAGTGGAAGAAACTGAAGAACTTAAAGACTCCCTTGAGACCATTTCACCTATCAAAAAGCTGAAAGAATTAGGTTTGTTGTGGTTGGAAAATGCTTATCTAACATAGGTGATGATCATCTCTCCAAAAACAACAAGAAATTTAATGCAACTATGAGATCATGTTATGGAAGGAAGAATCTGACTTTGTAACATCTATTCTTCAAAATATGCAAAAAATAATATTTTATCTTGATATAGAAATGGGTGACACCATACTGGATTCTATCAAGAAGATAAGGAGAACTATCCCCGCTTGTTTTGGTTAGTCAATCTACAATGATAAAAATAGAATACAAGGTCGCAGCAATGCATACTAAGTATAGATCCATAAGACTTTTGGTCCTTTGCCACATTGATATTTACTAGCTCAATACAGTAATACTTGGTTTACAAAGTGAATAATATGTACTTGGCTTGCTAAAAGTTCAATTAGTGTGGGTTGAGCTAAATTAGGCATTATGCATTTACTTCACCACACTATTTTCGGCATCAGAGAGAAATATGGAAATTATGATTATCAAATCACACTAGAAGCAATGAAATGGTAATAATGTGCATAACTGCTTATTCATCCAAATAGTTAGACTAGTACAATTGACGAGACACAAAACACCATTCTGCCAGATTTGGAAACTATCAAAGGATTAGCCATATTTAGCTCAAAAAATAAAAACAATGAAATCGATCAGATAGTAACATCACAGTAACTACATGAAGATAATATGAAAATCAACTGATATAAAGATAAGGAATCACAACAATTAAATTAAAAATACATCAAATAGCAACAGGAATACAATAACAATTAATGTAATGCAAGTAAATCGAAAACAAGAGTTCAATATGCAGAGCATTATAATTATCAAATATTAAATATGATAAAAACAACTTTCACTTCCACTAAACAACCACGAACTTTGGTGAAATACCCTATCTTTTGTCACATTCTTTATTATTGTATAGATAAATTATGTAGTCCAGCTACTCATTAAATTCATAAACCTCTATTTCTCTGAAGAACCCACCTGAATTGACATTGTTCCCTTTGAGAAAAATAAGTGATTTCCTATAATTTTGAACATAAAACAAGTGAGAGATCCCTCGAATACCAAGATATGTAGTTTGTCCATTGTTTGGATCATAAAAAACCAAATCATTCCTCATAGTTGAAAACAAAACGTCGTCGTCTGTTCCTAAATCCAACAACTTTCTCCATACCAGCAACAAAATTTATATACAATAAAATGTACTCCAAGATTCCATAACTCTATACTGGTTCATCACTGATACTTCAAATAAAGTGTCATCTCTATCTCCCTCCCATAATAAAAAACAACAAGTGATTTCTCAAACAACACAACAGATATATTTGTTAAAGTTACACCAATTAAAGCATTTGGCAACATAATCTCCCTAAACACCTCATCCGCTATACTAAAAGACATAATTAAACTCTTTATTCCACAATCATTCGGAACCACACCATACGCAATCCAATGTACAACTTCACTAACAAAAGCATGAGACCACATAACCTCCACCATGCAATGCTTAATCTCAAATACTGCCACTCTCCTCCAAACCCCACTATTAATCGAATAAATTTCAATCTCATGAGGTCCATTATATCCAAGCACAATATTCATATGATACATAAGTCTAACTAACTTATAGTCAACAGTTTCAGAAATATTAGCACCAAATCAAATAACAAACATATGAGGTGATTGAGGCTTAATTGAAGACATAAGTATACTAATAAACGTATGAATAGAAGAGTTCCATGGAACAAGACTCCGCAATTCACCAAGCAAACACATGAAGCCATTGCAATTGGCAACAATTTTGAAATACCCTTGTTGGCATTTGAAAGGGAAATTCATTTCTAATATAAAATCAAAGGAAAATGGACGATTCTTGAAATAACGTATAGTGCTCTATTTTATGAGTTATGATGTAAAGCCTAACAAGAAAGGTGTTGGAATGTGGGATTTAGGCGAGGTGAGCAGAGATGAAAGAAAAAATTCATTATGTGTGAAATGCCATGATATGCAGACAAATGTGGATTGAATTAAGGATTTAACAAGCAGTTTCAATAGGATAGCTCTCAAAAGTTTGGAACCAAAGTAGGCAAAGTCAGAATCAATCATTAATCAATTTTGAGAGAAAGAAGGAGAGACAAGAAACACAATTTCGTTGAGATTTGCTTTAAATATAGGGATGTCGACTCGACGGGCTGGGGCATATAAAATTTTTGATTGACAGGGCTGACGAGGAGGGGCAGGAAAAGTTTAGATATTTTTTAATAAAAGTCATGCATGCGGTGCAAGGTGGGGTGCGGGTTGCGGGTTTGGGATAAATGCTAAAATCACTAAGCTATTACTTTAACTTATCTTCTATTTAGAACCTTTAGGCCAAAAAATTCAGCAATCTTATACTTACCGCATTAACCCTTTATTTGTGTTTTATTAGCTTAATCTTATTACTTATTATTGAAGAATTGGTTATTATGTTTCTTTTGACCTTGTGTTATAGTAAGTGAGAATTCACTATTTAGCTATTCTTGGGGATTACTTCAAAGTCTATTTTCAAATATAGGTGAATTTATAGAGTAATTATGTGGTAAGTTAAGGTTGGATCAGGATTAATATATGACATTTATGATTTATGAACTAGAGCTCTCCATCATTATTTTATTATAAGTTAAATTTTCAATTATGGGAAATGATCGGAAAACTTCGTCTCCTCCTTAAATGATCGTTAAACGTCTAATATTTTCTAACTTTAATTATTAGGTATTAATTGTCCTTTTGTTATTAGTGTTAGCCCCTAAATACTTGTAAATTAGTTTTAATAATAAAAATTTCACACGTGTTTCTTTCCTTAATTCTTTGGTATTAATTGTTCTTCGACTTGACCTTTAGCGACCAATACTTTACGAAGGAAAATGAATCCAGTCGTTATAAGTGTATTTATAACGACTAATTTTATTTCTGGTTGTTAATGATTTATTTTGTTCAATTTTAATTAATGAATAATATATGTTTCTTAAAATTAATAATATTCCCTCGTTAAAATAAGGAAAAATTGTATAAAATAGCAAACTAATAACCTAAATTAAATGGAATAGCTAGGGTTTGATTTAATTGTGCTCCATAGCAAACGTTGGCAAAAATTTGCCAGGCGTCTCTCTCCCAGAAGTCTCGCTCGCCACTCTCCCATTCTCGCCTCTCTCGCTTTATACACAGAAGTGTATAATTTCTGTTTTGTATAAAGCGAGAAAAAAAATTGTATATACACATGCAAAAATGTATATCTTCGTGTTATACACTTAATTATATAATTTACAAACATTTTACTTCAAATATTGCAGAGAAAAATGCCAAGAATTATACAATTGTGAATTATACAATTGCAGTGAAATACAATTTTTTCTAGCTTTATACAACAGAAGTGTATATATTGTGTTTCTGTTTTTGTATAAAGCGAGAAAAACATATATCTTCTTGCTATACACTTATAATTATGCAATATACATACATTTTAATTCGATTCAACTGTATGCAAAGCTAATTATACAATTGCAGCGAAATAGGCCAGTGAATTATACAATTTAGGCCAGCGAATTATATACTTTTATATGTATAGCGAGTTATACAGTTTTTATGTTTGCTATGGAGCGCAATTATGCAAAGTTTGTTATATTATACAAATATGATTTTTTTGTTTGTTATATGTGAAAGTTGCCCTTAAAATAAAGTAATTGATTAAAAAACAAAGGCCCGCTACCTTTTCCCAATTTTCTCCAAACCCGAGAAACATAACATCAAAATTCTCTCTTTTTATCCCAAAAATATATTAGGTTTTGTTAAAAGGAATGGAGTTTCTGCCAAAATTCTTTCAATTTGTCGATTTGGAGCCGATGCAATCTCAATCGGCGATGAAGGCCCTAGTAAGCAAGCATCTTAATTACATCTATGGAGATTAAGGGTTGGAGATTACCCTAAAACCTAGAGACGTGGTTCAGTGCGTTGGATATGGGTATGGTATTCTTATTTTTTTCATCTATTGCAGTTTTCGCGACCATTTTACATCAGAGTAAGCTGTTTTAGTTTTGAACTGTTTGGACTACAAATCGACATCAGTAGTTGCCCAAATGAACTAGCATTCTTATTTCCTGCTCATTTAGCTATAATTCTGCAGTTTTAACCATCAATTGCAGTTGGGGAACACATAGTTTGTCTGATCATAAATTTCCTCACTATGTTCCAAGTGGGGTTCTTTTTATATGGTTTTCTGTCTGCTTGTTTTTATTAATATTTTAATCTGCTTGTGTTATTAAGCTTAGAAGATATTTGGTGGTATCTTTGGTTGAAAATAAAGGTGGTGATTATTGAATGATTTGGTTAATCCTTTCTACCATTCTAGAGATAAACTAAGTATTTTTTTTGCACCCGAAGTGACAGGCAGTGATGCTTTTGAATTTAAAGAGAAAGATGACTAATTCTATTTCAATTGGAGGCTTTTAAACCCATGAACTAGATAAGAAATAAATATTTATTTCTGATGTTATAGTGTATCTAATATAGTACTATGAAATAGAAGAACCTTTGTTCTACACATACACATTTAGTATGTTGCATGGTTTAAAAAAACATATAATTGATAAATAAAAAAAGAGTAAGATTGTTTAGGCATCGAAAGAGAATGTTATAGAGAGAGCAAACTCACTATGCATTTGGAGTGAAAGAAATTAAAAAATTGCAAACACCCAACCAAAAGACTACTTATTTTATGAAGTCTGGTGGAGATCTTCGCCCTCAATATAACCACTAATAATGTCAAGAACTATGGGACACATTGGAGCTATGCTTGACGGGAATCCTATTTCTGCGAGGACTACGTAAACTAACATGACACTCTTTATTTGGGATATGTATAAAATATTAAGACATGGTTAATACTCATTATATATGAGAACATTTAGTTTCATATTTAACCAAAAAAGAGGAGAAAAAGAATTGTAGTCAATGCGTAAAGAGATGATCAACATTGAGCTACGACAACATAATATCAATGATACTGCACAAAGGAATCAGAGAACTACGTGGCTGTTGAGTTATACTAAACAACGAAGTTCTTATAATTAACTCATCAACTTAGTTATTGAAACTTTTTATCCTCATAAGAACTACCATTTTTTCTTCAAACTTAAAGCTATGCAGAGCTTGGCATCTTCTCATTCTTCTAGGATTATTCTCAATCCTTAGTTGGTGAATGACATATAAAGAAAATATTTTGTAGCATGACTACCATCAAGTTTTCTCTTACCAATTTCTGTGGGTCTCGGGTGTAACAAATAAAGACAAGGTGCAAGTTCTTTAATTTTGTGTGGCCTACTGATCACTAATCTCAAGTCGTTAGACAGAGACACTTTTATATACTCTTAGTTACATTTAAGTAGATTATCTTTTGTTCTCATGTGCGAACTTGATCTTTTCATATGTAAAATACTTTCTTGATAATAGTTGGTAGTGACATTTAAAATATAGGACCTCTTCTTTGTTATTATGTAAAATTGTGCCCTATATTTTTAACGGTTCAAACTTATAAATGAGATTAGTTAAACAATTTAGCACTAATATCTCTTCCTTTAACTTCTCATAATGTTGATAAAAAGCTACACTTTTGGACAGCGTAACCTTTGACATTAGGCAACACTTTTTAAATGTTGCCATCTTTGGCTACACTTATAAAGCGTAGCCAAATAGGTATAAGGGCATGCTTTGAAGACGTGCATTCGCAACACCTATTTTTTATTAGACTACACTTAAAAGCGATGCCTTTTCAGAGTTATTGATCACGCTTAAAAGTGTTGCCTTAGACGAAGTAAGCCTCACTTTCAACAATATCTAAAACTCAACAGGCTGTCCCTACTACAAAAACAAATCTTCTACTTCTATTCTGTTATTGCTATTAATAGTTAGCAGAAAAGAAAGAAAGTATAATCCTCAAGTTGAAAGTAGAAAAATAAATAAAACAATTAAAGACGTAGAAATAACTGTTTTACTAAGGAGTTAAGTTATATACATTAACAATTAAAGCATGTTACGCGATCAATGTAGTTTTACCAGTTATAGAAGGTAATAAAATGTATTTTTTAGGTCACCAATCAAACTTGTCATACACAGTTACTTGTTATTGTAAAAAATAAGAAGTTATTTACTGTCCGTTCACAAAAGTTAAAGTCTATTACTATTATTTTGCTAATAGATCCCTTTATAGGAAGAAATTTTCTATTTGTCATAACGGTAAGGTCCAGCTCTTGCAAAACGCTCTCACAAGTTACTACACCCCTTCTAGACTTGAAAGATTGATCCTATATCTCCTATCTCTAAGGCATATGATTCGTTTTCTATATAGTGCAACTCAAACTACAAAGCAAGTTTAGCAAATTCATACTACGAGGTGATCCCAAAACAACTAAGTAATATTGAACTAAAGTTTCTGATGTATACTTGAAAATGCACTAGAGAAACAACAAAATGACTTCTAGACACTTCAAGACATGTAGTCGAAAAAAGAAAAATTTTACCAGCAAACAGCTACAAGACAGAATCAATATGGTTAACAAAGGAACAAAACAAGCTTAAAGCGAGCACAACTATGAACTCAGGAAGCCTAAAAAAACAGTAACATTAAAACAGATATTAAAACCTTTTGAAATTCATGTAGAGTAGCTACTTACACTTGACGAAATCTATATTAGGGAGAAAATATCGTAGGTATCACCAGCTTCAATACTTAAGTTCTTCGAAGAAAGACGACTTAGCTACAACTCAGTTCTTCAGATAAAGGCGACTTAACTTCAACTTCTACATTCAAGAGAAAAATTAGTCTGTCAAAGATAATCTGCCCATTTATACGTAATACAACTACAAACTAAACTCTCAAAATTAACAAAATTCGTATCAACAACACAAGAACATAAAAACCCTAACTTAAATTTTTGACTGACACACAAATATCAAAATCTTAAAGCTATAATTTAGACTTTTGAAGATAAAATCTCTTACCTGATCAACTCTATTCCAACAACCCTAAAGCTTTAAGATATGAGACAAGTTGATTTGTGAAACATTTTCTTTCAATTTTCAAAAGGAAATCTGATGGAACAGCAGTTTTACCCATGAATCTTTGAAGAAAATCGTCTTCTTCAGCTCTCTAATCTTGAACAACGAAGCTCTGAGAGGAAAATCGTCTTCTTCAGTTCATCATCAGAGAAATCGCAGTGCTCTTCGATCTTTCAGCTGAAAATGGTGTTCTTCAGTTGAAGTTTGACAGAAATGTGACGAAAATCGTAGTAAAAATCGATTTCTTCCGTTCTTCAATCCTCTTCTTGAGTTCTTGCAAATGGTGTTCTTCAGTTGAAATGGAAGCTTCAGCTGAAGTTTTAGGAAAATGTTGCCTTTTTTATTTCTTTAATGTTATATTCTTTTTGATACTTCTTTAATATTTTTTTTTGGCCTAATAAAGTGTAGGTTATCCCATTAAAGAGTACACTTTAGAAGTGTTGCTAATATTAGTGTAGCAAAAAGTCAAAATCTTTGGCTAGACTTTAAAAGCGTTTCCAAAAGTATTTAAGGCAACACTTTATAAGCGTTGTCCAAATTTAGTGTTGCCATAGACCTAAAATGGTATAGTGTTGATAAAAGTGAGGCATTAGCGTATATGATAATCATGATGTAGCCACATAAACAGAAAGATTGTCTCTAATCTGAAATACTTGCACTTGTAATTTGTGGTACAATGATAACTTCCGATACCCCTCTTATATTCCTTAGGTATGAATACAATATAAGAAAAATCAAATGACAGGGATGTATAACTAGTGCGACTTCCTATTTATGTAATTGTTTACTTCTTATTGCATACCTTTTGTTGTGATAAGTCGAGACTTCAATATTCAAATTGAATTTTTCTTATTCAAAAAAGAAGAGACAAACTCTCTTTGGACAGTTCCATTCAACTAAATTAAGTTCTCTTGTCCAATAAATTTAATTAAATAGCTCGTAAAGTTGTATTTATTTTTTTATTGATTCATTTTGATTTTGTAGAAAAAAACTAGCATCTGTTACTAAACTAACATGTACTTTTTCTTTTTACAGATAACAAAATTTGGAGTCTTAAAGAATCTATCCACAAATAAAGTGCAGATCAGCAAGTCTAACAACTAAAAGTATTGAAGAACAAGTTGAAGACTAGCGATACAATTGTGTATTTTTATCAAGAGTTGCTAAATATGTTTCCATTGCTACCTATTTTTGTATTTTATGTTTTTAATAAATGTTATAAAGTTGACAGATATACTTTTGATGATATAATAATTTAGTTCTTTGGAATTTTCTATGAATCTTTATATGAAATAATATTTCTCGTAAAATTTTAATGTGCTTTGTATACATATTTACAATAATAATCATGTAATAATTAGACTGAGTTGGAACTTTGCAAACAATTCAAAAATATAATATTGTTTCACTAAAAGAACTGATAAGGAACATATTTACCTCTGTAATCTAATGTTATCAACGACCGACATGTTAATTAGTGAAAGGAAATTTTCGTCGCCAAAAATTACATAAAGCGACCAGATTTTTTCTTGTCGCTAAAGATTTTTAACGCCCGAACATGGAATCCGGTGGTTAACTTTTAACCACAAAGCTTTTAACGACTGGTGACGACATTATTTTTCTGTTGTTATATGTTAATAACGACCGAAATATGATTTTTCAGCGACCAAATTTCCCCTCGTTAAAAGTGATTGCTTCTTTCCGTCTTGTACTTGGGTGAATTTCACATATGTGCTTCTTGAGGAAAGAATTATTTTTCATTATTAAAACTGAGTTACAAGTATTTAGGGGCTAACACAAATTACAAAAGAACAATTAGTACTAAAGAATCAAAGTTTGAAAATATTAGATGTTCAACTATCATTTGAGGAGGAAACCATGTTTTCCAATCAATTGTCATAATTAAAATTAAACTTGTAATAAAATTATGATGGAGGGCTCTAGGTCATAAATCATAAATGACATACATTAATCCTCATCCAACCTTAACTTACAACATAATAACTCTATAAATTCACCCATATTTGAATATAAGACTTAAAGCAATCCCCAAGAATAGGTAAACAATGGATTCTGACTTAACATAACACAAGGAAAAAAAAAACATAAGTACTGATTCATTAAGAATAAGTTATAGGATTAAGCTAATAAAACACAAATAAAAGGTTAATCTGGTAAGTATATGATTGCTGGATTTTCTGGCCTAAAGGTCCTAAACAGTAGATAAGTGAAATAAATAGCTTAGTGGTTTGAGCATTTATTCCAAACCTGCAACTCACCCTACACCACATGATTTTTACTAAAATAGAAATTAAACTTACCTTGCCCCGCCTCCACCCCCCCCCCCCTCTCCTCAAAAGTTATACCCGGCCCGTTGACATCCCTATATTTAAAGCAGATTTTACAAAAATTGGCTTCCAAAACTAGTGTTCTTCCTATTTCTCCCGCTTCCTCTCAAAATTGATCAGTGACTGATTCTGACTGTGCCTTCTTTGCTTCCGATTTTTAAGAGAAATCCTACCGAAATTACATGTAAAATCCTTAATTCGATCCACAGTTGTCTGCAAATCATTTCATTCATGCATCACCAATTTTCCTTTCATATCTTCTCACCTCGCACAAACTCCACATTCCAACACCTTTCTTGTTAGGTATTATGTTAGAACTCGCAAAAGAGAGCACTATTCGTTGTTTCAAGAATCTAAGAATTGACCCTTTTCCTTGAATTTTACATCGAAACTGAATTTTTCTTTCAAATGCAAAATTGGCTTCCACAACTAGTGTTCCTCTTATTTCTCCCTCTTTCTCTCAAAATTGATCAGTGATTGATTCTGAATGTGCCTTCTTTGCTTTCGGATTTTTAAGAGTGATCCTACCGAAATTACATGTTAAATCCTTAATTCGATTCTAGTTGTCTGCAAATCATGTCATTCATGCATCACCAATTTTTCTTTCATCTCTTCTCCCCTCACCGAAACTCCACATTCCAACAACTTTATTGTTAGGAATTACGTTACAACTCGCAAAAGAGATCACTATTCGTTGTTTCAAGAATCTAAAAATTGACCCTTTTCCTTGAATTTTACGTTGAAACTGAATTTTTCTTTCAAATGCAAACAAGGGTATTTCAAACTTGTTGGAAGTTGCAATGGCATCGTATGTTTGTATGATGAATTCTTGGTGAGTTACAAAGTCTTGTTCGATGGAACCCTTCTTTTCAAAAGTTTAAAAGTATACATATGCCTTCAATTAAGCCTTAATCGCCTCATATGTTTGTTCTTGGATTTGTTATTGATTTGCTTGAGACTGACAACTATAAGTTGGTTAGACTTGTGCATCATATGAATCTTGTGTTAGGGTATAATGGTCTTCCTGAGATTGAAATTTATTTGATTAATAGTGGGGTTTAGAGGAGAGCGGTAGGAGTTGTGATATTAAGCATTGCATGGTGGAGGTTATGTGGTCTCAGACTTTTGTTAATGGAGTTGTACATTAGATTGTGTATGATGTGGTTTCCGAATGGTTTTGAAATTCAGAGTTTAGTTATGTCTTTTAGTATAGTGGAGGACGTGTTTGGGGGATATTATGTTGTCGGATGCTTTAGCTAGTGTAAATCCAACAAATTGATCGACTATGTTGTTTAAGGAATCACTTGTTGTTAATTATGGGAGGGAGATAGATGGAGCTTCATTTGAAGTATGGGTGATAAAGTAGTATTAAATTTTGAATCTTGGAGTAGATTGTACTATATAAATTTGGTTACAGGTATGGAGAAAGTCTTTGGATTTAGGAACAACGGTGATGTTTTGTTTTCAACTAGAAGGAATGATATGGTTTCTTATGATCCAAATAGTGTACGAAATGCAGATCTTTGTATTTGAGGGATCTCTCACTTTGTTCATGTTCAGAATTACATGGAATCACTTATTTTTCTCCAAGGGAACAATGTCAATTTGGGTGGATTCCTTGGAGGAATGGAGTTTTATGGATTTAATGAGTAGCTGGATTACATAATTTATTGATACAATAATGAAGAATGTGACAAGAAGGTAGGGTATTTAACCAATAATGAAGAATGTGATCAGAAGGTAGGGTATTTAACCAAAGTTTGTGGTTGTTTCAAGGTAGTGAAACTGAAAGATGTTTTATCAAATTTGGTTTTTGATAATTATCATGTTCTGAATGTTAGAACTTTTGTTTTTCATTAACTTACATTTCATTAGTTGTTATTGTACTCTTGTTTCTTTTTTATGTATATTAAGTTTAATAGTTGTGATTTTTTATCTTTATCAATTGATTGTCATATTATATTCTTGTAGTTACTGCAATGTTACTATCTCATCGATTTCATTGTTTTTGGTTTTTTGAGCTAAATGTGGCTAGTCCTTTCAAGAGTCCCAAATCCGGCAATAAGGTTGACTTTCATAGCAGAGGCTCTGGTGAAGCAACTTTTAGCTCTAATAAGAAAACCCAAGATTATTTCTATTGATCAAGAATTTATACTGATTACTTGATTGAGTTTACAACATACATTGGTATATGTATTCGTATTCATTGAGCCCTAGATGTGAGGTATCAATGGCAGAAAAGGAATCAAGTCTTTCGAGTTTGGATCGTTCTGATAACATATGATTTATATACAATGAAGAGTAGCATCGTTATCTTAATTGGACTTAACATTCATACAACACCAGTCGAATCAATATGACCTCAAGCAATTTTCGAACTATGTTGCTTGAATCATATTGAAGAAGCTACTATATTGAGTTCTTGTAACAAAATTGAGATATATGTTGTCGCGCTTTCCCAACATAGCAAAGTAAAGAAGTGCTAACTGAATGTCTTTGTATTATAGATCTCCAGTTACAATCTCTGCTAACAACGATTTTTTTTGTACAATAAGGAAACCACATAAAATTATCCAACAATAAAAAAAAAACTAAGAAAATGAAAATTTGAAGCACTTAAAGACTCCCTTACGACCATTTCAACTATCAGAAAGTTGAAAGAATTAGGTTTGCCAGCTTGAAAAGTGTTTGTCTTAGATAGGTGTCGATCGTCGCTTTGAAAATAGAAAGAAGACGATCTATGATCTCGGTCTAGGGATAGTAAACAAGATGCTAATTGGATCAATGCAGCATCTGAAATAATGTGTTGGAACTCAAAATCAGACTTTGAGTGACATATATACTTGAAATATGCAACAAAATATTTTATCTTGAAAAGCAGAAGATGGCAACTAAAAAGGAAAGGAGGAATCATAATTTTTTGTTGTATAACAAAGTTGCTACACAAAAATGTCCAACTATCAAAAAGCTGAGAAGGTGAATATTTTATCTTGATACAGAAATAGAACAAAATATTTTATGTTGATACAAAAATGGAACACAATTTGTGATACAACAAAATCAAAAAAGCAATCTTCTTGAGGTCAACCAAGTTCAATGAGAGGATGCAATTTACTAAAAAAAAGTTTCAATATATTAGGGTATCAATGGGTGACACCATAATCGAATGTATCAAGAAGATAAGAAAAACTATCCCCCCTTGTTTTGTTTAGACAATCTGGAATGACAAAAATAGAAGACAAGGTCGCAACCAGTATTAGAAGGCGAGGGCGTGAGTCGAGACATTTTATACAGTATGGGGCGAGGCGTAAGCATCGAGACATGGGGCGTAAGTCTCATTGATCTACGGGGCGTAGTCACATGTATACTCAATTTTTATTACTAATAAAATAAGCAAAAGTAATAATGAATTATGATTTTTAGCTTAATTGGTGAAAGGCGATCCCCTTGGGAGGGATGTAAAGGAGCCATAGGTCACGGGTTCGATTCTCCCTTGAGGCTGCATGCCAATAAGAGGGGATTAAAAAGAGCGAATGGCCGCCCATGGCAGAGACAATACCTGAATATGTGAATCCCGAGGGGGTTGTCACAAAAAAAGGCGCCTTTTTTGTGACAACCCCCTCGGGATTCACATATTCAGGTATTGTCTCTGCCACATTCGCTTTAATCCTGCTATGGCATGCGACCAGAGAAATCCAGGCTATGGCTTTATCCTTCAGATCGCCTGATAAACTGCTAATTGGTGAAAGGCGATCCCCTTGGGAGGGATGTAAAGGAGCCATAGGTCACGGGTTCGATTCTCCCTTGAGGCTGCATGCCAATAAGAGGGGATTAAAAAGAGCGAATGGCCGCCCATGGCAGAGACAATACCTGAATATGTGAATCCCGAGGGGGTTGTCACAAAAAAAAAAATTTGGACCATTTCTCGATTTGTGCGTGTCATCCTTGCCCAGGGGCCATGCGGCGTAAGGGTTTTTCCAATTAAAGTGACGTTATTGATTAGGGGATTATTTTAGCTTTTTCAGAGTCGCCACTTGGAATTGAGTTACGGTGTTCCAAGTCACCTTTTTTGTTTAATCCCTAATCAAAAGGAAATGACTCTTTGTTTGGTCTGCGAACGAGTTCGGGTAAGGAATTCTGTTGACCAAGGGGAAGGTATTAGGCATCCCTCGAGTCCCGTGGTTCTAGCACGGTCGCTTTATGGACATTCATGACTTAAACTAATTTATGAATATTGTATTATTAAAACAAATGTATTTACCCTCATTCTTTGATTTATATTAACATATTTAAAATTGCACTTTACACATTTTTATTAATTATTATTATTTTATTTGTTTTTTGCTTTCAACATTTGCATGCTTCTTAATTTCTCTCTTTTATTTTATTTTATTTATTTTTATTTGTTTTTTTAATACTAATTTTCACGTTTTTTTTTGGTTTGTTTAACTTTCCTTTTTTAATTTTTTTCTTTTTTTACATTGATTTTCTTCTTTTCTTTTCTTACCCTTTTAATAGTTTTGTTTTTATGATAATAATAAAATATCTTATATATTTTTAACACTATACTTTTTGTATTTTCATTTTTAAATATTTTTTTTTACTTTTTCGTGTACATTTTTTACATTCTTTTATTTTATATATATATATACATATATATATTTTATTTTTTTATTCTTTTTAATTCGGATGTCCTTTCATCACTATTTCTTTTATTTTTCTGTTATTCACGTATTCTGCCTCTTTTCCTTATTTCATTTTTATTGTTATTATTTTTCCTTATCTTTTTTCTTTCAATTTATTATCCTCTTCTTATCCTAACAAGTTTATTATTATTATTTTTTAATAGAATTTAAAAATAATAATGTAAGACAACACACATAATATAATATAAAATATAATTTAATACATTTCTAAACACAACCAAACAAAGAATTTATTCAAATTAGTAAGACATGAATATAAAAATTTGAATAACTACACATATTATCATTAAAAACTAAACATGGAAAATAAGAACAGACTTGGACAATAATTTTACTTAAGCATGAAATAAACTACGAGTTATTTAATATGAAATAAACTACGATTTGTTATAGCAATTTCATACAAAATATAGCTATATAAGGGATCTAAACATAAAGTTGGTATGAAATATTTTAACAAACTTCATATAAAAACATAACGATTTAACCACATGTGAAATTTGACAACTTCAATATATTGCAATCAATGCTTGTATAACATGATATTAGAAGATCAGACAAAAAACAGAGAGCAAAAAGACGAGAACAAAAAAAAAAAAAAACGGAAGAACTAATATTCAATAATGAAGAAAAAATGATTAAAATTATTATTTGAGCAATATCATTAATCAATAATAATAATATGATTTAAAGAAAAAAATTTAAAAAAGAAGTAAAAAACGCCCGGGAGTACGTTTTTACGCCCAGGACTTACGTTTTTATGCTCAGGGCTTACGCCTCAAATTTTAGGACTTACGCCTTATGGATCCACGTTTTTAATTTACGCCCCAGAGCGTTTTTGGTACGCCTCGACCCGAAACTCGCCCTGGGACTCGCCCCAAAAACGTTTTTGAAAACACTGGTTGCAACAATGCTTACTAAGTATTGATACTTAAGACTTTTGGCCCTTGAAAACACTGATATTTACATGTCTCTCTTCCTCTTTCGCTATAGTACAGGGTCCATTAATAGCTTAGTACTTTGTTTACAAAGTGAAGAATATGCACTTGGCTTGCTAAAAAATCAACTAATTTGGGTTAAGCTAAAGTAGGCATGATGCATTTACTTCATCGCGTCACTTTCGACATCAGGAAAGTATGGAAATTATGACTATCAAATCACACTAGAAGCAATGAAATGGTAATAATGTGCGTAAATACATACTTAGCCAAATAGTTAGACCAGTGCAATTGATGAGATACAACACACCTTATTGCCGGTTTTGGCAACCCTGAAAGGATTGGCCATATTTAGCATAAAAAATAATAAAATGGATGATATGTAACATCACAGTAACTACACAAAGATAATATGACAATCAACTAATAAATTCGTAAGATAAGGAATCACTACAATTAAATTGAAATACATCAAAAAGCAACAGGAATACAGAACAATTAATGTAATGCAAGGAAACAGAAAACAAAAGTTAGACATTCAGAACATTATGATTATCAAATACCAAATTTGATAAAAACAACTTTCACTTCCACTACCTTCAAACAACCACGAGCTTTGGTGAAATACCCTATCATCTTATCACATTCTTCATTATTGTATCGATAAATTTTGTAGTCCAGATACTCATTAAGTCCATAAGCCTCCATTCCTCCCAAGACCCACCTGAATTGACAGAATTCCCTTAGATCAAAATAAGTGATTCCCTGTAATTTTGAACATAAAACAAGTGAGAGATCCCCAAGATCTGTATTTTGTCAACTATTTGAATCATACAAAATCAGATCATTCCTCCTAGTTGAAAACAAAATGTCAGTGTTGTTCCTAAATTTAACAACTTTCTCCATACCTACAAAAAAATTTATACGGTACAATCTACTCCAAGATTCCAAAACTCCACACTGTTTAGTCATTCATACTTCACATAATGTGCCATTTATCTCCCTCTGATAATGAACAACAACAAGTTATTCCTCAAACAACATAATCAATAAATTTATTGGAGTTACACCAGCTAAATCATCCGGCAACATAATCTCCCTAAACACCTCATCCGCTATACTAAAAGACATAATAACTCCAAATTCAACATCCATTCAGAACCACATCATCCGCAATCCAATGTACAACTCCATTAACAAAATCCCGAGACCACATAACCTCCACCATGCAATGGTTAATCTCAACTCCTACAACTCTCCTCCAAACCCCACTATTATTATAAAAAAAAATTCAATCTTAGGAGACCATTATACCCGAACATAATGTTCGCATGATACACAAGTCTAATCAACTTATAGTCATCAGTCTCAATCATATCAACACCAAATCTAAGAACAATCACATGAGGTGACTAAGGCTTAATTGAAGGCACAGGTAAACTTATAAATAGAAGGGTTTCATAGAACAAGACTCTGCAACTCACCAAGAAAATAATCATACAAATACACAATGTCAGCCAAATTTTGAAATACCTTTCTTGGCATTTGAAAGGGAAATTCAGTTCCTACTTAAGATGCAAGGAAAAGGTCGATTCTTGAAACAACAAATGGTGTTCTCTTTTGCGAGTTCTGACGTAACAACTAACAAGAAAGGTGTTGGAATGTGGGGTTTGGGCGAGGTGAGCGGAGATGAAAGAAAAAATGGTGATGAGTGAATGCGATGATTTGCAAACAATTGTGAACCGAATTAAGGATTTAACAGGTAGTTTCGCTAGAATTTCTCTCAAAAGTTCGGAATAAAAGTAGGCAGATTCAGAATTAGTCATTGATAGATTTTGAGAGGAAAATGGAGAAACAGGAAGAACCATTGTTGTGGAAGACAATTTTTATAAAATTTGCTTTAAATAAATAAATCTCTATGGGGCTGGGGCAGATATAACTTTTGAGGGGCAGGGTAGGACGAGGCAGGGAAGGATAAGTTTAGATATTTTTTTAATAAAATCATGCGGTGCAGGACGGGTTGCAGGTTTAGAGTAAATACTAAAATTGCTAAGCCATTTCTTTTACTTATAGGGAAAAAAAGCAAGAAGATAAGTGAAATAAAGCGATTTTTAGCATTTATTCAAAAACTGCAACCCACCCTGCACCGCATGATTTTTATTTAAAAAATATCTAAGCTTGTCCTACCCCGCCTCGTCCCGCCCCGATCCTCAAAAGTTATATCTTCCCTAGCCCATTGACATCCCTATATTTCAACCAAATTTTACAACAAATGTCTTCCACAACTAGGGTTCTTCTTGTCCCTCTTACTCTCAAATTTGACAAACGACTAATTCCGACTCTGCCTACTTTGGTTACGAGCTTTTGAGAGAAATCCAACTGAAACTACCTGTTAAATCCTTAATTTGATTTACAGTTGTTTACAAATCGTACCATTCACTCGTCACCAATTTTCCTTTCATCTCTGCTCACCTCACCAATCGTGTGTTTGTATGATGAGTTGCATGGTGAGTTGCGGAGTCTTGTTTTGTGGAACCCTTTTATTCATAAGTTTATAAGTATACATATTCCTTCAATTAAGACTTAGTCACCTCATGTGTTTGTTCTTGGATTTGGTTCTGATTTGCCTGAGATTTATGACTATAAGTTGGTTAGACTTGTGTATCATATGAATATTATGTTCAGGTATAATGATTCTCTTGATATTGCAATTTATTCAATTAATAGTGAGTTTGGAGGAGAGTGGTAGGAGTTCAGATTAAATATTGCATGATGGAGGTTATGTGGTCTCGGGCTTTTGTTAATGGAGTTGTACATTAGATTGTGTATGATGTGGTTTCGAATGGTTGTGGAATTCTGAGTTTAGTTATGTCTTTTAGTATAGTGGATGAGGTGTTTGGGGTTATTATGTTACCGAATGCTTTAGTTAGTGTAACTCCAACAAATTTACCGATTATGTTATTTGAGGAATCACTTGTTTTTGTTAATTATAGGAGGAAGATAGATGGCGCTTGTGTGAATTATGGGTGATGAAGCAGTATGGAGTTTTTAGAATCTTAGAGTAGATTGTACTGTATATATTTGGTTGTAACTATGGAGGAAGTTGTTCGATTTAGGAACAACGGTGACATTTTGTATTCAACTAGGAGAACTGATATGGTTTCTTATGATCCAAATAATGGAGATCTTGGTATTCGAGGGATGTCTCACTTGTTATGTTTAGAATTACAGGGAATCACTTATTTTGTTCAAAGGGAACAGTGTCTACTCTGATGGGTTTTGGGGAGGAATGGAGGCTTATGGACTTAATTAATAGCTGGACTACAAAACTTATCGATACATAATGAAGAATAAGATCAAACGATAGGGTATTTCAGCAAAGTTCATGGTTGTTTCAAGGTAGCAGAAGTGAAAGATAGTTTTATCAAAATTGGTATTTGATAATTATAATGTTCTAAATGTTGAAGTTTTGTTTTCCATTTACTTGCACTACATTAGTTGTTATTGTATTCCTATTTCTTTTTTATGTATTTTCAGTTTAATTGTTGTGGTTTCTTATATTTATGACTATTAGTTGATTGTCACTTTATCTTCTTGTAGTTACTGTGATGTTACTATCTGATTGATTTAATTGTTTTAGCTTTTTTGAGCTAAATATGGCTAGTCCTTTCAAGGTTGCCAGATCCGGCAATAAGGTGTTTTATGTCTCATCAATTGCACCGGTTAACTATTTGGCTGAATATGCAGTTGCACATTATTACCATTTCATTTCTCCCTAGTGTCGAAAATGGCGTGATGAAGTAAATGCATAATGCTTAATTTAGCTCAACCCACACTAGTTGGTTTTTTAGCAAGCCAAGTGCATATTCTTCACTTAGTAAACCAAGTACTAAGCTAGTAATGGACCATGTACAATAGCGAAAGAGAAAGAGACCTATAAATATCAGGGTAGCAAAGGGCCAAAAGTCTTAAGGATCTATACCTAGTATGCATTGTTGCGACCTTGTCTTTATTCTATTTTTCTCATTCTAGATTGTCTAAACAACACAAGCATGGATAGTTCTCCTTATCTTTTTGATATGATTGGGTGCAGTGTCCCCCTTTTTTAATCAAGAAAAATCATTATTTTGATCTAGACAAGCACCATGGGTCGAAATCCAACAAAACCATCTAAACTTCATACCGTCTTCAATTGTCCATATTTGCAGCCATGGCCAAATGGATGCATTTCAAAAGCTGGACCTAAGCATATTATATGAGGACTTAATTGTATAAATCAAATATTCCGTTACATATTTTCAAGTATATATCACTCGAAGTTTGATTTCGAGTTCCATTACATGATTCAGATGTTGCATTGCTCCATATAGCAGTTTGTTAAAAACTAGGTCATTGCTAGTACAAAGAGGTTCACACAAGATATTAAAAACAACAGGACTAAATGTTCCTCATCAGCTGATTCTTCAAGAAATTTCCAACTTAACATATCATAGGCCTTTTTGACATCAACTTTCACGAGGCATCTATGAGTTGTCTTTCTAATGGTTGAACAAATAATGGCATATAAGCACATTATGAATCATAGATCTTCCTAGAATAAAGTCTGCATGGTTATCTGCTACTATATGAGCATCATCTTCCTTGAGTCTACTTGAGCATTATTCTAATACACACTACCTAACGACAACTACACCGCAACATGATATTTGTCTGTATTGACTAGCATTTTCTTGGACAATGAACTTCTGGAATGAGGGCAATATTAGTAAAAGTGATTAATAAAGTTGTTCGCCATTCCTGTAAAAAAATCAACAACTTTTTCATTCTTCCCAGTCCCAAACATGCAATCTTCACATCCTTGTATGTGTGAACTCTTTCATTGGTGCTCATTAGTAAGAGTATTAGCTTTGACTCTACTTGAAGTTGTCTCACCTAAGATGTCTTTATAGTAGTCTACAAACACTTTAGTAATGCTTTCAGAATTAGTTTTCAACTCTCCATGTGCATCTTTAATCTTAGTTTTCAACTCTCCATGTGCATCTTTAATCTTAGTTTTCAACTCTCCATGTGCATCTTTAATCTTGGATTAGCTTTGTGTATTATTAGTACTTGTTTGGTACACTTTTTTAGCCATGTATAGTAATACTTGTTTGGTACACTTTTTTAACCATGTATGACAAACACTCGTTTATTACTAATACCAAGCATCAGAATTGATCAATGACATAACTACCCTTCAAATCCCTTTCAAGACATTTCCCATTTCACATGCTCTCTCGGTGCATGTTAGCATAACTTACGACAGGCATGAGCAAGAGAGCTCGCATGCCATCGTTGAAACAGAGTTTCTATTACACAGTAGAATCCTCCCAACTTGGGACATGTAACAAGCAACATGGTAAATGAATATATTTCTCCTCTAACAGCATTTGAAACTGATTTCAAGCTACCAATACAGCAAAAAGGAACCATTTCGCTGCCTTTGGAAAAGACAGCACTCTTTTATTCTTGGCTGACAACAGGGCAAACTTCAAAAACAGTTTCCCTGTGTTGTATTAGAATTTTGAAGCACATCTCCAAAATAAACAACTTAATTAAATCTGGATTGCTAGTTATTTGTTCACGCACGATTAACCAAATAAAGAAAGTGGATGATACATTGTCAAATATTATTTGTTCACGCACGATTAACCAAAGATTTTGGTTATACAAGGGGCTATATCAATGCTTCTATAAACATATATATTGATTAGTATGCCAGACAAAAAAGACGATCATTGAATAACATCAATTCAGCTGCGTAAATACATGAACGGCTGTATTTCACAAAAATAGACAGAACGAAAATCTAAAACATTATACCAATTTAACAGCTTCAAAAACCAATATCATACAGTTAGGAGGAACTATGGCCAAAAACACTTGTGACGAATCCCAGACAGCAGTAAAGAAACTAGTCAGCATCCACCGAGGTGATATCTTTATTCACAATCTGCAAAGGATAGTTCAAGGTTAATTAGCAAAGGCCATTTGGAATTTCGGAGTTGACCAAATGGCAAATTTGTCAAATTGCAACAAGCATCATGTATTAATGTAAATTAGACAGTTTCTATTTGTGGGAATGGTTGCTAGAGTTATCACCCAGTTTCCCAAATAGGAAGAAAAAAAGCATATATTTTATTGATGCACGGACTGTGGTACATTGGGAATCTAGCGGATACATTTCTTGCAACAAATAATGATATCCATACAAACCTACTCTGGGAACCATAGGGACGCAGCAAAAGCTTATTGACACAATGATTCAGATTGACAGTTCAGTTCATAATCCAGGTGAATGCAACTCGATACAACAAGCAGTATCCTTGCAGCAGACTAAAATAGGAGATAATGGCATACTAAAACCATAAGATGCAACAAAAGTCTGAATAATACCTTTGCTATATGCTCTTTCATTCCATCATTAATTGGCCCATCTAGTGACCTCTCAGCAAGTTCATAAAACGTTGCATTACCTTCTGGACCATTAACTCTCTCTTTGTGCAAGTATCTGTGGATGTGAAAAAATCAGAACATAACGAAGAACTGTATGACATGGACATGAAATCCTCTGGTTTGACAATTCTAACCTTTGTTGAACAATTGCTTCCAATGCTAGTTTGAGATTTCCATAAACAGGATGACTTTCATCAGTTTCAGACAATCCCAGTCGTCTCAAATGATGCCAAAGATTTTCTTCAACACAATGATAGCAGCAAATGTAAGCTTCATTCGTCTCATTAGATATTAGGAAGTAAAAGACATGGAATAACTAGGAATTGAAAAATATGTTCAAGCAAAAATGAAATTGCAAATATACCTTCATTAATTTTGCCTCCAGCAAGACGAACAATGCTAGTAACGACAAAAGTAAGAGCGTTGACGTGTGATCTATTTTCATCTTCCACAAATGCCTTGTATACATCTGCAGGTAGCTGACTTCTGAGAATATATGACTTTGCATCAGCTGCCACTGTCCATCATGAAAAAGTCCATGTTGAAAATACACAATTCAACCACAAAATACACCAGCCTATGATTCCGAATAGATTAACAACACTAAAACACTTTGCAGCTTAGAATGAAGAATTCCATTTTTGCAAGCCTCAATTATGAATACGACTAACACACACTAATCTTATACAAATACATCACAGTTCCAACTTTAGTTTGTTTTTGAAGATTACTTATTACAAGTAGCAAATATCCACACTTTGTACTATGTATCTAGGGATAATCAGATGGAAAATCCAAGTATCGCTCACAAAAACCTCATCCCTCACCCACCCACACCCAACAATCGCAGATTGATTTCCCTGTTTCATTCAAACACAGATGATATCCACAGCCTCATAAGGAGAGAATTGCAAGCTCTCTGCAAGAAGTGAAAGAACAAAATCAGAGCTAGCATCACAATGTCACCATGGCCAATTGTCTTCAATCTATTGAGTTTGGTGATGGGATTGAAGAGGCCTTGAAAACAAGTGAATCTGATATTGCAAACCCATCCATGGAGTATCCTGGAAGTCAGAAGCAGTAACAAGTGTACCACGAACTGGTTCCCAAACTATAAAACATAACATGACTTGGAAACTTTGGAGACCTTGACAAAGAGGAGCATTGGTAAGAGACTTCGATGAAGCCCAAAATGATATGCATGAGACACCTGCATTACCAACTACCAGAAGATGGGTGTAAGTAACAACTTCACTTCGCACTAAGCTGGAAACAGAAATGAAGGAGTGTGAACCAAAAGAGAAGACCGGGGCAAATTGAAGAAGAAAAGAAAGACGTTCCAAAGACATGAGCAGCGGTTCTCACTAGCCAGAGAAAGGAAGAGAAGGCAAAAAGTTCAGTTAGGAAAGTCTATAGCACTCATCAATCAGTGAAGTTAGCTGGAAACCTATGCAGGAATCAAGCACACAAGAAAATGAAGAGTCAGGAACCATCACGTTTGATGCATTTTTTGAAGAAACTTATGAAAGTTTAGAGGTGGACTCTGAGCAGAATTCTGTTCAATAGACTGAAGAATTAGACAAAATGGTTTTGATTTGAAATCATTTGAGAGTTTGAACATGAAGAATAAATCAGATACTGTATCAGGTCAAGATTCAAATACCTTGGTACAACATGAAGTAGACATGGAAGATGGTTTTCAACAAGACACTGGCAGTGCCCTGGTATTTGTTGCTTTATATACAAAAGCATAAGAGGGCTCAAAGGAAGCCACACTTGGTCACAATAACAACAGATCTGAAGAGAAGAACCGATGGAAGAATCTGAAATTGATCATGCTGAGGCTAAAAAGGAAAAAGATTTTCAGAACAAAAACCAGAACTTGGGTGATGATATGAATAGTAATTAAGATGGCAATGTGGTTCTGACCAAACAGCCGCATGAACAGGATGAGCCCCATCGTGGTGATACATCTTATTTGAGGCAGAAAATGGAGACGAAGAAGATAATTTTAATCAGATATTTGAATGTCTAGTGGATGAGGCTGCAGAATGTAAATCTGACGTTGCAGGAAAACAAGAGTTGATGGAAGAACTTGTGAGTGACAATCCAGAACAAACATAGATTTCCATGAAGAGGCGCAGTGCCTGAAAGATACTGCAAAAACTAACATGGAAGATACTAGAGAAGAAGAGCCCATGGAAGAATATGAAGTTTATCATTCTGCATTGTGTCAACAGTGAAGTTTTATCATTCTGCATTGTGTCAACAGTGCAGCTCATGGTCAGGAAGTTGCTGAGAAAATCCCAAGGAAGAATATGATGTTGATCATACTGAGGCTAATGTGGATGCACCAGCTGCTGCTATGGAAGTCATTGGACAAGAAGAACTTATTGAAGAATCTGAAGTTGATTATGCTGAGGCCTCTATGGAGAGTGAAGCTCATAGTCTCCAGCCCTTGTTTCTCTCATACCTGATGCATCCCAGGATAGTGAGTGTGAGATTAAGGTGGGTGGAAGTCACAGTATTTTCATGTTTCAGACACTAGTCAATACTGTAGAAGCTGTTGGACAAGAAGAACCCATTGAAGAATCTGAAGTTGATTATGCTGAGGCCACTATGGAGAGTGAAGCTCATAGTCTCCAGCCCTTGTTTCTCTCAGACCTGATGCATCCCAGGATAGTGAGTGTGAGATTAAGGTGGGTGGAAGTCACCAGTGTTTTCATGCTTCAGACACTAGTCACTACTATAGAAGTTGTTGGAGAGAACAATCAGGAATTGATCATGATGAGGGTAATGTGGATGGTGTTGTTCATGTTCTTTGTCCCTTGGTGTATCTCATATCTAATGCTGCCCCACACATTCTTCACTGCCGAACTGAATACTATGCAAAATCCTGCAGCCTTGGCAAGAAGACGCCAGAATGTATCACTCAGACAAGCTGCCTGACACTAGTGAAGAAGTCTTCAAGCAAGACACCACTTAAAAATCCATCAGCAGTGACAAACATAAGGCAGATACTTGTTACGGATTAAAAGGAAAACTTGGTTCATACGAATGAAAGCGAAGGCTACTATTTAAAACAATCAACACCCACATAGGTGGTCACATTTGTGATGCGCATGCAATTTCTGCATTTCTTCTTTGGAGAAGGCCAAAACAAGCATGTTCACTGTGCCAGTCACGCCAGGAGGGTTTTAGAATTGCAGATATGTCTAGGAGCATGCGCATATGATGACAGGATATGCTTGCAGCTTATTATCATGCTCTGTTTTCCCACTATATAAAAAAAATATATGCTAGGGACACGACTTTGTAGTTCCATAAGCACAGTATTATTTTCTAGCCATGTTTACTTTTTATCTTTTATGAATTGTGCTTCTGGTACTCACTTAGCTTCATCGTCATGATCAGAACAAGTTTGTTTTCTGGTATACTCAATTTGGGGTTCGCACACAAACATCGAACGAGGACACTATAAAGAAAATTGTTGATTTTAGTACTGTAAGTCAACTTACTTCTGGTCTTTGGCTTTACGTGAATTTGACTGCCTTTTCGATCTATTTTGTGTTCATCATCCAGAGTTGAAGGTTTTTGGTTTTGCTACTGCCACTTGGCTCGTCCATCAGCATTGCCCAGCCCAACTTATTTGCATCTTTTCAAGGAGGGTATTCTTCCTTTATGGGAGGTTATAGTTTTGGTGCTCATGCTAACTATTGCATTTCTGTGTCTTCAATTTTGTTTAAGTCCTTAACTATGTATATCTCTTACCTGAGTTAGGGCCTGTTTGGATTGGCTTTTGGCTTACAACTTATAAGCCAAAAGCCATAAGTTAGGATTTCTAACTTATGGCTTTTGGCTTATTTTTGTTATTTTGGCTTAAAATTAAGTGCTTATAAGCACTTTTTAACTTTACCCAAAAGCCAATCAAACGGGCACTTAATTTCATGATTATATTTATATTTGTCTGTGAAGGATGCTTCTTATTGCCATGGTGGGAAGTGGATAACTCGTTTTAAAAAGGCTGTCTCAGGACATTATTTGGAGGACCTGGTAAGCCAGCTGCCCTGTGATTGTTGTTTTCTGTAAACTTAACTGGACCTTTTTTGCAGGGAAATGAAGATAAAAAGAAGTTTCATCTAGTCAAGTGGGAAGAGGTCATAAGAAACAAGAAAGAGGGGAAGCTGGGGATTAGGTACATGAAGAAACAAAACAAAAGCCTAATGTTGAAATGGCTTTGGAAGTTTATGACAAGAGAGAATATGCTATGGAGAGAGGTGATCAGGGGAATATATGAAATGGGGATTAGGTAACTACACCATATGGATGTGGTATCTGGTGGGCAGTAAGAAATCTTTGGCCTCTGTTTCGTTCTAGAATAAGATTCCAGGTGGGTAATGGAATGAAGGTGTCATTTTGGGAGGATAGATGGATAGCCCTAAGAACCCTGAAACAATTATTGCCAGACTTGTATACACTAAGCTCTCAACAAAACGCAACTGTGGCTGAAATGTGGACAGGACAGGGGTGAAACTTACATCTTAGGAGGAATCTAAATGATTTGGAGATGGGAACATAGTGGCCTTCCAGGATATAATGGCACAATTCAGCAATCTGACTAGGGAAGAAGACAAGGTTGTGTGGAAGATCGGCAGCAAAGGGGTTTTCAGTGTCAAATCAGCTTATAAAGATCTCAACCATTCAAATTAAATGACAGGATGCAGCTCTGACCATGGCAGATGATTGGAAACCCAAAATCCCATACAAGGTAAACTGTTTCACATGGTTACTAGCAAAGAAGTGCTCTCACAAGAAAATATAAAGAAGAGGAAGTTCCAACTATGCTCAAGATGTTATTTGTTTGGGGAACAGGCAGAGTCAGTCAACCATCTCTTTTTGCATCGCAAATGGACAGATCAATTATGGAGAATATTCGGCAGCCTTAGGATGGGTGAAACCAAGAAGCATAGCACAACTCCTAAATTGTTGGATCAATATAGGCAATACTACAATTAAGGAGGAGAGATGGAGGATTGTCCCAGCTTGTATATGGTGGAGAGTGTGGAAAGAAAGGAATCAAAGATGTTTTGAGGGCAAGAAGAACAATTTGCAGAATTCAAGATGAATTGTATAATTTAGTATTTTTGGTGTAAACAGAAAGTTTAAGTACAGGCAGAAGAACTTTTTGATGTTATAGACTATTTGTGACAAAAAGCACAGATGGAGTCGGTCTAGTTTGTAATACTTTTAAAAGAGGAGAGCTACTTTGATGTAGTATACCTGTGGATAAATAGGAAAAAAAATCATCATTCTCAAAAAAATATCAAGTGCAGAAATAAATTTTTAACTCAATCCTATGGGTAGCCATGACAAAATTCAGATCGTAAGCTTCAGACAATATAAAACATGAATACCTAAACAGAGAGGAAATTTCTAATTCCGTTTTATGCAAAGGAATGCTGATATGCCCATTAGCAAACAATCTCACATAGATTTCCATAACTAAGCACTAGAAGCTGACAAAAGAGGATAGTCTAGTGAAAAGGACTCTCTCCAACCATGACAAGGGCCTCATCAAGGGGGGAGTTAGAAAAGACGCTAGTTATCCAAGTGGGGTTTAACAAGCAGGCTCAACCATATATAAGAAAAGAGAAGAAGAGGAAAGAGCACTAGAAGCTGAAGTGACTTCACAGATCAAACTCTTACATCAGCATCCTATAATCTGTCTCCTAAAGAATGTGTTGCTGGATATTTCATGCTGCCTTAGATTCCCAGTATCCAACCAAAAAGTTGAGTCAGTTTGAAGTATTCTCATCGTGGAGTATATGCACCGCTGGCAATGGCAATAAACAATCTTTGAAAGATTAAAGCTTGAGGAAGCTTATAAAAATGTTTAAAGAGCTACAGATAACAAAAGATCTTAGCGGAAACGGTGTTGCTAAAATCAAGACAGGAAGCTCAAGATCAGCCTTGCAGACCTAGGTTTGCTACTTCTACGAAACATGTCTAAATTTTTGATGATTGGTATGTCTTGAGTTCTTTGAAAATTTGTATGAAAACTAAAATTACTCAAAAAGATATTCAAATGGAACGCAAGAGGAGTTTTGAATGGTATGCCTGCAGATTTCTTTTTCTTTGTTGGATAAATAAATCAACTACCTAAAGAAATATTCAACACGCAAGATTTTAGTTACTCAGTACAATCAACAATCAACTAAACCAGAATGCTAAACTAGTTTAAGCTATATGAATTCACGGGATCTGTTCTGATATTTTAGAACCCTCATTTCACACCACCCATGGATGCAATGTATTCCCTTCCTAGATGGGTGCATTTTGAGTAACCCAATAGTAGTTTCTATTTTTACATTGTCCATTAACCTAGTGCAACCCATCCTCCTTTACCTGGTTAATGTTTTGCAAGTCAAGAAGAGGCTCTACTTTTTTCTTCTTGAATTTCCCTCCTATAACATCCAATAGATGCTCAGCAATGCATCAAATCTTCTCTATCTACTCCAAACTAAAAATAGAAAGAAACATTGGGAGCAAAATTGGTTGTGTCCATTTTTTTAAGACTCTTGTGTCGGGGCCAGCGACTTATTCCACGGGATACCCCAATAGCAACAGTGGTACCAGATAACTCTATTCATCAAGGCTAGGACATAAAAAAAGAATCACCTAATGTTTTTTTGTTTTTTTTTAGGATTTGAACCTAAGACCTCAGGCCTCTCAATCACTTCATAAAACACTAGGCCACAACTTTGGTTGCTACTGCGGTCTATACTTGAGGAAGGCCTTTTCTCTAAATACCTGATGAGGTGAATAAACAGCACGCTCTTCATAAACTGCCAAAAAAGATAACACGAATTGGCCAATGCTACATACAGTACACATTATTGGGAGTTCTAATCAAATTAAACTTTTGAAATAAAAGAACATTCAATAAAATAAGAAGATAGTTTAAAGAAAACCTTGCTGAGATGAACGAGGGTTTTGAGGAGCGGAAGAGCGAGAGCGTTGAAGTTCCCTCATTTCAAAGCCAAAAATAGAGGAAAGTTTGGATTTTGCCTCATTTATAACAAAAGCAGGGAGATTTCTTTGACGATAATTTTTGCCGGTGATCAATTGGGTTAGCTCCTCCCTCTTTACAGGGCAACTTGAACTCTGTTCACTCTTGAATAATACATACCGAATCACCTCTGCTACAAGCTTGTCTTTCTCCTCAACAGAAATACCAAATTGAGAAAAATCTTCCCCAGAACTAGACATACTGCAATTAAAAATTGGCAATAACTTAAGTAAATTTGAGTTTCTGAAACTGGGTTTGGGGGAAATACAAAATTCCTTTTTTTGTGACGAGAGAAAGCCATGCATAGGATAAAAATCTGCCCCGCACTACGCAAACCTGGTGTGACCCTTGAAAACTCAGTATTAATTAATTTTTAATCTTTGAAAAATTAATAATATTTCCAACCTCTGGAAATCAGTATATTTTTATTTTTATTTTTCTTAATTCTTAAATTTCGACCATTGGAGGCCGGTATTTTATATTTTGTATTTTTTTACCTCCAATATTCCAACATCTTGAGGTCGATATTGTTTATTTTTATTTGATTTATTTATATATTCCAACCTCAAGAGGTCGGTATCTTTTATTTTTTGTTTATTTATTTTTGAGATGCTGACCTCCAGAGGCCGGTTTTCTGCTACAAACAGCAATTTCAGTTATCCACCTGCATATTTCTACCAAAACAGCCCAAAGAGTTGCTAACACCATTTTTAAAAACATACATTGATCTTCATCAAGATAAACTGCATCCAACGTCAAAATAAACTAAAATACGATCAAACAACTTCAAAACTAATTATTTTGACTTAATTCCAACAAATAAATCTACCAACTAAGTCACATTATTTATTTTAACTTATTTAAACAACCAAACATCATTTTAACTAGCTTTCACTAAATTTCACCAACTAAATCACATTATTTATTTCAACTTATTTTTTGGAAACTGATACCACATTATTTATTTGAACTTATTTAAACAACTTAACAACTTTTAATTCTAACTAGTTTTCACTTAAATCCACCAACTAAACCACATTGTTTACTTGAACTTATTTAAACAACTAAATAATATTAACTCTAACTAGTTTTGAATTAATTCCACCAACTAAACCAAATTATTTATTTGAACTTATTTAAACAACTTTAATTCTAACTAGTTTTGACTTAATTCTAACAATTAGATCTACCAATCAAACCACATTATTTATTTGAACTTACTTAAACAACCAAATAACTTTAACTCTAACTAGTTTGAATTAATCTCACCAACTAAACCATATTATTTATTTGAACTTATTTCAACAACTAAACAACTTTAACTCTAAATAGTTTTGAGTTAATTCCAACAACTAAATCCACCAACTAAACAACATTATAATTTCTTTGAACTTATTTAAACAACTTTTTAATTCTAACTAGTTTTGAACTAATTCACCAACTAAACCATATTGTTTATATAAACTTATTAAAACAACTAACAACTAAATTCACCAACAAAACCACATTATCTATTTGAATTTATCGCAACAACGAAACAATTATTTAACTCTAACTAGTTTTGACTTAAATACACCAACTAAACCAAATTATTTTAAATAATGAGTCAAACTGGCTAGGGGTTGACCAAACTTTATTTGAACTTATTTCAACAACTAAACAACATTATCTATAACTACTTTTGAATTAATTGCAACGACTAAACCCACCAACTAATAGGATCAAGAAGTGTTGATGTTTATGCTTATCAAACACAGTATTCCTAAATTAAACCTTAGAATAAACACTAGATGGACACAAATCGATCTTGCAAGAAAATCAATTTTGTCATCAATAGGATCAACTAGTGTTGGTACTTATGCTTAACAAATATATTATTTTTGAATTAAATCTAGGTGTGAACAGTGGATGGACACAAATTGATCTTGTAAGAAAATCAATTTTGTCATCAAAGGATCACCTAGTGTTGAGTACTTATGTTTAACAAACACATTATTCTGAACAGTGTTCTGGACGGCGAAAGGCGATAAAAGGCAAAGGGTCTGCCACGCCACAAGGCAAGGCAAGCGGTGACGCGTTCGTCTTCTTGAAATGTGATACCAATTTATACAAAAAGTTCAAATATTTTATTGCATATGTAAATAATCAAATTCTCAATAGCAATAACACATTAGCAAATATTGAATTTGGATGAGAAAAAAACCGAAAAAAAAGTCAAACAGAAGTGAAGTGACTCTGAAGTCTGAAGTAGAGGAAACAAAATTAAGGAAGAAAGAAGATATCTAAAGAAATATGTATTGGTTGGACTTTGGAGTAGCCGGAAAAGTCTGGTTGGTCGTCGAAGGAGTCTAGTCGAAAACCCTAAAATTACCCTTTTACTTTTAAAGCCCTAGATTGGTCGCATTTTTTTAAGATAATACAAAAGGTGTTCCCGACTTTATTGCCTCAGGTCTCTCATCTTTTGTCACTATGGTGTCGCCTTTTGGAAATCACCTCGCCACAAAGCTCAAAGGCGATGAAGGGTCGCCCTGCTTCGACTCTCGCCATTGTCGATGAGGCGATAGCCTTTCACAACACTGATTCCGAAATTAAAGCGTAATATCAACATTAGATGGACACAAATTGATCTTGGAAGCTAGTGTTGGTACTAATGTATGCAAACACATATTAAAGCTTAGTATCAGTACTAGATGGACACAATTTGATCTTGCAAGAAAAATCAATTTTATCTAGTGTTGGTACTTATGCTAAGCAAATACATTATCACCTAATCTAAATCTAAGCAAACACTCGATGGACAGGAACAAATTATCACAAAATTAAAGTTAAGCATCAATACTAGATGGACACAAACACATTATATGAAACAATTGTACTTGAACTTTAGAAATTTAAACACAGATATGCTGAAATTAGTTTTTGAAATGTTGTGCGCTCGAGGAGTTCAGAAGTTGAGTCCTTATCAATGTGCGCATGTTAGTGGGTTCCATACTTCAAAGCTAAAATGGTTTGACTTGATTCTTCTACTTCATGCAGCCTTTCAATTTTCATATGTGCATACATAACATTAGCAGGAGTGACTGAATGTTCTTGCTTCTGCCTGGTTGACTTGAATGGCTCTCCAATAGGACATGGCTATTTATACCTAAGCTCCACTAGTTAATTCTGAGGTTTCTTGTTTGTTTTATCCAGTGGTGTGTTTGTATATGTTTCAAACAAAGACGGACTTTAGGTCAAATAAATGCAGAAGAGCGCTCACTAACTTCCATACAACTGACTCTTGGATAAGATGACTGAGGAATGTCATGAATTACTTGGGAATCAGTATGTCTTCTTGTTTCCATACAAAGATTGTTGGAATGAACTCTATTGTTTCAAAGTGTCAGTTTCATATTGAGAAAAAGGCTGAAGTGAGTCAAGAGTTAATTTTTCTCTAGAGAGTCTAGACTCCTAATAAATCTACATTCACAAACATTATTTGTCCTTCTATCCCAAGTTCGATTATCTAGATTTGCTAGTCTCATATAACTAGAGCTTAAATAAATTTGAATAGTTTTACAGCTCTAATATTAGAGTTATTTACAGAAAATTGTTGGACCATGTAAAAGTCCGACTAAACTTCAATTAGCTTTATTATAAGTACTGTTATGCATATGTGATCAATAATAAAATACCTGGATTACTAGAACTTCGCCAAAGAGGAGAGGAATGGAGATGTGAGGGTCTCGATGTTGTTGTTGTCGTCTTCGATAGGGTTCGCCGGTCCTTACCTTCGCCGGAGTTGGCTTCTCGACGCTCGCTGGTCACAGCAGCTGGCCCCGCTGTTTGTTGTTGTCGTCGTCACTGGAGCGGAGGAGAAGAGATAAAGAGGTTCGCCAGTCGGAGCTGGTCCTCGCGCTGCTTCTGGCCGGAGCGGCCTGCACTTTCTGGCGTGAAGAACGTATAAGAGGCGGCGCTCGGTTGCCGGCTGGTTTTCGCGGCTGCTCGCTGGCCGGCGGCGTTCGCTGCTTCGGCTGAGCTGCTAGGAGAATAGAGACTAGAGGTGACGAAGATGAATGAATGGCTTCGGGTTTTGGTAATTTTGTTGGTTCATTTAAATGATATGGATGATCAAGGTGTGATTTTGTAGTTGACTTGGCTGACCGAATGGTTGAGATTAAAAGAAAGCTGCTGAGAATTTGAATTGAATCAGATAGTTTATAATTAAAAAGTGATGAAAGGTTATAATTGAAATAAACAGATGCCATAATTGACATAAAATTGAAAATGAAATAGGATTGGAAAGGGCTATGAATTAAACAAATTGAACAACATTATAAACAGATGCCATAATTGACATAAAATTGAAAATGAAATAGGATTGGAAAGGGCTATGAATTAAACAAATTGAACAACAGAGGTTATGATTTAAATGATTTAAGGAGAGATTAAGAAAATGCTATTCAATTAATAAAATACTATATAAATTAAATACACCTAAATTTTAAGGAAGAATTAAATAAAATAATTATTTCGAATTTAACTGTGGATCATATATATAATAATTTAATAATAATAATTGATAATTTTTATAAATTAGTGATACTATAATATATAATTTTAGACTAAATCAATTAAGATTTTAAACTCGTAATATATTTTTAAAATATGTATTTGATCGAATAAGTCGGTCAAAATTGATTGTCAACAATATATATATAAAAAAATTAATTTTATTCATCAACAGAAGTTTATCAATATCAAACTTAATACATAAATATCCTTAAATTGATCATCAGTATTTCTTTGATTGATAATATATTTCATATCTGAAACATTATATAAGACTTGATTTGTTAAACTACTCGACGAGTATATAATTCACATATTTCATTCTTCGATGAATTGTCCTTTACATGTCATTGTCTATGGTATGATCACTACACTTGATATTCATTCAAGAGCGAACGTAAAAATCTTGATAGAATTTGCTTTGTATAGTACTTTACGATGTTCAATTGTCTATTTCATAAATTATAAATTTAGTATTATGCATAATAGCAAAATTATGATTAATAGGAATATTTTAAATAGGTCGACCTCTGAATGTCTTCAAATAAAAAAAAAACCGACCTTCGGATGTTACTTTTATTAAAAGTAATTAGATTAAGCAAAAAAATATCGATCTCATTAGGTCGGTGTCACATTAAATTGTAAGATAAATAAAAAAAAATAGTCATGCTAATTAATAATTCTAACATAAGGAAGTCATTATTTACAATTAATTTATTTTTGAACTTATATAAAATCGTAATTCGGAGGACGATTTATTTTAAGTTAATTGAAAATATTAATTCATCAATTTTCTGAAAGTCACATATAAATATTTTAATAAAAATTAATTTAACTACATACTATTTAATTTTATCAACTTTCGAAAGTCAATATTATAATTTTTTTGTTTTTTATTTTACACAAAATCTCCTTCGGAAGACAATTTAAATAAAATTAATTTAAAATATTACTCAATTTTGTTTTTACATTAAATAGAGAAAAAATAAAATATTGTTTATATATTGATTTATTTAATACCGACATCAAGAGGTCAATTTTTATTGTAGTTCATTTTTTGAGAAAAAATCCGACCTTCAAAAATCGCTATTTGATTTTTTCGCTTTATTTTTTCATAAAAATCGACTCCTTGTAGTTGATTTTCTAAAAAAAATATTTTTTATTCTTTTTAACCATACCAATCTTCGAAAGTCGAAAATTACCGACTTTTATTTGTGAACGGTATTTACTATTTTTTTGTAGTGTTCTCATATTAATATAAAAAAAAATATCTTAAATATTCATATAAAAATTTAAGAGAAATGTCAAATGAAATGTTTTAATATTTTAGCAAAATAATGTATATATTTGTTGGTTAGTCGGTACAAAATTATTTTTTTCCTCCAATTAAGTTGTTTATTCTATTCATGTTCTCAACTATATTGATTATTTTCATATTCTCTATTAAAAAAATCAATTAGATTTTCATCTTTCACTATAATTTGTGTTTTTTTAATTATTTTTAACTTAATATGTATTTGTGTCCTCTTCCACTTTCAACCTTCATAATTCTTAATTTTATTTTTACTAATGCGTTGATTACACAATAAAGAAGAAGAAAAAATATAAAAAGAAATAGTGAGATTGTTATTGATGCCAATGTTTGAAATGATTTCGTAGACAAGGGTAATTCAAGGGAGTGAGTTTTAAATATTATTATTGGAGAAATAATTGTTTGTGATAGAGCAAAAGGAATTCAGAGTTACAAGGGCAAAAAAATTAAACAAAACTTTCTAGAAGGCAATAAAAAATAAGGTTCAAATTAGAAAAGGACAATATTTAAACGGAAAGTGTAATAACATGAAAGGTCAATTTTGGAAATTTTGAATGTTTATTTAACTCGAGTTAATTAATCGATAATTCATGAACTAAAGCGATCACTTAATAATATTCTATACGACTTGGCCAATGGGTTAAAGTGAATTAAATGGGTCATAACTGAATAAGAAAAAGAATCAAAAAAAGAAAGAGGCAGAGTGTTTCGGCATTGCGAATTTCGAGCTGCTTCAAGTACTGCATCAAGCGCTCTACGTATTTTTGTTAATTTCTGCATATGAATGTGTGTGAAAATAATATTGTAATAAGTAGGAGGAGAAGGATTTGCTTCGTATGTTTCTGGATCAGATAGGACTATGTATTCCTTTTCTTTTGTTTTTTCAACCCTTAATTCTTTATCAATGTTAGATTTCTATTAAGGGAGTGAAGTGGTGATTGGCCAATGATTCCTTTTTTTTAGAAGTTACAATTTAAGAATTTAGAATGGGTGTACATCATATCACTGTAAGTGGATTAGGTTGTTTGATGCGTGTAATTTTAGTTTTATTTTATTTTCTTTATTATGGTAAGTTTGATCAAAGTTTTAATATATTGGTTGGCTGATTTGAGCATAGATAATTTGATGGGTACTGTGATATACCATGGTTTCACAGTATTTTTAATGTTTTTTCCTTAAGTTTAGTGTGTCCAAAAGCCTTTTCGTACTAATTTTTATGTAAGTTTCTCTTTATTTGCAGGAAATCTGTCTAAAAGATGAATGCGGGGGGTTTTTGAGCAAGAAATACAGAAAAGTACCACCTACGGAGTTTGTGGCGGTTAGTCGTGCCCGTGACGGTCCGTAGGTGGCATCGTAGTTCAGCTGCTGAAGGAAGATAGGGAATTCTGACCAAGTGTGGGGTTACGGAGTGAGTGACGGGCCGTCGTAGACATGACGGTCCGTTCTGCTGGTTCGTCATGAAGATCAGAGAAGTAGTCCGAGTACCCAAATTCCAAGAGTTCAAGTGTTTTGGAACGGAGACCCTCGACGGACCGTTGTGCCTGTAACGATCCGTCATACCTAGGGTAATGAAGAGAGCAGCAGAAGAAATTGCACAAGTATGGGACGACAAAGTCCATGATGGTCCGTCGTGACCACGACGATCCGTCGCTAGGTCCGTCGATCCAGCCGCGTTTTGACAGATTTCCAGTAAATAGAGTCCTTATTTAATTAGGTTTTTATTTTTTATAAATAATTCAAAAAATCTCGTTTTTGAGGTTAGACTCTTGATTATTTTTTAGACTCTTTGTGAGACTCTTGATTATTTTTTAGACTCTTTGTGAGATTTCTTGATTATTTTGAGACTCTTGAATATTTTTAGACTTTTGTAATTGATTGTTGGTGACTTTTGCTGATTAATCAAGTGAACTTTTGGATTTTATTCTTTCTCATTGAAGTAAGTGCATGAATTCTTATATTACATATTTGAATATTGTGATTATGACTATGGGTAACTAAACTCCATAACTAGGGTTGTGGGAACCATAGGTGAATAATGAGGTAAAACCTAACTAAAATAACAATTCTAGAATAGTGTCTTGCATGTATTGATAATTCTTTCGCTTAGAAGTCTTTTTAACGGATGACCAACGTTAGAACTCGCCTTAATGCTACTTGCCAGACCAAGGAGGTAGATAATAGGAAAAGAATTATCAACATAGATTTAGTGTATACTATCTAATAGGCTAGTATTGATTGGTACGGGGTAATAACTTAGTCAAATATCGAATACGATGCTTAATATGAGGTAAATGTAAGGGTCAGTTTAGCAACACACGTAGCCGGACCAAGGTGCAGAGTGAAATTTTCTAGATGCCGGACCAAGAATTTAGAAATACATAACTTATCACTTTGCATGCAAAGATACTAGAAAAGAATAGTTATAGTTAGAATTATCAAGTTATGGACCTGTGGGGAACACGTAAACCCTAGTTACTTTTATTAATTGATTAAACTCCAACATTTGAAGCTGTTAGTTGTCTCTTTTAAATTCGCTTGTTATTTTCATCTATTTAGAAATAGAAAACCCCCCTTTTATCATTTTTGCTTTCCAAGGAAATAATTGACTGAACAATAGTAATAATATATTGAAGTTAAGTCTAAACTATTTTCCTCGTGGGAACGATCCCAACCTCATTAGTTGGGTTATTTACTTGACACGACCACTTTACTTCTTATTTGAGAAGTAAGTTTGAGCGTATCAAATTTTGGCGCCGCTGCCAGGGAAAGTCGCTTTTAGATTAACTTAAACTTATTATTATAGTTTAGTCAATATTTTCTTGATTTTACCTTGTTTTATTGTTTTTGATTCTTGCAGAATCATCCTCATTGTATGCCAAATACACTTAGAGGAAGAGAACCCCTGTTTCTCTACAATCACGAATTAGAGCATACACTGTGCAACATGAATCGAAACTTGGGAATTAATGATGATGATCCAAACCAGAACATCCCAGATCCGGTTGATGTTCATGGTCAGTTGTTACCCGATGCTCCGGGTGAACACCAACAGAGGGGACAAAATCCCGCTCCACAGCCCCAAGAATACTACAGAGGCTATGATAATATAGCAGACTTCGATGTGCCACTTGTCTTGCCCCCTTTACCACAAGGTCACACCTTTGTGGTAACTAGTAGCCTGATGCAAATGTTCACTGCCAGAGGTTTGTTTTCAAGGCTACCTTCTGAGGATCCACATGCCCATATAGCTAAGGTTAGGGCAGTGTGTAAAAGTTGTGTAGGGAGGCCTGACTTGAACTTGGATGTAATAGGGCTAAGAGTGTTTCCTTTCACACTGACGGGAGAGACTGCTATATGGTTCACTGAGAACTGAGCTTGGGTTGATACTAAAACATGTCACTTGGGGGTAGAAAAGATAAATGCAGTTAACTACTAGTCTAAACCACCACCACCTAATGATGAATGCTATTATGCGGAGGATTCCTATGCGGTAAATGAGCAGACGGGGGGTTTCCGACCGAGTGTCCAAGGCTCAAATCAGGATAATTGGCGCCAAGGTCAAGGGAACCAAGGTCGAAACTATGGTAACTATAACCGTGAGGGTCATTATGTCCGAGATAGAAACTACAACCGCGACAACAACTTCAACAGGGGTAACTACGGTAACAGAAATGATAAGAATAGGTCCTATGTCCTTCCTCAAAATCGTGATGTTACTCCTAAGGATGGTGAAGATAGTATGGCACGAGTTGAGGATATGTTGCACAAAATGATGAGGAGGTTCGATGCTAGTGATAAGCACATTAAAAAGTTAAGGAGTGATTTAGCGGGTATTGGGCAAAAAGTCGATACACATGCAATATCGATTAAGCAGATCGAGTTGCAAATGGCCCAATTATCTGGGACTGTGAACACACCGAAATCGAACACTCTTCCTAGCAACAGTGACCAAAATTCAAAAAATGATGCACATTGTATGGCAATCACTACTCGAGGTGGTAAGCAAACCATTGACCCACCTATGCCGTCAAATGAGGAAAATGTGAGAAAGGATAATAATAAGGTGGTAGAGGGTAGTGGTGAAGCAGAAGATAGCACTGGAAAAGATGTAGAAGTCCCTATAAAGGTAATTCTCATGCCTATACCACCACCACCCTTTCCTCAGAGATTAGTGAAAAAGACCGAGGATGTTAAATATCGGCGTTTTATAACAATGCTGAAGCAGCTTTCTATCAATGTCCCTTTGGTAGAAGCTCTAGAACAAATGCCCGGTTATGCCAAGTTTATGAAAAATATGGTTACAAAGAAAAGATCGGTCACTTTCGAGGATGATGATAGATAGCAGCATTATAGTGCTATTGCTACAAGATCTCTCGTACAAAAGAAAGAAGATCCGAGTGCATTCACTATTCCTTGTACAGTCGGGTCATTACATTTTGCGAAAGCATTATGTGATCTGGGGGAAAGCATGAATCTCATGCCCTCTCGATTTACAAGAAGTTGGGTTTGGGTGACCCAAAGCCCACTGCGATGCGGCTACTGATGGTTGATCGAACAGTGAAAAGGTCTATAGGGATACTCCACGATGTGCTAGTAAAAGTGGAGTCGTTCATATTTCCGACAGATTTTGTTATTCTTGATTGTGAAGTCGATTTTGAAGTGCCTATTATTCTTGGGAGGCCATTCCTTGCTAAGGGTAGAGCCTTAGTTGATATGAAAAAGGGGCAGATGAAATTTCGGTTGAACAATGAAAGAAGCGACCTTCAACATTTGTAGGTTTATGAGGCAGAGTGGTGAGCTCCAATTGGTATCTGCCATATCCCACAAAGAAAAGATGAAGAAGGATAATGAACTAAAAAGTAAAAGATGAGAGTTTATGGTTGGGGATTTGGTGCTTTTAGACAGTTCTAGGTTGCGTTTGCTTCCGGGCAAGCTCAAGTCCAAACTGACTGGCCCTTACTTGATTGCAGAGGTAGTGGGTTCAGGGGAACCGGACCACCAGCTTGCTGATCGTTGGCGCTTTGCGCCCCAGGTTTGCTTCACCTACCACTCTTGTATTTCAATTTTTTTATGCATTAGGGACAACTGCATGTCTTTTTGTTGGGGGTGGGGTAAATGGAAAATGAGTGTTAGGGTGAAGTATGAGTAGCCCAATTCACTATGCTCTTTTGGAGTTTTCTTGCCTGTGTTCTTTTTCCCCAAGAGACTGATTATTTTTTTGTTGAACCGGCATGTCTATATCTTGTGTACATTATTTAATTCTGAAGCATGATGGCTAAAATGATATCCTGATAAAATGAAAACGATGCATGACTAGGCATAGTAATTGATAAATGTGTGACTCTAAGCATGACATAGAGGTACACCACCGCATGACCCTAAGTCCAAAATTCGAACTAGATGTCTGATAATCTGGTAGAGTAATGAGATGTCAAGTGAGTGTGAGGAAGATTTGAATAGTCCACTATTTGTACTGAGCTAGAACTTGCCTTGTTAGTCCTGCTAAAAGTAAGCTGTAATAGACAATTAGGAAAGGATCATAGGCCCTTGTTCAATATAGCCCATTTTTAGCCTAAATAAAAGAAAACCAAATGAAATTAATCCTTCTTTGATCCAAATGATTTGAGCGTAAACTAGACCTTTCTTTTTCACCCCAACTGATCTTTTCTGAGAATAATGTGTTGGTCCTGGTCCCTCCTTGGACATGTGCACCTCAACTTATGCCAAAAGCATAAGTTGAGGGTGACTAATGCAGTAAACAACCCTTTTTATGGCCCTGACCCAACTTTGGGTATTGTGTACTTTGACTCATGGCAAAGCCATGAGTTGAGAGTGGCTATTATGAGGAATGCTCTGGAAAGTGAAATTAAAAGAACAAAGAGAGAGAAAGAACAAAAGTAAAGTGACTCAAGAATTAGTTGAAAGAAAAGTGAAATAAATAAATAAATAAAAACAAGCAAGAAAAGAAGAGAGTCACTTACACAAATGAAGAAAGAAGGGAAAATAGCAAGGTAAAAGAATATGGGAAATTGGGAGAAATAAAATGATGAAAAGAGGTATGTTTAGACAATATGTCAAGGAGGGAAACAAGTCATTAAAGTATACCTAAATATACCCTACCTAACCCTGAGCCTATGTTACAAGCTAAGAAAGTCCTATCGTGATCCTAAAAGTTGTATAGCGAACTTAAAGCAGTGAAAATAAGGGCAAGCTTATGGCAATATGTATGAATGAGTGTGAATTTGTTCTGAGAGTGAGCGTTGAAAAGTAATCCTTATATTGAAAAAGAGAAAGGACAAAATATTTGTCATAAATGAAAGCATTGGAAATTGGTAAATGTTCAACGTGGGTTCTGGAAAAATTATAGTGAATAGTTTTTAGGAATATTTTAATGTGTAATGATTTATGTACATAGGTGGATGGAAATTAGTAATTAGAATGAGTATCCAGTGGCGTATTGGGTTTTGAATGTTGTGTTCTTTCCGCGGATAGATAATTAAATATTAGATCTATCGTATCATATAAATACCATTTACATTATGAATATTGGAAAAGAACTGGGACATAACCCTAAGCTTGAAACTTAGGAACTTGATTATAGATTTGGGTGATCTTCTGGGCCTAGGTAAACTTATAGTAATATGGATGTTGTTAGTTTTGAAACATTATTGTGAATATGTACTTAAATTGCATTGGTTTGGAAGCTCGACAAAAAGGGAAGACTCAAATCCCGGAGTGATTGATTGGTTATTTGAGGCAAATGGATTTCTAAACCCTTGTTAAGCGTATGAAATTCGTGTATTTCCTTGTGTGATGTTTGAGAATGATTTGGAGGCTTATTGCTTATTTATTGGTGTTGTATCACAGTTGCATTGTTGTAAATTGTGTCTTGTTGTCAAAATGATTATCTCCTCATTTTTATTTGAGCATGTCATTTGCATTGATCTGAGACATGGTTGTGATAAGTGTTATGTGATAATAGGATGTATCATTTTGAGGATCATATCGTGCGCCGTGATGAATATTATATTTCAAAGGACGTATCGTCGTCGCGATGGTTAGTATTATCGAGGATCGTATCACACTCCGCGATGGATGCATGGACAAATATGTCCACCATGGGTCCCAAGAGACAGTGTGTGTATTTGTATTATAGGTCAGACATGCATCACTGTATTTGACATTGCATTTAGTGGCGTTGCACATTTTGATCATTGATGAACTTGAAATTGAGTTTTGTTGATCTTGTAAGTGATTTTCTGTTAAACTTGTGACTGACGAATATTGAGTTGTTATTGAGAATTGTAATTTGTTAGAGTGTTGTTATTGAGCCGGTTGCTTGTGAACTGTTAGGATGAGCTGGTTTTATGCAGGTTGTAGTGTGGAGGTTCAGATAGGGTGTAAGGAGTACCCGTATTTTGTTCTCTTATCTTGTGATTAGAGGTTTGCTTGTTGGGTACCGTGTGGTTTGATACTCACCCCGTGCTTCAACAAATTTTTGTAGGTTACGAGCCTGGATCTTTGTGATACCTTATATTCTCTTCCTTTCCGAGGCATCTTGTGGAGAATTATGAGGTAGTTGTTTGTCATCTCAGCGAACCTTTCTACTCCTGTTTATGACTTTGTTTTTACTTGAAAGACAACTTCATTTTAGACTTGTGTGTTTTATTTCAATTCTAGTATTTACATTAGAGGCTTGTGCACGAGACAACCAGTTTTGGGGTTTGAATTAAGTTGAATTATTATTGAACTTTTGTTTTATGTCCGCACTTAATTATGACTGAGTTTTAGGTTGACTTGTCTTTATGGGATAAGACGAGTGTCATCACATCTATTTTTGAATAATGATAAAAAATTGATGCCGTAAAATTATTTATCGCAAGTCATGCGCCTCATAAGGTGCGTGACATACAATTAAAAATACTTTAAAAAATAAACGTTGTCAATTGAGTGAAATTGGACCGCACTTTTTGACTGAATAAAGGAACTATAGACTCCCTGTTGTTCTTAGTAAACAAATCAATTGATGGAGACTTTCAAAATATAAAGTATATTTTTTAATTATATCCATGTCTTTTGCTGCCCTTTTTATATATGAGAAAACAAAAATTAATTTGATAATATAGAGTTAAATTTACAATAGGTTATAATTATATATTTTTTGAAAAGAAGCGTTATGTAATAATTTTGCCAAATATAATATGAACCTATTTCAATTACGATGAAAAACAATATTTTTATAGCCTAGAAAATTATTTATCTTTTATCTCCTTTTTTTGATTTTTTTTCTTATTCTTCTCATAAATCAATTTAATTAATAATTTAAAAAATTCTATCATAATTATTAATCTAATTATATATCTCGTGAGTTACAAAAGATCCCATCTTTTTATTTTGAGGAAAGACATAAATTTATCATTGAAGTTGTTTTGAATTTTCAAAAAGACACTTTAACTTTGCGAGTGTCCTATAACCCACAAAACTATCTAAATCTATGATAAATATAACATTTTGACTAATTTTTATACCACTCGTGTTGTCACAACATATGGGCGCGTGAAAGACTGTTGATACAGCTTGCTACCAAGGTAAAATTGTCATTTGGCACTTCCAATTTGCCTTATTGAAAAAACTATTAAAACTCATGTATTATTTAACTTTATTAAAAATAGTTTTTAATTTTTTAAATCTTTTTTCTCATCTTCCCTACCATCATTAGCTTACTGATATTTCTTGAGAATCTATGACTTCATTTTTTTTCTTTTTCTATTTTATCCTTTTTGATGTTTTATATTTAAACTAATGTTATTCAGTTTTATTTTTAAAAAAATAAATTAGTTCAGTGATTTTTTCTCTCTTACAAATCAAGATTGGAATCTGGAGTAGTTAAACTATGAAAAATTCAATTAGAAAGTAAGAGTTAGAGAAAGTGATAATTTAAATGTCAGATTTTGACTTGGTAATATTTGAGTACTTAAATTTTAATTAATTAACGATATTTATTTTCATAAATAAATTAATTGATAGTAATTCGACTGAAAATTAACAGTGCTGCTGCGAGATCTTCTCAGTCACAATGGATTTGATGTTGCTGCAGCACAAAGAGAATGGAAAAGAACAACTCAGTTGAGATGAAGAAGAAAGAGAAAAAGAAAGAACATATCTGAGGTGAAGAAGAAAGAGAAAAAGGAAAAAAGAAAAATAAAAGAAATACAAAAATTAGATAAAAATAATTAAAAATTATTTCAACACGTGGCAAGTGATTATTAGTGCGCGTGACATACAAATATTTTTGTATAAGTGGTATTTAGTGAAAAATGAGGTATATATTCTATTTTGAAATTGTTTAATGAGGTAATAGGATATCCTCAAAGTTAATGTGTCTTTTTAAAAATTCAAAACAACTTCAATGATAATTTTATGTCTTTTCTTATTTATTTTCTCTATTTAAGAACACATATTATCAATTCTTTCTACCAGATTCTTATATTACATATAGTTTAAAGCTAGACCAAAAAAAGAGTGATGCAACATCTTCTATCTTCTTTTGACTGACAATAATATTTATTTTTTAAAAATCAATTTTTGATTTTACTAATCTCCCCTTATATGTAAGTGACAGTCAGAAGGACGAACGCAACATGAAATAATTGTACCAAACGTTCCGTAAGTTGTACATAAATTTGAACTTATTTTTTTTTATTTTTTTATTTTCTACTTAACCACGTGTATGCATTTGAATTTACTATCCCTTTTCTCATAGACATGTATTTGTTTTTACCTTTGTGGGCAACAACTGGTCTCCACATTCATTTTCACTTAAACCCCAAATACTATTCTTCCAACTTCTCTCTTATTCTCTCACTAGGTCGTATCTTTTCTCTCCGACAATGAATTCTTCCGTCTCTCTAATTTTATGTGGATAATGGATATAAATCAACTTTTTGGTTATGTTTTGAAGTTGATGGAGGATGCGATGAGAGTACTTCGCTCCGTATAAGGGTAATGGAACATTTTCTTGTTGATAAATTAGTACTTCTCTCATTGTTATTAATGTATCTCCATTTTTCATGGCCTCTTGCAGTTTGAAGTTTCTTTAATTGGGTATTTGTCAGGAGACTCAGATTATGAAATGGCTATTCAAAGTTACTGTGTGTAAGTGTTTCATCAATTCTTGCTTATATTTTGTTCGAAAGTTTCTAAAAGTACTCAAACTATATCGGTTCAGATATTTGATCCGTTCTTCTTATTTTTCATTCAATCAAATCTATCAGTTAATAATTTTAATGGATGATACATATATTTTTTTACTTAAGTCATGCTTCTTTGTTAATTACTTACAGGAGATTAATTATTTTTTAAACACTTCTTATGAATTAATTTTATGTTTGATATTCCTAATGTAACTAAAGAAGTTTTTCTTTCTTTTCCCTTTTTTTTTGTTTTTAAAACAGGACTTCTATGTAATTTAGCACTACTGGACGATATTAGTAAGTAATATATTGTTTAATTGAACCGAGAATTTTGGTTTAATTGGTACTAATCATTTTAATAAATTATTTTCGTCTTGTGTACCTTTTCCGCTCATATTTGGGGTTTGAGAGTATATTTATTGCCCAACTCCATTAGATTTTTCTATGAATTTATGAAAAGGTTAATATATATGTAACGTGCAATTCGTCTTTCATTTAGCACTTTTCTCTATTGGGTTTCAAATTTAAAAATTGATGATTGCCTGCATTCTACTATGTTATTTTGGGATTTGTTGGGAAGTAAAGCTAAAAAGGTTCGACCCTCTTATTTTGATTTCTCTAATCGAGATCCTGATGCATATAAATACAAATGGTCCAATGGGAGCAAGAGTTCCAAGAACATTTGGAATCTTTGGACTATTAATTTGCAGGTTACTAAAATATATCAACAAGTCTTATTTTCTCTATATTTTTTTTGCACAAATTTTCTTGAATTTAGAGTCTGTAACTTAAAGATATTTGTGTTTATCACTTTAAATAAGTGCATATTTTGGTTATAATGACATAATGTTTTGTTCTGTTAATTTCTTTCACATACTTGATCTACCTAAAATAAACACTATTTTGTGTCGCACATAAGCTTTTGCTTTGAGTAGCAAGGTATATGTCTGTGTCAAACAGCAATGTGCAAAGATAGAGATATTTGTGAGATACTCTAGATGATCTTTATGTTTTGGTGACAATGAGCTGAAAGGGTTCCCTAGGAATATGTTACATTAATAAGACTTTTGTTACTTTACTATCAAGTATCAACAACTCTGGACGAAAAAGAAAATGTCAATTAACTTGGAAACTATGTGCAAGTAAAATAACTTGTTGACCGAACACATGTAAAACTATGAATACCAAATTAAGAAATCACAAAATTGAGGTGTGCAAAAAGAGATAAATGTGATGCTGAAGATGTAAACGACAAAAGACAATCTTCTTTAAGTGGTAAAACCTTTAGTTTCATGGACTCTTCACTTTTGATGCCGCACCCGTATCGGATTCTTCAAAATTACACTATTTTTGACGAATCCGACGCACCCCTTGGCATTTCGAAGAGTCCGAGCAACATAGGTAAACCCTAAGCATAAGTGAAAGTGGATGCTTTTGTTACTTTATACTATTTTTATGAGATTATGAAATCAATAGTGCAAATATATTACTATACTACTATTTAATTGTACTGTGTGGAAGATTGCATAAATTGAAGAAGATTATAAAACATCAATTCTCATGCTACAAGATAGCTCGTCCAATTGTCATATTGTCTAAAGACCATGTTACAAAATTGACTGAACAAACAACACCTAATTTCAATAGCAACTTCACATCACTGCCATGGGAAGAACTTGATAGTATGTGATGTTTTTGTGCTACTGCCCAAGTGATGAAGGTCTAATGGCATGGCTTTGTGCAATATCAATATGATCACATAGATCATTCATATTTTCGTCTCTTACGTCCTGAAGAATTGCCTCTGATGAAACCTCCCTGTATGTTTCAATGCAACAACAGTCTACAATGTCTTCAACAGAGGACAAAGTTCAACAGGAGGATGCAAAACATTTAAACTGGACAGACTGAGAAGTTCATAGAAAGCTTTTATTGCTGAAACTCCCTGCACAAATTCATACAGGTTAGCATTTTCCACGTAGTAATAAAACTCTATTAATTTTGTTTTCATCTTTACGATATAGTATAGGAGCCCTGCCTTCCGACTAGCAGTTATACCTTTTCCTAAAGTCCTTACTAAACCACCAGGAAGTAGAATACTTAGATATAGACGTGAACGTTTTCTAGCTACCATGAAAATCATAGTCGGCAGAGCTTAAAAAGTTCAATTTACTTTCGGACCTTGCCTTAATAATGAAGGAAAAACTTAGGTCTTTTTTTTTAAAAAAAAAAAAAAATTTCTCAGTGTTTACTAGTAACTTTCTCACAATGAAGAAGTGTTTATTACGTGAGAGAAGAAGCTATTGTTGTAACAAGTGAAAATGCTTGATCAGAAATACCTAATATGTTATGATATTAAGAATTCTTGATAAATGACATACAAAGTAACCATGGGAATCTACCACAAAAAATTGAGCATTAGTTATTTTTATGTACTCTTGATAAAATAATGATCATTTTTTAATGTACCAAGATGTTTTTACACTCTCTTTTCCTACCAATTTTTATAGAGTAGAAGGGCATATTAGTTTGACTTGTTTGAGAGCTTATTACAAGACCAGCTGAAAAATAAGTTGAAATGTATTTTTAGGTTTTAAGTTGCTCAGCCTCTTCACAATCAAAAAGAGAAAGTAAGACTTGAAAAGGACATGCTGATTTTAGAATCATACATCTATTTGAAGTATATAAATGCTACTATATCTCCATTGGTAATATGTATTGTTGCTATAAGATCTTTCTTTTTTGGCGTGTGAATCAAGTAAACTTATAAGAATGGTAACAAAAATAGAACAGTAGAAAGGATGGATTGTTTTTTTATGAAAAAGAAAGTGAAATGCGCATGAATAGTAGTCGTTGCACTTGGGTGAAGGTCCTTTTAAGACTAATTGCTCAGATAAATCTGTAACAAATAAACAAAAGGTTTTCTAAAACATTCTTTGTTGAAAACATCTTCTCTTATAAGTGAAGTAGTCAATTGATTTTAAACTCTCTGTGAGATGGGGTAAAAGGAAGTAAGTCAAAACATTTTACCCACACTCCTTTATCTCTGTTTTTATATGTAAAAAAGGTATGGTTCTTTTGAGCTTGATATAGTGACATGAGAATTTTACAAACGTACTTAGTTATACTATCCATTTGCTTTTTTTTTTTTCAAATTTTCTTCTGTTGTACTTCACAATTTTGTGATTGTTTGACAATCTAATAACTATTTTGCAGAGTAACAGTTGATTATTTTTCTTTAGTATACTCTTGATTGGCGACATTAAGTTTCATATTGTTCACAACTTGCAGTAATAGAAGCAATTACAGTTCTCAAGGGAATGGTGAAATGTGCGTGCGCAAAGTTTTTAAAGCCTAATTACATAATTCTATGAAAGATGAACCTGAAACAAAAACTTTTGCGGATAATACTGTTCATAAAGAGGGGACAAAATGAATAAATTATTTCAAAAGGTGTTAACATTTGTCTATGCAATGGAGCTCGTTTCTTTGTGTTACTCACAATATTAACAGATTTTATGTGAACGCTTACCTTTAATGCAATATTTCATTATTCTCAATGAAACCAACAATTGTTAAATATAACTATGACGAGTAATTAAATAGTATAAATTTGCTCAACCGCGTAATTTTTTTCACAATTATTTTAGTGTTGGGCCCGTGCTTAGCAGAGTATATATATATATATAATATATAGAAGAGTCTAGGAAGCAGGTGTTCGTCAACATGCTTACTTCCTAGACAAGGGTAATTTGGTAAGTTACTAGCAAATCTGTTTTATACTTGTTGTCAATGCTTATACCATTTGCTTTTGAAATTGTGCGCTTCATCATTTCTTTCCCCTCTAATTCTTATTGTGTCCTTTTGTTGATAATACAGTATATTTTCAAAACTTTATTTACCCCTTCTTTTGTACCTTTTTACTATAAATTCATTGGTACATATTATAAAATATATTGAAATATGAGACTTTTTTAATGCCTTAAAAGGCATTAAAGTGCGATGTTAGCACTTACTCGGACCCACAGGTTCCATCAATAATATTTATATTTTTTTGGTAGACATATTTAGCACTTATTCATTTCTAGTTATTTTAGGCTTTCTTTGTTATTGTGTTTGAGATCAAGTAGAACAAAGTTAACTAATAAATTTAATATTTCATTACTAAGGCTACATTATATGATTGTTCATTACTGATATTTAAAAATAGTATTATAAAATTATCCACACTCAAAATTCTATTTAAGACAAAAAAGTTGGATAGAAGAAATAACATATACTATTTATAAATCATACAAATTTCATGTGCATCACATTAATTCTTCACTTTTTCTTGTTAATTTTGTCTTACATTTCTTAAGTCAGTTATATATTTGAAAATTGCGTTAATTGTATTTTAATTTACAATATTAATAAGTTAAAATAGTTCAAAGTAAATACATTTTTTTTTTAAGTTTCAAAATTCTATGAGTGACACACATAAAATGGTTTAGAGGAAATGACATATATCATTTGATAATGACTTAAAAAGTATCATAAATTACAAAAACTAACAACTTGAAAATCTAAAAGACTTAAACAAAATTGATTGACTCTCAAAATTATATCTATACAACAATAAATTGGGACATGAGAAGTAACAAAAGTTCACTAGTAAGATATATAAAATGGAAAAACTACTTAAGTAGACATACATCCCTATCTTTTATACTAAAATTACATCTAATTTCAAACAATTACATATATTACCACTTTTGATATTTTATATCTTATATTTTAAAAGATACAGTTAGATAGAAAAAACTCTTTTAACTATGATTGATTAATTATCTTTATATTTAAATACTAAAACTAATGGTCCAATTGCAATTAATATTTTTTTCTCCCTGATATACATTTCCTGTGTCAATCCCCTACTCCAATAGTATCTCTATTCCCCCACATACTTGTAACACCTCTAAAATGATTTAGGTGAAACTAGAGCCTTACACTTGATTCATGAGGTTCTAAAGTAATAAAATGACTTATAATGATGTTCATAGGCAGTGTGTAAAGTTTCATAAAGTTTGGAGGTCAAACGTCCAAGACGATCGAAAGGTCTGCCTTGAAACGTGCTTGTGTGCCTTAGTGTGTTTTGTTAAGTTTTACGTGTTCGTTTTGGATGAAATTGATGTGTACGAATATATTCGGGTTGAAAACGTCCGGACAAAACTCCCCAAGGACCAACCACATGGTCCTTGAGGAGGACCCAACATGTAGCCAAAACTGTCCAAAACCAGCCCAACCAACGAGGGGCAATCAACGGAGGTACATCAACTCACCGTCATTTGAGGCGTAGGTTGATACTTAGTTTTTGATATCAATCTCCCAAGTGAGGAGCCTCTTATCCTATCGACAGATTGCTAGAACGTCCCGTAGATAGACCAACGAGGCGTCGATTGGGGACCATCGATGACACCTGCTGAAATTCTGCAGGTGTCTCGTCCAAGGCTAGGAGCATTTGGGTAATTCACCTAGCATTCTTAAAATAAGTTGGACGACTTCTTAAGGGTAGTTTGGATATTTCAAGTGGGTTTATAAGTCTTAAACACTTCGATGAATTCATTATTTCAAAATCAAAACTCAAAATCCCTAAAGAACTCTCTAGAGCACCATTGAAGCTTTGAAGGAACCTTAGAACTTGGAGGGTGATTTCTCCATCAAATCTTCTCAATTTTCTTGGTCTAGCATCAATTAAGGTATGACTTTCATCCTTGAATCTCTTTTCTACAAGGAGTCAAGCTTCAAATGTGGTTTTCAAAGACTTCTAAAAAAGATGAACTTCTAAATTGTAATCTAGCCATGTGTTCTTGCATAAAACATTTTGAATCATTGTATTATGATTGAATTGATGTAAATTTGATGATTTTAGACTAAAAACTCTATGAAACCTTGCAAATCATGCAACCCTAGTTTTGACTATTTCAAGGATGATTTGATCATGTCTCTATGTTATTAAATTCTTGTGTAGTTCGATTAGGGCTATTGAACTATGAAAGAATCATGCTAGAATTGTAAGTAGACAGTCCTAAATTTATGAATTCATATTGTATTATCTTTCATTCATTGTATATTGTGACTATTGAATTGAATTGGTGACTATGCCTATTGGTAAAAGCATTTGTGTATTAAGTTGGTTGAATTGACTATGGATTGAAGTTGTGAGATTGGAATGGTGGTAGGCGTAAGGTGAGAGGCATCTTGAAGCAAAGCTTCGAAACTAGGACTCTTTCAAGCAAAGTTGGGTTTGTCCTCACTTGATTCGAGGACAAAAATATTTTTAGATTGTTTTCATTCAAAGTATTGTAATAGACATTTGTTTTCTATGTTTCGATTGTATGGGCCGTGTCCCAAGTATTCTTGAGTTTAAGATTGACATATGTTGAGACTTATCATCATTTTATATGAAAGATACTTTAAGATATTATTCGTGTGAAAATTTTTAATTCCACAATATTTTTCATACATGTATGCATATTCTCGGGTCGTGATAGTATTCCAACCTTTCTACCATTTCTCTCCCTTCCTTCATGCTCTTAATATCAAACAGATTCTTGCTCATTTTCCCGCTAAACTGTCAAGTAAAAGAGGTCAAATTTACACTACTAAGAAACTGTCAAAGAGACGGATAAAATAAACACAGTCTGTCACTTTTTTGGCCAAAAATGACGGAAACACGACGCAATCACTATCTTCGCTTTCTGGCTCAAAGCTTTTCCAAAAGAGAAGGAATGTGTCACAATTTGATTTTATTGTTCTAAATTTTTGCTAGCAAAAGCGGCGGATTCCGTGACTCAATTTTCAATTTCATTTTTTTTAATTTTCAAAAGGAGACAGTACGTCGCTTTTGTTGAGATTTTATTTTTAAAAATTCCATAAAAGTGACGAACAAAAGGATCCTATACGTCGCTTTTCTAGATTTTTTTTTTGAATAATCTAGAAATGCGGCATACATAGCCATGTTGTCTGTCGCAATTCTGGGTTTTAAAAAAATTAAAAATACAGAAAAGTGACAGACAAAACCACGTCATCCATCGCATTTGTTACCACCTGCAAATTCAATTCAGTTAAATTCTATACTATTCAACCTAATCAAACACACACAATTATAAACAATCTACACAAAACATAAAATAAGAAACTTTAAATAACATTCAAGAGTATCTAAATCAAAATCTAAAGACTTATAAAGTCTTTCAAAATATGTTTCAAAATTTCAAAAAGTTCATAAATGTCCAAAGATCTAAACTAGAGAGTGGGTTCAATGCAGTCATCCTCATCATCAGTATTGTCGTCATCGATTTTCTTGGAAGTCGAAGTATATAGTCGACGAGCGAGATTCATCACTTGTTTATTTGCTGAACGATATTTCTCATGCTTTGTTGTTCAACTACTCATCTCTGCTCCGACTCTTTTAGTGCCGCTGTAGGTTTTCTATTTGAGCCGACATAGCAACAATCTAAACACTGTCAATTCAAAGTATACTCCTTGAATTCAATCTAAACGATCTAAACTAGTCTTAAAATTACAAATTTAAAATATACTCCTAGAATTAAAAAATCGAACTAGTTCTAAATTTTCAAATTAGAACTATTAGTAGTCCTAAAATCTCAAGTATAATTGAAACTAGTCCTAAATTCCAAATTCAAACTAGTCTTAAAATCACAATTTTAATCTAGTACTAAAATCCCATGACTAGTGCTAAAATCCTAAATTCAAAATAGCTAGTTATTCCTAATCCCAAATTCAAACTATTAGGCTAAAATATCAATAATAATTCAAATTTTAGTGAGTCCTAAAATACTAAAATAAAAAAAAAGTCAAATAATATTGAAATTCAAACATTAAATTATACCCTAATTCAAACTAATCTTACAATTTCAAAATAAAACTAATTAACTCAAGAAATACATAAATCAATCAAATGCTAAGATACCCTAATTCAAACTAACCCTAACAATAATATTTTCAATCAATTCATTAACTAATAATCCTAATTCAAACTAACAATCAATAAACACAAATTCAATAAACTAATTAAAATTAAATAGCTAACAATTATAAATTATAGTTCAATTTGAAAAATTTTTTGATGTATTATTAAACCCTAACCTTAAAGGAGATGGAGATATTGAAGAGAGAGGAGAGGCAGAGGCGGTTGGTGGCATCAACAGTGAGCGGCAGTGGTAGCTCAGGAAAAGCAGGCGGCGGCTAGCGAGCGGCGGGTTCAGCGGCAGTGGTGGTGGTGAGGAGTGGAGAGAGTTTCACAAATGGGGAAAAACTGAGATTCTATTTTAGACTTCTCAATATCCGATACTTTTTTTAAAAAAGTTGACCAACATTTTGACCAAAAAGCGACGGATTAAGATACACTATCCATCACTTTTTAAAAATAGTTGACCACGTATTTTAACTAAAAGCAACGCACATAAAGATGTTTTCTGTCGCCATAGTAAGAAAAAATATGTTAAAATAAATTAAAAGTGACGGACATCGTCATTAATATTATAATTTATATAAAATTAACTTTAATAAAAGCGACGTGACGTTTCTATTTATATTAGAAAAATAACTTTTCATTATATATATTTTGGACGCAAAGATCCGCTAAAAAAAGCGAGGGACTATGAGATACTGTCTGTCGCTTTTTGTCAGATTATTATTTTTACTAAAAGCGACGGACAATGTTACAAAATTCGTCTTTTTTTCAAGTGACACAGTCAGTCATCCCCCCCCCCCCCCCCCAATTTTTTTAGTAGTGTTATCTCTCTTATTCTGGCAAAACTATGACGATGTTAAGTCTCCAAAGGGATTATACTCAACTACTGCTGGAGGTTAACATGGTCTATACGTTCAGAACCTTCTGTTCATCATCATGAGCGAGGTGATGTACTATATATTTTTGGCAAATACGGTGTTATGAGGCAGATTCATATTGACATAACTAAGGATATGCATGGAACTACTTTCGTCGTTTATGAGGGATTTATATGATGCAAAAACTAAACCATCATCGATCATCTCTTTGCCTTGAATGTCGCTATTCGATACTTGATAGTTCTTTATTACCAACAAATTGGATATGAGTAAAAAATTTGACTAAAAGAAGAAGGAGGACGAGATACATGTTTTTGGATATATATATGTATACACACTTACCATGTATTTGTAATACATGTTTTTGGAAATAACATATGAAATTGATAAATCAAATTAATACTAGATATATATAAATAGGGGCAACTTTCACATATAGCAAACAAAAAAATCATTTTTGTATAATATAGCAAACTTTGCATAATTGCGCTCCATAGCAAACATAAAAACTGTATAATTCGCTATACATATAAAAGTGTATAATTCGCTGGCCTAAATTGTATAATTCGCTGGCCTATTTATTTTAATTGTATAATTAGCTTTGCATCTGATTGAATCAATTAAAATGTATGTATATTGCATAATTATAAGTGTATAGCAAGAAGATATATGTTTTCTCGCTTTATACAAAAGCAGAAACACAATATATACACTACATTGTATAAAGCTAGAAAAAATTGTATTTCACTGCAATTGTATAATTCACAATTGTATAATTCTTTGGCCTTTTTCTCTGCAATATTTGAAGTAAAATGTTTGTAAATTATATAATTAAGTGTATAACACGAAGATATACATTTTTGCATGTGTATATACAATTTTCTCTCGCTTTATACAAAACAGAAACAGAAATTATACACTTTTGTGTATAAAGCGAGAGAGGCGAGAATGGGAGAGTGGCGAGCAAGACTTCTGGGAGAGAGACGCCTGGCAAATTTTTGTCAATGTTTGCTATGGAGCACAATTAAATCAAACCCTAGCTATTCAATTTAATTTAGGTTATTAGTTTGCTATTTTATACAATTTTCCCTATAAATAGATACATGAAATTATACTAGGTCATAAAAATAGATACATAAAATTAATATTAGATACATATAACAAATACATGAAATTAATATTAGATATTTTCATGATACATATGAATGTACTTGTACGCCAATACATCATAGTATACTTATTCAGATGGAAGATTTATATGTCATCACGATACACTGATTGTATGTATTTATGCCCATCTGATCAAATTCCATTAGTTTTTAATGTATCTAAGAGGCTAGTACATGTCCATGATACATATAAATGTATATGTGCAATTGTATAGTATGTGTTCATTATACATATAAATGTATATGTGCAACTGTACATTCATTTACCTAAGTGTTTACTTTGTTAGATACATCATATACTGATATTAGATACATTAAATTAATGAATTTATTATTTTAAAAATAATAAAATAAATAAATCAAATTACATAATAAAGTATAAATGTTTTGGAATTTTATCAATAATATTAATAAATTTATTATTTAAAAGGTAATAAAATGAAATCAACTAAATATATATATACTCCTTGATTTTCGCCTTATATTTTGAGATTCAATAAATTAAATTTCAAAATTAATTGTTCATATATTCTGAAGATCCTCAATTACTCCTTTAATTAGCAAATCAATTATAACAGTTCTATTCAAACAAATAAAACATGTATTTCAATTTTTAAAACTGTGGATTACATATATCTGATGAGTAAATGATACATGTATCCAAAGGAAGAAATATGATACAAGAAATAATATTTGAAATTATTGTAAATCCTAGTAATTATGACCTAAACTAGTGGAATATATGTAGTTTGCCCATATAAAATAGCAAAATTAATTTGAAACTTTTCAATGAAATTATAGGAGCAAGATCAGTGATAAAAGTTAGCATCAATAATAATTGTCAAAATAATTCAAGTGTGTTCATGGATGCACTTATCGGCGAAATACAATCAAAATTATTATGAAGTTATTTTTAGACTTTTAATATAAAACATGAATCATGAAAATAAGAAAAAATTAATTAAGAGAATTGATTTTTGACACTTTCCATATATTATTAAAAGTTAAAGATAAGCTAACTTAATTCTTTTAAGGTATGATGATAGTTCATTTTGATGTGGAATTGAATAAGCAAAGATGAAAAAAATGAAAAGGAAGATAAGTCAAAAAGGGAGAATAGAAAAATAATGTTGGAACAAATTAAAAACAAATGAAAGTATATAAGAGAAATTTATTAAGGATTTTTTTTTTAAAAAAATACAGATTAAAAAAAGGGAAAATAATCTAAAAAGGTTAATCAAATGGAAAATAAAAAACGTAATATAACTTCAACTTTTTGATTGTATCTTTGCTTGTCATGTATTTACAAACGTTGTTGGTTCATTATAGAGAGTAATATAATTCAGTTTCTCCTAAATGTCATGCTTCATCTTCAATTATTTTTTTCAGCAGACATGAAGTCAACTTATCAATGTGCATATTACGCTACTGATATCTTGAGTTGAAGGTATTAACACTTTGTATTTGTTGATTGCTTTATGCTCTTATCACATTTTACTTTCTACATCTCAATTGCATATTACAACTGAGATTTTGCTTCACATTACCTTTCTTTGCTTATTGTGTGTTTAATTAATTTCTTTATGTAGAACTACTTTTTATCTAAGAGAAAAAATGAATTTATGTTAGCTACTCTTTGTCAGTATGAAAACCATTGCTACTTTGAAATTTTTTAAGAAAAGAAATGATGAAAACACGTGATCATGCAGAGTGTTGTTCTTTTCACCATCTTCTTAAAAGAAAAAGATAGTAGTATTTATAGTGTTTGAAAGAAATTGTATCTGCCACTTGTCCAAATACTTACGTGCAAAGTGACATATGGAAGTTAAGGTGTAAGGATGAAATAAAATCTTGCCTTAATAAAAGAAATTGTCATTTCTCCAAATAATGATTTCAATACAAATTAATTATTTCACTTTGTAAATATATATAACAAAACAATCTTTTGAAATAAAAATATTTGCTTACACATAATAGTGTCTACTCATTTGGATCAGTAGCGGAGGGAGAATTTTCATCAAGGAGGTTTAAAAAAAATTAATCACATAAATAATGTTCTCAAATAAACGGATCAAATTAAATGATCGAATAAAAAAGAAAATGATTTTTTAATATTACTGTAAAATTAGGAACTAACCTAATAAATTCTAAATTTCCAATCAACATTTTAATTTTTTGGAACCAAACATCGTTTTCTGATTGTGTTATTATTATTATTATTTTAAAAAATAAAACGCCTTAAAATATGAGCTGATTAAAAATGTCTCCAGCCCGAATCAAACACGCGACCTCACGGGCAGTAGAGCGAATTTCTGAACCCCAACGCCATTGAGCTACGCCTTTGGTGTATGTTTAAGGGGTTCAATAGTATATATACACACATAAATTAAAATTTTAATCATATATATTTAGTGTAATTTTTTGACAAACCCTTAGTTTAACATAAATCTGCCCCTAATTTGGATAATGATTATATATAGTGTAGGCCAGTTACATCAATTAAAATTTTAATCATATATATATTTAGCGTAATTTTTTGACAAACCCTTAGTCAACAAAAATCCGCCCCTAATTTGGATAATGGTTATATATAGTGCAGGCCAACTACACTCTTTAGACGGCTAAATCTATAATGTTAAAGCATGCTATGATTTCACATTTGATTATTATTTTACTATTCCTCAACCGTTGAGCTATTTCATATATCATAAACATCTTACCTTTGTCCTAGTGTACATTTGGTAATAGTGAGGATAATTTGACTAATCATATATAATCAGTTGGCCTTTGAATTGACAATTCTTATAGATTTGGATGCTCATGTTTCTCGTTGACTTTTCTTTAAAGACGAAAACCGATTGTTATATCATATAGTTTGAATGCTTCTTAAATTGAAGATATACATTCATACTCTCAATCATGAGATGCCCAAAGATTGTTATTTGTGTAGGAGTAAATGTATGCTTGAATATTATAATTTCTAGAATCGCATAATATTAATCCAAAGATGGAACTAAAGTATATTTGTGCATAAAACTATTGTCATATCCTATAATGTACGTGGTTAATTTAAATTTGTAGATATAGAGTGTGTTTGGTATGAAGGAAAACATTTTCTGGAAAATGTTTTCCAATTTTCTCATGTTTGGTTGGGGCAAAAGTTTTGGAAAATGTTTTCCAAATCAACTTATTTTCCTCAAAATTAAGGAAAATGACTTCCCTTCAAAAATTAAGGAAAACATTTTCCAAATTTTTCTTTCATTTTCAAATTACATTTTTTTTTGGAAAAACATCAATTTTTTAAAAAATAAAAATATTTTCAGTTTCAAAATTTTATTTTTAAAACCCGATCCCTGACCACCCTCCCCCCCCCCCCCCCCGAGCCCACAAAAAAATAATTTTGCTTTTTAATAATTTTTTCAACTTCAAATTTTATTTTTAAACTCCTACCTCCCCCCTGGCCAGCCCCCTACCCACCCCTTCAGCCCCACCCCCACCCCCACCCCCACCCCCAACCCCTCAAAAAATTATTTTTGCTTTTTAAAAATACTATCAACTTTAATTTTTTATTTTTTCACTCCTATCCCCCTCCCTTCCTCCCCACCCCAACCACCCCACCCCAAAAAAATTGTTTTAAAAAATATTTTCAATTTCATAAATTATTTTCTACTCTAGTAAAAATAAAAGATGTTCCACAAAAAAAAAATTCATTCATAAATCAAACACTAAAAATCATTTCCGAAAAATATTTTCTACTCACCAACCAAACATGAGAAAATAAGTCCAAAATTTACTTGTTTTCCAAGAAAACATTTTCTAGGAAAACATTTTCCATGGAAAACATTTTCCTTCATACCAAACACACCCATAGTAATCATAGAATTTGACTCTTTTAGTACTGGCAATACTCTGTCTAGTAAATTAAATAATTAAGAAGGAAGTGTTAAAATTATGTATTTTTACATATTAGTGTCATGTGATTGCGACATATGAAATTGGAGGGTCTTAAATAAGTACGAATTGTTAGTTATATTGTATTGTATAAATTTTAAGAAAAATGTTTTGTTTGATGAAATTTTTGTTAAAAAATTAATATAATATTGTGTGGGTTCTTAATAGTTCATATAGTTAATGATTTATTTTTCAATTAACATATCTGATTTTATCATATTTCAAGTAAGGACACGCACACACAATCACGTGCGCACACACACAACACACGCGCTCATACGCATATGCACACACTCACGCACACGCACACGCACACACACAAAAGTTTCTCGATACATGTATCCCATGTTAACCATTATAACTTTTTAAAATGACTATAGTTTTTTTCCTAAACTCTTCCAAATAGTTCATTGATTTTTGTTGCATTTTCTTGACCATTTGGCTAAAGACTACTGCTTTTTATGGTAAAAAACAATAAAATAAAAGTCACAATTATGCTATTTCAAATAGTAATGCATCATTTAATAAGAAGGGTTAAAATTATGTATTTTTACCATATTAATATCATGTGATTGTACCATATGAAATTGGAGAGTCTAAAGTTAGCACGAATCGTTTGTTAGATTTTTGTTGCTACGTATAAATTTAAGAAAAATGTTTAGTTTGATGAAATTTTTGTTCAAAAATTAATATATGATATTGTGTTGGTTCTTAATAGTTCATATAGTTAATGATTCATACTCCAATTAAGGACACACACGCACACACATACGCGCACAGACACATGCACACATACACACATACACGCACACGCGCACATACACATGCACGCGCTCGCGCACACACACAAAAGTTTCTGTATACGTATATCCCATGTTAACTAGTATAACTTTTTAAAATGACTATAGTTTTATTCCTAAACTCTTTCAAAATAGATCATTGACCTTTGTTGCATTTTCTTAACCATTTGGCTAATGACTATTTTATTTTTTGGTAAAATAAATAAAATGAAAGACACAATTGTGCTATTTCAAATAGATCATGCATCATTACAACTTGCCATGCATGGTCTTAAAATTTCCAATATAATATTATCAAAATATTTCTATTGAACTTTAGACACTTCTTTGAAATATAAAAGATACCTTCTAATTAAAAAAGAATGAAAAAACATATCAATATTCTCTTTACAAAACTAAAGAAAAATACTCTCTTTCAAACATTTTGTGTGTGTGCGCGCGCATGTGCGTGCGTGCGTGCGTGCGTGTGTGACAATGACAATGTATCCGAGGCCGAAAATTGTAATGTATTTAAAACTGTAAATAATGATGAATTTGAAGTTAGAGATGGCGATATATCCGAAGTTGGAGATGACAGATATGACGATGTATCCGAGCTAGAGATGACGGAGATGGTGATGTATCCGAAGCTAGAGATGGAGGAGATGGCGGTGAATCCGAAGCTTAAGATATGGTCATTAATGACAATTAATTTGGTTATTTTCCTTATTTATTTTCGACATCTTATGCTTTAACTAAAATATAAAAAATTTATTTGTACAATATATCAGGCTTAAATATAAAAAGTTGTTTGTACAAAATACCGCGCAATTTTCACGAAGATGATGACAAGTATTTTGAGACGACCTAGCTCAACATATGGTCAATGACAGCAAACAATTTATTTGTTTATGTATTATTTTTGGGCATCTTCTAATTTCATAGAAGTGAAGTATTAAGATTATATTCCTAGAGTCTAAATAGAAGCTGACACCAATAAGGTGAAATTTCATGTGATAAAAAAAATGGTCTGCAATCAAAATTAAATGCTTTGAATCAACTTCTCTTTAGCTAAGCTATTCATAATTTGGTTAGTATCTCCTTATTAAGTGATATAATTCTTGGATGTTATATATGACAATTATGACAATGAGTTCACCAGTTCTATTATCTCTTTTGACAAGCATATATAATAAACATCATTGAACTTTTACTCCAACAAATGTCAACATTATCTCTGGTCAATCCAGATATGTTAGCCTTCCTAGTATAAGGAAACTTATACCTCTATATTGATTGTAATGAGTGGATTCAAAAATTGAAATATCCATTGCTTTATTTTGTTTTTTTCTTAAATCGATGTTGCATCTCTTCTCTCAATTTTTTGATGTTCATATTTACAAGACATGTATTCTTACATATTGACCATGATTATAGCTACTTATGTAGTAGACAGGGGCGGACCCAGTAAGCCAGAAGCGGGTGCTCGAGCACCCATTGATTTCCGAAATTTTTTGTATGTATATATATAAAAAATATGATACATATGTTATTATAATTTAAATGAGCACCCATAAAACAAAAGAAGCTGTGGGTGAGCTGGTTTAAATCTTTGCAATAAGAGGCATACGAAGCCATTGGCGAGGGTTCAAATCCTGCCAGTAGCATTTCTTTTTTTAAAATTGTTCCAGCGAATTTTACACTTGTTTTTAAAGGAAGTGAGCACCCACAACCTTTAAATCCTGGGTCCGCCACTGATAGTAGAAAGTTGTGTATCCCATTGAGAGGTTTTAATCCTCCATCAACTCTACAAAGTGCATTGATTCCTAACATCTACACATAGTTAACACTTGTTTACCAAATTTAGTTAGATCTTCATTAGAAGGTAATTTTTTTTCCAACAACTCTAAGAGAAGAATGATGTATTAAATGAAATTTTACTATTCTACATATGGTTTATCAAGTCCATTCTAGTTTAGAGAGTCATGTTGATTTGTCACACTCTTTTAGAAAAGTACTACTCATAGAGTAGTTTACATTGAAAATCGATTTCATGTCTGTGGTAATAATTTTCCGATGGGCTGACATTAATATATTACAAAATCACTTGAATTCATTAACTTTTATACATTCCAAAAGTTATTGTTACACTTCTAAAATGCATGTATTATCAAAAGTTAATAATCAAAGATCAAATCAAAGGTTGCTAATGTTTGGATTGTTTCCACGTATTTGTTGTTCCCATTTTTATTTTGATGTTAATTTTTTTGGTTATTTGTACTAAGTTTGTCTTTTTGATATGATTAATATTTAATTAATTAAATAATATATGTTGTGAATTAGTATTTTATTAGGAATATAATTCTATTAGATTTTATTTTAGTTAGTAAAATATTTTTCTATTTTTTGTTAAGAATTATATTTACAAATGTAAGTCTTTGAATTATTAATGAAATAATTTACTTTCACAATATTACAATATTTTCTCTCTCAAAGTCTTTCTATGTTAATTTTCTTATTAAAAAACCAACAAGATGAATGATATTTAGTTTGTAAATGCTCCAACTCTTTTGGTGGTGAGTTTGATGTTCTCAAGATGCTCAAACTTTTTTGGTTATGAGTTTGATGTTTTTTCACTACGTATATAAAGTAAATAACTTTTTATTTTTTCTCAGATATTTATTTTTCATGGTATCAGAGCTCAATCAACTGGTATTCCTAGTTGAATAAATCAATCAATAATTCTGCTAAGATTGATCGTTCACAATTGTGCAAATAAACGCAATGACGAATGACACAAATGCTACAACAATTTTTAGCCCTAATGCAGAATCAAGTTAAGGAACTCGAAGTTGAAATTGAACTTTAGTCATTGATTAAAATCATCCCATGTTTCTCCATTTATCTGATGTAAGTGAAAATCAGATTATTTTGTTTCAATTAGCTAGTTCTGAAAATTGTTCTATGTGGTATAGATCGATCAAAGTAGCCCTGTTACGAAGAAACAAAACGGGGTTAGTAGATGGATCATGTGCAAAAGATTAATTTCCAGCATTAAAATGTATCTTGGAAAGAGTGAATGTTGTAGTGTTGTCCTGACTTATGAACATTGTAGAGAAAGATCTTCTTGGAAGTATCATGTATGCAACATGTGCTAAATATATTTGAGAGGATCTGTATGAAAAATTTGACAAAATAGATGGGTCAAGAACATTCAATCTCCATCAACAGACTGCCACTATTAATTAAGGAACAAGTTCTTTATCTATGTATTTTTCAAAATTGAAAGGGTTGTGGGAGGAATTTGAGGTTGTGGTGCGTACTCCCTCACGTGAACGTGATAGATCAAAAGTATGTAGTACACCTGTAGAAACTCAAACTGTTTAGTTCCTTATGGGTTTAATTGAATCTTACCTACAAGCAAGGTCTCGGATCTTGTAAATGATCCCACTTCCATTAGTAAATCAAGCATATTCAATAAGGGGCTATTTAGTTAATGGTTAGAGTTATGCAGGTATTAACTATACAGAGTTTAGTTATACATGTATTAGTTATGCAGGTATTAGTTATGCAGTGTTTAGTTATGCAGGTATTAGCTATGCAAGGTTTATTTATGTAGGTATTAGTTATGGAGTATTTACATATTACAATACATGAATTATTAACTATTGAATATTAAACTTGTTGTAAATTATTTACAAAATAATAATACATGCTAATAAAATGTGAAATATATTGAATAATGTATAATGCTAATATTTGATTAGCATATGTACTGTTAAAAATATACAATCAATTTCTAATATTAAAAAATATTTATATTTGCATAAATTAATCAAAACGGTGAGTATATAAAAAGAAATGAAAATAATCTATATATAATAAGAAATAAAAACAACACATGTTGATAGGAAACAATAAAGTTTTCAATTAAAAAAATTAATAAAAATGGTTTAAATATAAAAAACAAATAAAAACAACAAACTTATATATAGGAAAACAATAAAATTTTCAATTTAAAACAATAAAATAAATTGATAGGGTAAATACGTAATTTATCACTTTAATACATGTATAACTAATACCTACATAACTTATTCCACCTTTGACCCTGCACAACTTTATACATAGATTATCTCATAAGTTATTTCGGTATTAATTATGTAGGACTACAAAAATGCAACCAAACATGGTACAAGTTATGTTGACTTTTCTACCTAAACAAAAAATTGTACCAAACATGGTATAACTTAATACATTATTTATACATGAATAAGATATCTCTTATACCATAATCAAACGGCCCTTAAGCGTATGAGTTAGCTATGTACTCGAGAAATGGTGGTACTCAAAAATTCAAGAAGAATGGAAATTAGCATTGTGATTATTGCAAGCTTAAGAATCACACTAGAGATCAGTGCTACAAGTTAATAGGGTATCCTCAAGATTTTAGATTAAAAAAGAAGGTGCCTAACACTACATAAAATGCAAAAGGTACAGGGTCTCACGAATAGGTTCATCACAAACATCTAACTATAGGTCATTCTTCTAAACTCACTGCAAATGGCTATGGGAAAACTTCAAATGAAGGGAACAATCAATAGAACCGTGTCTTCTATCAAAGGATCAATGTCAACAATTGCTTTAGTTTCTAAACAAAGATCAAGAACACGTTCATTAAGCTAGCAGGTACAAAGACTTTTTTCAATTCTACTATCAATATTGTTTCTACTCATTGTTGGATTATTGATACGGGTGCCACTAACCACATGGTGGCTAATCTGAGCTCTTTAAACAAGTCCACTGTTTGCAAGGTTGATAAACCAAAGAAAGTACATTTACCAAATGGAGATGTATCCTTAGTTGAATTTATTGGCTCAAGTGTCCTACCTAACAATGATGTGGTCATTGGAGTTTTTCAAGTACCACAATTCCAATTTAATCTTTTATCAGTATCCAAACTCACTAAGGAACTACATTGTTCTGCTACTTAGTTCCTTAACTTTTGTATATTTCAGGACCTCTCACATGGAAGGGTGAAGATGATTGGTAAAGAAGATGGTGGACTTTACATACTATTACGCAATACAACTTCAAGAGATGTCAATATTGCAACTACTTGTTCTATTCCATTAGTAAGAGTAGATTCTAAACTAGATATAGATTTGTGACATAGAAGATGTGGGCATGTATCTATTTTAGTTTTGACTTAAATGTTGTCATCAGATTTAAGCAGCATAACAGAGACACTTAACAAATGACTATTTGTCCTTGTGCTAAGAAAACAAGAATACCTTTAACAGTTAGCATCTCAAAGAGTTTTGTATGTTTTAATTTAGTTCACATGGATCTACGAGGTCCCTATAAAACCCCTACTCATTATGGAAACAAATACTTTCTTACTGTAATAGGTGACATATCTAGGTATACATGGATATTCTTGTTAAAAGTAAAATCTGATGTATGTACTATTATTAAACAATTTCTTGTTCATGTTAAAACACAATTTTTTAAAACTATGAAGCATAAGAACTGACAATGGTACATAATTCTTGAATAATGTGTGTCCATCCATGTTTACCTCTTTAGGCATTATACATCAAACTTCTTGTGCTTATACTCTTCAGCAAAATGGTGTGGCTGATAGGAAACATATGCATATTGTCGAGCTTACAAGAGCTATTAGATTTCAAGAAAACATTCCTATTAAATTTTGGAGTCTATGTGTTCAAGCTGCAATATATATTATAAACATAATTGCTAGTCATGTTATTAATAACAAGACTCCTTATGCAGAATTATTTAGAAATCAACCTACATTGTCACATCTTAGAGTGTTAGGTTATTTATGTTTTGCTAAAGATATACAAGAACCTGATAAACTAAAGAGTAGGTCTAGAATGACTATTCATTTTGGCTATGCCATTACTCAAAAAGGTTACTTGTTATATGATCTAACTTATCATGTTTCCTTTGTACACAAAGATGTAATATTCAAGGACGATATATTTCCCTTTAAATCACAAGATCAAAAACATAATATGAATTATGTTTAACATGCACCACCATGGGAAAGAGATCTCATATCCCCAAGGAGAAGGCAACTATAGCTATGATGAAGACAACAAAAGATGGAGTACAAGCAAAGAAGAAAGATAATAAGACTAAGACTATTGTAGAAGTAGAAGGGAGTACGAGTTCTCCCGAAGCTACTGCTGCAGGAACTTAATCAGTAGATAATAAAGTACCAACAATACTAATTAGAGGTGGAATTCCAAATTCATTAACAATGATAAAAGGGTAGAAGAAGGCACAAGATCGCAGGGTAAAAAAATTGCAAGGCGGTGGAACCATAATTTCTGAGGAACCTGCTGCTACAGAAAGTCAAATACAAGAGAAATGGTCTAAAATGAAGTAATCAACTGAGAATCGCAAACTATCATGGGTAGAATAGGTTGAAGCAGATCTAAGGTTAGCAAAGAAACCATCCATCTAGGATAATTTTGACATCAGGAAGGTATCAAATGTTGGATTTAAACTTGATTTTGTGGCACCTAAAAAACATGGAGACCTAAGTGTTTTTGAAATTGACATAGAGGACATTAGTACAACACTCCTCTATTGGAAGAATGTTGTAGGTTGCTACATTTTTGGGGCACCCCCATTTTCTGTATTGAATGGATTTATTCTAGGGTTGCGGGAAAAACACGACATCAAATCTATGCTAAAAATGAAATTTTGTTAGTGAGGTTTGAAAATGAAAATGGGAAGAATGAAGTAATACAAGAGGGAATATGTCTATTTGATAATAAGCCTTTCATACTAAAGGCTTAAAACGAAGATATGGAATTCTCTCGAGAAGAATTGATCATTGTTCCTATATGGGAAAAGCTACCTGGGTTAGAGTTAAAATATGATCCCAAAAGGTTTGAGCAAAATAGGAAGTTTGGTTGGAAGACCACTAATGGTAGATAACAATACTGAAAGGAAGGAGGAACTAAGCTTTGCCAGGCTACCGATTGAGATTTATATTGATGGAACACTTCGAGAAAAGGTGTAGTTCAAGAATGTGAGAGGAGAGCTTGTGGAACAAAGGGTCCAGTAAGAGTGAAAACAAACGCTTTGCCAAAACTGCAAAAAGTATGGATACATTGAAGACAATTGTTGATAGAAACATCCGCCAAAACTGCCTATTCTTAGGGAACAAGTACAGGAGGGGCAAACTAAGGCGACTAAGACTACATAGAAGGAGAAGGTTATGGAAACAGGAGATAAAGGGGACCTAAGGAAGAGTGATAAAGGAGGAGTGAATGAGAGTGGGATCCAAGGACAGGTAGGGGTTCAAAAGACCACAACACCAACAAATTAAGTTACGAGTAAGCAACATTGGGTGACACCAATGAATATGAGCAAGAAGCAATATAGGAAGAATAACAGGAAGAATAACACACAAGTAACATACCATAATGTGTTTCAATGGTTGCATAGTAGTGAGCAATCAAGAATAATGAGGAATGTGGGTGGTACTCCTATCCATTCCCCAGGATATGGATAACATAAAATGATGGAACACAAGGGGCCTTAATGGCCCAAATAAGCAAAGGGAAGTCAAACTCCTTTGCAATAAGGAAGGAACTGGTTTAATTAGTCCGATAGAAACAAAAATAAAACAAAGTCGAATCGAGCAGGTGGCGAGAAAAATATTTAAAGGATGGACTTATGTTACCAATCTTGAACAACATTATAATGGAAGGATCTGGTTTACCTGGAAGACCTAATTATTATCAGGTTCAGTACAAAACTGGCAATGCTCAAGCAATCACATGAGAAGTACATAATCTTAGAGCAAATTTGAGGTATATATTAACTGTGGTATATTCTTATAATACACGGGAAAAAAGAGGAAATTTATGGAGTTATATGGAGAATGTTAATATGGGATGTACATGGATTTGGATAGTGATGGGAGACTTTAATTTAGTCCTTAATATGGATGACAGATTAGGAGGGAATCCAGTTTCAGTTGCTGAAGTATCAGATTTTTCAGGAGTCTATAAACTCATGTGAATTGGTAGAACTGCCTCCAAAAGGAAGCAGATACACATGGAGTGTTAAACAAGGAGAGAATAGATTTTTTTGCAAATAGATTGGGTCTTTGTCAACAATAAATGGCTATTACAAATTCCTACATAGTGTGCAAACTTCCTACCACAGGGGATGAGTGACCATTCTCCCATCAAAGTAGAGCAATTCAATTCTAAGAGAACTTGCAGAGGACCATTTAAGTACTATAATATTTGGTCAGTGCACCCAAGTTTCTTGCAGATAGTAAAGGAAGTGTGGCATACTCCAATTCATGGATGTGCTATGCTTCAAGTAGTCAAGAAGTTAAAAATCTTGAAAAGAAAGCTAAAGGGACTCAATAATAAGCATTTTAAAAATATATTGAGTGAGTGGAGGAGGAAAGAGAGGATTTAAGGAATACACAACTAATGTTACAAGGGAATCCTCAAAATAGTGGTTTGCAGAAGGAAGAAGCAGAGAAGTATCAAAAGTATAAAAGGGCATTGAATCTTGTAGAAATGTTTCTACAACAAAAGAGCAAAGTTACTGGATCAAACTGGGGGACCATAACACTAGATATTTCTACTATGTTATTAAACACAAGAAGATGCAACAAGCAATAACAAAACTGATGGATAAATAAGGTGTGTGATGAAGAATGATCTTGATGATATAACCAGATATTTGTTGACTTTTATCAAGAGTTACTAGGTAAGAAGGAGGTAATGAAAACCAAAGGTCTCAGAAGCATTATTAAAAATGACATTATTAAAACCATTGACAAACAAATTGAGCTAGTGCGGCCTTTCAATACTAAAGATGTGCAGTCTGCTATGTTTATCATTGATAGTAATAAAAGTCCTGGTTGTGATGGGTATGGAAGTAATTTTTTCAAGAAAGCTTGGAGGGTTATAGGAGAAGATGTGATTAAAGTTGTCTTACAATTTTTGGGGAATGGAAAATTACTAAAACAAGTTAATGCAACAATAATTTGCCCGATTCCAAAGATATTTGTCCCACAAATAGCCAACCAATTCAGACCTATATCTTGTTTTAATGTGCTTTACAAGTGCATATCTAAAAGTGTTGTGTGTGAGGATGAGTAAGGCCTTATCACATTTGGTCTCAAAAAATCAAACGACATTTGTAGCAGGAAGATCACTTGTGCATAATGTTCTTATTTGTCATGACTTGATGAAGCACTACAAAAGAGAGAAAACTCCTAGAAGTTTGATGAAGATTGACTTGAATAAGGTATATGATATGGTGAGTTGGGAGTTTATAGAGGAGGCTTTGTATGGATTGGTTTTCCAAAGTCATTTGTCCACATAGTTATGGTTTGTATTACCTCAACTAAGTTCTCAGTTAAGGTCAATGGAGATGAACATGGATATTTTGAAGGAAAAAGGGGTTTGAGTTAAGGTGATCTAATGTCACCCCATATTTTCGTATTGGTAATGGAGTATTTCACCAAGATGTTAAAATGATGAGCGAACTACCCGATTTTAAGTATCACCCTATGTGTAAGAAGCTAAAGCTCACCTATTTGATATTTGCAGATGATCTCATGATTTTTTGTAGAGGTGATGTGAGCTAAGAGAGTTATGAAGGCACTTCAACACTTTAGTAGTGTAACTGGGCTATTGTCAAATGAGGAAAAATCTAATATATTCTTGGCTAATATTGAGGATAGTCTACAAGCAAAGATACATAACATAAAATATTTCTTAATAGGTTCACAACCTATAAGATACCTGGGGTTACCATTATCCTCAAATAAATGGGAAAAATGGATTGCTATCAGTTGGTTGAAAAGATCACATATAGGATCACTGTTGCTTATTCTAGGAAAATATCTTATGCTACAAGGCTGCAAATCATCAATGTTGTCTTATTTTCCATTGATAACTTTTGGACTGTTGTATTCATATTTCCCCCAAGTGTTATGAAGAAAGTTGATAGGAAGTGTAGAGATTATCTATGGGGGGAAAATGATGAACATTTGAAGATATCTTTAGTGGCTTGGAAAAGAGTATGCACACCAACAAAATGTTGAGGGCTTAACATTAAGGGATGCAAGAAATGGAATGAGGCATATGTTGGAAAATAATTGTGGCAAGTGTGAGGGAAACAAGACATATTATGGGTGAAATGGGTCTATAATTTGTTTATAAAGCAGGGGAGCATTTGGAAAAATAAACCACCTGCAGATTGTAGTTGGTATTGGAAGAAACCTAATGGACTCAAGATGATAATGCAAGGTTGGTACTAAAACGGTAGGTACATACTCACACAATCAAAGAGCCAGAGATCAGGTAAGAGTTCAAATTATCTCGAGAGGAAGATGTTAGACATCCCTCGAGGTCCACAAGTGTGGGTCCCGGTCTATCTCATGCAACTTATGTGGGGTTACAAGTAGCAATAGGGTCACTTTATTATTATTTATTAATATGCTAGCTCAGTGATGACGTAATATTAAACAATTAATTTTTTTATTTTTAGTTAATTTAATATGCAAGGCTAGGTGATAGAAATAAATAAATCATTACTATTTATTTAATTTAGCATATATAAGACTATGTAATGAACAAATCGAACAAATAGTTCATGTTATTATTTAATTTGATTATTTAAGCATGCTTAAAAGGTGATGCAAATAATAAACACAACAAATAATCAATTAAATAAAGATAAGCGAGGAGACAAAATAGACAAATAGATAAGCCAATATTTTTTTTTAGTTTTAAGCTACCCCAAATAAATAAATAAACAATTTTGTTATGAGGTCAGTCTTAGAAAAATAATAAAAGTTTATACTTTTGAAGATGATAAAAAAAAAGATTTAGTTTGTATATAGGCACATAAATGTTTACATATAAATACACATGAGCCCTTATGATAATCATGGGCAGGTGGTACTCCCGGGGACACGTTGGCTTAATTTAAAACATTGGAATTAGACCTCGTAATTCCTTTGACTTTTCCACTAACTATAGGTTAGGAGACAGTACTTATATATATATATATATATATATATATATATATATATATATATATATATATATATATATATATATATATATATATATATATATATATATATATAAACAAATGTCATAATCAATTCATAGTTTGAAAGGAGGATTGAACAATGACTAAGAAAAGCATGTTATGAATCTTTTTTTTTTTTTAAAAAAAAAAGAACTAGTAGAACATCAATATAGTCAATAAATTAAATGTAAAGATTTACTATGAAATGTATTTAAAAGTCAAAAAATTTGTTAAATGCATCAAAACTTTTCTTTTTATTATCATTATTATTTTTTTTTTAAAAAAAAAACGTATTGCATCATAAGTGCGGAAATCTTCAAGAGGACAAATAAGATTACTAATTAATAATATTAGCTAATTTAAAATGGCAAAAATACGCACAACAAATTTTATTTTAATTATGGATATCGTAAGAAGTTATTCACAAACCCATAAACATGATTTATAGGTGTTCAGAATGGAGCAACACATATAGACATGATTTTGTAACTCCAAATGATATGAACATTTTGATCCGTAGGGATGATTTCTACGTGATAAGACAATGTTGAAAAATTATGACATATTTTGAACATCTAACCAATAAGCCTACGAAATTATTAGTATTTGATTTTAACATTCCAAAATTATTAGAATCTAGTTATTTTAAAACTCATTAACAAACAAAGCCTTAAGGATGTTGAAAATTGGTTAGATTACAACACCTATAAACAAGAATTCTAGGTGATTAAAAGATTTAAAATAGAATAAACTTACATGCATGATTTCTAACTTTGAAAATTACGGTAAACAAGTAGCATGTAAATCCCCCCCCCCCCCCCCCCCCCTTAAGTGATCCACCCCAAATTTATTTTATATATATAGGTAGGGTTAGATAATTATACACATAGTAATAAAAGTAACGAATAAAAATATACACAATATTAAAATAAATGAAGCTTCGTCCAAAATTTCTTCTAGGCCACTCTTCATCATCTTGATTTCTAATTTCAAAACCTGCTAGAATAGGTAAGGTAACACATTTACAATGGAGAAATAATTGTAGTATAGTAGACTTATAGTAGCAAATTACACTCATATATATGTAAATAACACACAAAAAGAGATAAAGAATAACCATAGTTATATTATCAAACGTAAAAAGATAATGAAACTAACTTGGATGCTTCCTTGCTGTTTCGTTTCTCAACACACAAATATTATAATTATGTAAAAAATAAAATTAAAATCAATAAAGAGGACAAACCAATTCTTCAGAAAAGATTATCAACTTGCATTATAAGAGTGAGTGATGAGTTGGGAGAATGAATGTGTGTATGAGTAATGAGAGAATGAGAGAAATTGTAGCAAGATTAGTGTATTAATGAATGAGAGAAGGGTCTACTTATATAGAAAAGAGGGGTGCACTTAAGTAAGGGAAATAAATAAATTAAAGAATCAATTATTGTACCATTTTCCTTGGAGGACAAATCAGAAAATTCTAAGAATATTTCATTACCAAAAATATACATGTAAGAATAAAAGTTAGGAATACAATAATATTTTCTCTTAAATAAAGAAGAACTAAAATTAAATTATTATCATGCTACCAAATATAAACAAATAAGAATAAAGTAGGAAGAACACAATTATTTTTTCCTTAACTAATGAAGAGCCAAAATTAATTTTTTATAAAAATGATTATTATTTTGCCATATATATGAGAAACTAAATATTATAAGGGAATAATTTAAGGTCAAACATTTACATAATTACAACAAAATAAATATGTAAGAATCAATCTAGGCAAACATTAAAGGAAAACGAGATCGATTAATATTTTATTTTATTTTAAGAGAGAGCTAAATTAGAAAATCAATATTTTCAGAATGTGTAAATATCATCCAAAAAAATAGGTAAGTAAGAAACCCCTTTTTTTTAATCATATGGGCAAAGATTTAATCTATAATTTTAGCAAATTAATTTAAGCATATTTTATCATATATAAGCATGTCACATAAGTCAATCAAGGATAGCCATAAATAATAGTATACTAACAATATTATTTATATATTTAACATAAAATCAAACACGAAAATATACTTTGTAAAAACCATAATCAGTCTTCCAAGCATGATATGTTCACCTAACCGAGTACGTCATAATTGAGAAAGGGAAGACCCACCCCCCCAGAGCCAGAACACAGGCGCCGACCTCTCCGCCACCAGCACAAGTGCATTTCAAATATAACTAACAATTGGCTAAAATAAACTCATTCTTATTCCTCATATTGATCCATTACCAAGTAATCTACACTATACTTAAGCAAGCTAGATTCGAAACGAACGCAAATATTAAATTTAAAAATTCATGGACCAATTTTAAATCAACACAATAAGCTAATTGCTAATCAGTTAATACGGATGCAACATCACACGATATTCCATACCAAAATTCATTTGAGACTTATTGAGAGACAAAACTAACTAGCATATAATATACACATGCTTCAAGAAGCTTCAAAAAATCAACAACAACAGTCCATAAGGTCAAGCAAATCATAATTTATTTTCGCTCATCGATAAAACATGCATAACATTAGGCAAATTAACATTTATAAAGGAAAATTAAAAGATAAACTAACCCAGACGGATCTGTTGAGATCTGTCTTAAAACCAATAAAAATATTGAGACTCTACGCTATTTATTTGTTGGGACTGCTGACCGAAAAATAAGGAAAAGAAATGGAGCACGGCTAGCCGGAGTCCCTGCCTTCTAGCTGTTTCTCGCCGGCAGGAGCTGATGTTATAGCTGCAACGAGAGAAAAGAATAGGGAGGGAAGATCGGAGAGGGAAGGAGAGGGGGTTCAGGCGGGGAGAGAGAAGGAAGGAGGAGCGACGGGAGAAGGGGAGAGGGACGGCTGCCAGCGGCTGCTGGCTCTGGGTGACTGGTGGCTGGAAAAAAAAAGAAGAAGAGAAAGGGGAAGAGGAAGGGGAAGGGGAAGAGAAGAGACGGGAAGGGGAGGAAGCAGAGGAGAGAAAGAGGGAGAAGGGGGACGACGGGAGAGGGGAGAAGAAGAGAAGAGAGGCGGCGGAAAGAGTGGAGGGAGAAGGGAAAAAGAAGAAGAGAAGAGGGAGGCGGAGAGTGGGAGGAAGGGAAGAGGAGAGAAAGAGGGAGAAGGGGGACGACGGGAGAGCGGAGACGAAGAGGAGAGAGCCGGCGGTAAAAGGGGAGGGAGAAGGGAAAAAGAAGAAGAGAAGAGGGAGGCGGAGAGTGGGAGGAAGGGAAGAGGAGACGGGAAGAGGGGGAAAGACGAGAGAGGGGAGAAGAGGAAGACGAAGGAGGAGCAAGAGGGAGATCTCACCGCCGATGGTGGCTTTCGCTGGAAAGAATGGGGAGAAAGAGAGATGGAGGTTGGCGGCTTGAGAAAGGGTGGGGTGTCGCCACCTCTTGCGTTATCCGGAAAAATTGGAGAGGATAAAAGGGCGGCTGATTTTTGGAGAAGAGAGGGAGAGGAATGGGAATAAATTTTTGGTTTAGTCATTTGATAGTTTAAAAGAAGGATTTGATCTCAATCGTTGATCTAATTTGAAATGAAGGGCTAGGATTAGATCTAGAATTTATTTTTGATGGATGGATGAGATGAAGTCTTAATATTAGATGGGAAAAGATATGGAATGGCTAAAATTGCAACTAAATTGGCTAGAATTGAAATGAAAGAGTGGCTATGATCATAATAAAATTTGAATGGAGTGGCCAAAATTGAAAGAAATTATAATAGAATAGGCTAGAATTTAAATAATTTTGAGGAAAGTGTAGAAATTACTATTTGATTAAAATAATACATATATTAAAATATTTTTTTAAAAAAAATTAAAAATCACTTAAATTTTAAAACATTCGAAATTCATTAATAATATGGATGAAAGATTTTACATCTCTCCATGTAAACATAGCCCATACTCTTTATAGACAAACACCTATCATATGATCAGGTAAACCATTCCTATCAATCATATCTGTCTAAGATTCCTACAAGTATATAACCTACTAGCTACAAAGAAGTTGTTTCTAATCCTAAGTGGGTTGAGGCATGCAATCAGAGATTGATGCACTACAAAATAATTATACTTGGGAAGTAGTTTCTTTCAAAAGGAAAGGTGCCTATAGGTTGCAAATTGAACTATAAGATCAAATATAAGAGCACAGGTGAAATAGAGAGGTATAAGGAAAGGCTAGTAGCAAAAGGTTACAGCCAAAAGGAAGAAAATGATTATAAAGAGACATTCAGTCCAGTGGTGATGATGAAGACTGTGAGAACAATACTAACTATTGCAACTCAAAGGCAATGGAACATTCATCAGATGGATGTATTCAATGCTTTTCTACAAGGGGACTTACCTGATGAGATTTACATGGATCTTCCTCAGGATTAATGATTCAGGGGGAGAATAAAGTGTGTAGACTCACTAAATCCCTCTATAGCCTAAATCAAGCCCAAGACAGTGGAATGCTGAACTATCTCAGGCATTGCTCAAATTTGAGTTCAAACAAAGTGAACATGATCACTCCATATTTATAAAGAAGACAACAACGTGCATGATTCTGGTTCTTATTTATGTGGATGAAACGTGTCATGACCGCATTCTAGACCTCAGACAAGACCGCCATTGTTGAGCTCTCAGAGGTTGCAACAAGCTTACATACGTCATCGTTACTTCATCAAGGTTAATTTTAGCGGAAATTTAAACTTTTTGTTACTTAACATTCATATAAGACATTCTACTTAAACTCATAAACGTTCACAATTAACCATCTAATATTAAGATCATCATGTGAAAGAAATAGTTCCATACTACATTAAGTGTATACTTGCCAAAATGGCACCAATACAATGTCTGAAATAAAATGAGAAAGAAACGCTAGTGGAACATACTCCATTAACTCAAACCTATATCTAAGCTAGAATATAATGGGAAAGCGTCTTCAAAAGCATGAGGTCCTACCAAATCCCGATGAATGCTCCATGTCGGGATAACTTCGGCGTCGACATGTAGCTCTAACGTCCACCTGTGCCTGCACCAAAAAATGTAGAGTTGTATGGGATTAGTACACAATCGTAATAAGTATGGGTATATGCAAGCACACACCAAGGACATGCATGATTAAGAGGAGCTCTTTTCTTTCGATATGAATTACGGAAAGTCAAGTCAGTGGACTTGCCAATTTCGGATTAGGTAAGTCATGCCATGAGAGTAACATGCATCATCATACTTATGATTTTGCAAACAACACATAACATATTACACATATCATATCGCGTATTTCATATCATTCTTTCATATGCCATGAGACCTTTGAATCATGGACTTGACATTAGGACTTCCCAAATGAAGGCTCAACATATGAGACCTCAACTAGGGAGCCTTCTTTAACAAACACAGAGTTTGCTTCATTCATTCATACATACTTCATTTTCATTCTTTCATATACAAGTGCAGCCACTAATCATACCTAGGATGTAGTTTACGACTCTCATCGGATTTGCTGTGCAATGACCAAGGATAACCTAGTGTCATTACATAAGTCTAGCTCATCTCTTGCTTATCCTATCCTAACACCTTTGGTATCGTTCATTTCATTATGTGCATCATTTGAAGCTGTCATTATTCTGTCTTTGAAAACTTTAACCTTAACCGATATAGATCATGTGAGCATCATGAAATCCAGTGTCTGTCCCACACCATAAAGAGGTGGAATCACTGGTCAATGTGACCCGAACATGCTAGTGTATATATAGAGTCGAACCCTGCTAGATCCCTATATTGGCAGTATAGGTTCAAAGACTAGGACATTTAAAAGGACACATACCCGATATGCCGAACAGTCTCATCTCATGAGAGTTACATGAACCTCCGCCCTTCTCAAAGTAAGGCATCACCGCTCATAGCTAGCCTATCGGTGCTTCAATTATATTCAACTAATACATCATGGAAGCTGGCTTCTAGCATGAGGACGTCATAACTCATTAGATGATTACTCATCTCATCATTAGTATTAAGTATGCATTAACTTCAACACTTTCATTAGAGTGTTCATAGAGACTGGTCTCTTCATTAACTTTACACTCTCAGAGGTGAGAACGTTTTGGTAACATTTACTTATGCTCATTTGAGATTGCTCTCATCTTTCACATTAGCCTCTTATCATATTATCACCTCATTCATTAACTTTAAAACATTTGGTTTTCATAATTAACTTCTCCTTCACATGAATGTTCATTTCATCATATGCCAATGCACTTGGCCATTTAGTGTGTTTCACACTCTTACGTAACCCTTCTAGGGTTAAATTATTTTATCACATACATCTAAGGCTCACTTACTTTTAAACGTATGCTAGACATATGGTTCCACACATACAAGCCATGAGGCTTCATTCATAGTTTGTCTAAGTGATTCATTTTTACCCAAGATTATGTGGTACAAGACTAATGCATCTCGTAGATATGCCAAGATATTGATTTAGATCTTTAGAGGCAAAATTCACTAAATATTTACTTACGTATGACTTATGTGTCAATATGGAATTGGGCAAAGGATCCCAATTTGTAATCCCTTGGACAACACTTAATCTTATTTTAAACTTGATAATTGCATTTTTTCAGATTTGGGGGACCCTAGTTCAATTTCCATCAACCCCATAATATTTCCTTTCTGTTTCCCCTCTCATTTTTTCGTTTAAGTCAAGAAGGTTGTGGATTCAATCCCCCATAATCTCATTATTTTTTTTTAATTTATCTCTTAACTTTTTCACCTATTTAAGAGGTTGTGGGTTCAATCCCCACTCTCCACATTTATTTTCTCCTTTATTTTTCTCCTAACTCTCATCCATTCAAGAGGTTGTGGGTTCAATCCCCCTTCACCACATCTATTTTTCCTTACATTTTTCTCACGAATTTTTTATGAAATTTTCATTTAGTGAGGTCGCGGGTCAAATCCCCAATGACCTAACATTTCAAAAAAAATTAAATGAAGTTCATTTTTTTTAAAAGTTTGCTGAGACTACAATTTCCAGCAAGTTGGAAATTTAGTCTCCTTCAATCCATTTTTGTCTTAATCTTTAGTTGATTTTTTTGTAGCTTTCATGTAATGATTTATTGGGTTCAATCCTTAGTGATTTCACTTATTTTACATTCATTTTTATTGCATTTTATACCACTTTGATTGGCCGAACCCAACCTACCAAATACTGGAAATTTGTTCACTATTTTCAGCTCCTTGTTATCATCATTTGTTGATTAGATCTTAGGATGTGTCATGAATCATTTGGTGCATCTTAAAGTATATTTTTTTCATGGTTATATTCAGACAAGAATTACCATTTAATCTAGCAACATTACACCACTTTTGGACATCATGATTTGCACAAACATTTGCACAAACATCACTTTTCACATAGTTTCGATTGACATAAATTAACATGCTTATAATTCCAAACACATAGTCAGGAACACATTATCACGAAAATCACACTTCATACTTAAACTACCAGAAAACATACCAACAACATGATCTCTAACCTATTTCAAATTGAAATCAGAAAGATACTAGGGACAAGGAATTCTACAAGAACGGGAACAACCCTAGTTTCAAAATGCGTTGCATTCGTGGAACGAAAGTTCTCTTTGAAAAAAGAGTCCAAGAGAGAAACCCATACCTTAATTTAGTGTTGTTCAACACACGTTCTGCTGTCCAAAACCCTCTCCAAATTCACGTTCAAGTCCCGAAACTTTAACACAAAACTCGACGGAAAACCCTTCTTTTTGCTTTACGTTTTTGGTTAGCTTTTTGTCTATGTTTTTGACGTGTAAATTCTTCAAGTATGAAGAACTTTTGGTTGTGTTTTCTATTCTTGTATTTTGTTAGCAGGTAGAACGCAAAAGTAAGAGAGTTGATCGTGAAAGAGAGAGGATAAACATGAGAAGTGAGTGGTTCCTTAGGATTAAGATTGTAGTTTTAGACTCAGTCAAAATAAGGTTTTGTTAAATTGTAAAAATCTGATTTATTTAAATCACACGTTAAAGGACCTTATTGCCCTTACAAATAAAATCAGGTTTTAACTATTTTAATTTACTTGGCGTCACTTCCATCGAGGATCGAACCCGTGACGTTTCCATCGCAAAAACGGGTCCCTTCGGGTCGAGCCGACCCAAACTGCTTCATTAATTAACTAATTTATTATTAATAATCTGATTTTATTTTTTCTTAAATCAGCATTTAAATATTAATTAATTGAATTAATTCTCCAATATAAATAATCAAGTTAAATCATTGCTCCCACCTAGGTTTGAACCCGGGTGAAGTAAGATTTTGCTCAATGGGCAAATTTTGACCCTTTCTACAAAAAACGCCCCTTCACCATATTAATTTAATATTTAATTAGATATTTAGGGTAATTACGATACTATCCTTATCCTTGAAAAAGACCTTTTTACCCCTAGATCCTCCAAACCTAAGATTTCCCCTTTTTAAGTCGGGTAAAGACTCATCCGGGTAAATATTCATATTCAGGAGCCCTTCATGGCTGAACACATCCTTTTCTAGCTCAAATAACTCACCAAGTTAGTTGGCTTGGCTTTTGCAGAGGTTTAAAGGTCTGGTTCTTCGCGAATCAATCCGTGTGAACCCTGTCTAATCTAGGCATTCTAGATACGTTAGACATTACTTAGCATAGTCATTTTTAGGGTTGTTACTTTATTCCTCCGTTAGAAACAGTCGTCCCCGAATGAAACTACACATTATTTTAAAATAAAGAGGGTGATTTTTGAAAATATTTTAACATACTTGAGACTTTGCTCTTTGTGAATTTGTGTTTCACACTTACTCTGGATAATGTATATTAATCAAGCTTATCTGAAGCTTCATATTTGATATTGGGGAACTTCCTTCTCAATCCCACTTAACTTGATGCACCTCACAACTCATGCAACAGAAAAATCATGTCCATGCTACACAAAAACAACAATATGACAAGCAAACATGGATTCAATTTAACTCACATAGTACAATTATTACACATACGATTTTGGACTTACAACACCAAGTCGACTATTGCATGAAAAATTAGAGTTTTTTTAAACAAAACCAGCCTTAGGAGGAGTATATCTAACCCCTTAGATAACATCTTGTTGGCCATAAGATTTGAAATTATATGGCTTTGTTGGGTTGGTCCACGCCCTGCCCATTTATAACCTATCTCATTTGGCAACTGAGACCTCACTACCCTGTTTTGATAGTCTATGGTAGCATAACACTTATGGATAAAATCAATACGTAATCTATTCAATTATTTTTATTGGCGAATATCTATTTTACCTATTAGTAGGTTGGTGCACATCCTTGAAACCTACTAGCAACTTCGCATTAACAGACTATGGAACTCCTTCCTAAACTAGTCTTATCAAAGCATACAATATTAAATAAACACATAAGTCACATAAGTCAACAACTAATATGATGACTTCAATATATTAACTTCATACTAGTGCATAAAACCATACACATAAAAAAAAAATTTAGGCTACGCACCCGAGACATCACCAGAGGTGTCTTCCCCTACACCCCCAAACTTGAGTGCGAAGAATCGTTTCCTCCTTGGAACCTCTTCACTTGGACCATTCGACTGAACTTTCTCCTTTCCTTTTTTCTCGAACTCTCATATACGGACAATCCTTCATCATGTGACCCGGTTTTCTAGAACTGTAACAAGCGTTAGAGCCCCTCCGACACTCTCCTCCATGAAGTTTGCCACACTTCCTACACGGTGGCCTCTCCTGAGGTGCATATACTTCGTTGTTTCTCTTAAATCTAGGCTCGAAATCCCTATCATATCAACCCTTGGATGAACTTGACTCCCCTTGGTGGGAGAGTACCTTCTTAAACCTGGGCTTATCCCTGATTTCAATACTAATCTTCCTTGAAAAATTCTTCTCAGCTTTCCTTTACATGTTCCCTGCCCTAGTATGCTTCCTCTTCCTACTTTCCTCCACTTGTTGGACATGGACCATAAGCCTAGAAAGGTCCATGCTATCACGCAACATAGATCCCCTACACTCCTCTTCTAGATCCTCAGCAATGTTAGATCCAGTGTAAACGGGAGGATTCACTCTCGTGAAGTCCCTTAACCTGCTAGCCATGGTGTTGGAATGTCGGTTCTTCTTGGGAACACCTTGTTGCTCCACCTGGGCTGTCATAGCCTGAGCTTGTAATGTGATGGCTTGGTCCATCTGTACCAAGTCTGTCCTCACTTCTTCATATGTCAACCCATTTGGGTTAACATGCATCTCCATTCCAGCAGCTGGAGCCTGGGGAGGAACTTAATTTACTCCAACAGCTGCTCCTCCAATCTCTCCGCTTGCGTTTCTCCTCGTATTCATCTTTATGAATCTCAAGAGTTGATGTTAGATAAGCTCTTAACACCAAAAAATCAGACATTGGAGAAGGCACGATAAGAATAGAAGAAGGGTTTTTTTCCTATACATCATGCAGTCTCTAATTCAGGATAGTGGTGCACTTCACTTCCATGACATAGATTCTAATCAATGTGGTTGATGTGCACTTATTTTTCTCGTAATTTAACCTAGTGCTCTGATACCAGCTTTGTCATGACCAGAGTCTAGACCCCAGATGAGATCGGCGTTGTTGACCTCTCAGAGGTCGCAGACAAGCCTACATACGTCATCGTTACTTCATCTAGGTTAATTTTAGCAGAAATTTGAACTTTTTGTTACTTAATATTCATATAAGACATTCTACTTAAACTCATAAACGTTCACAATCAACCATCTAATATTAGGATCATCAAATGAAAGAAATAATTCCATACTACATTAAGTGTATACTTGCCAAAATGGCACCAATACAATGTTTGAAATAAGATGAGAAAAAAAGCTAGTGGAACATACTCCATTAACTCAAACCTATATCTAAGCTAGAATATAATGGTCAAGCGTCTTCAAAAGCATCAGCTCCTACCAAATCTGGATGAATGCTCCATGTTCGGATAACATCAGCGTCGACCTGTAAGCTCTAACGTCCACCTGTGCCTGCACCTAAAAATGTAGAGTTGTATGGTATTAGTACACACTTGTACTAAGTATGGGTATATGCAAGCACATACCAAGGAAATGCATGATTAAGAAGAGCTCTTTCCTATCGATATGAATTATGTAAAGTCAAGTCAGTGGACTTGCCAATTTCGGATTAGGAAAGTCATGACATTAGAGTAACATGCATCATCATACTTATCATTTTGCAAACAACACATAACATACTACACATATCATATCAAATAGTTCATATTATTCTTTCATATGTCATGAGACCTTGGAATCATGGACTTGACATTAGAACTTCCCAAAATGAGGGCTCAACATATAGGACCTCAACTAGGGAGCCTTCTTTAACAAACAGAGAGTTTGCTTCATTCATTCATACGTACTTCATTTTCATTCTTTCATATACTAGTGCAGACACCAGTCATACCTAGGATTTAGTTTAAGACTCTCATCGGGTTCGCTGTGCAATGACCAAGAATAACCTAGAGTCATTACTTAAGTCTAGCTCACCTCTTGATTATCCAATCCTAACACCTTTGGAATCATTCATTTCATTATGTACATCATTTGAGGCTGACCTCATTCTTTTTAGGAACTTTAACCTTAACTGACATAGATCATGTAAGCATCATTAAATCCAGTGTCTTCCCCACACCGAAAAGTGGTGTAATCACCGATCAAAGTGACCAAAACATGCTAGCGTGTATATAGAGTCAAACCCTGCTAGATATCTATATTAGCAGTATAGGTTCAAATACTAGGAGATATAAGGAGACCCATACCTGGCATGCTGAACAGTCTCATCTCATGAGAGTTACGTGAACCTCTGCCTTTCACGAAGAAAGGCATCACTGCTCATAGCTAGCCTATTAGTGCTTAGTATAATGCTCCATTACATTCAACTCATACATCATGGAAGATGGCTTCTAGCATGAGGACATCATAGCTCATTAGATGATTACTCATCTCATCATTAGTATTAAATATGCATTAAGTTCAATACTTTCATTAGAGTGTTCATAGAGACTGGTCTCTTCATTAACTTTACATTCTCATAGATTAGTACGTTTTGGTAACATTTACTTAGGCTCATTTGAGATTGCTATCATCTTTCACATTAGCCTTTTATCATATTGCCACCTCATTCATTAACTGTAAAACATTTGCTTTTCATAAATATCCACCCTTCACATGAATGTTCATTTCACCATATGCCAATGCATTTGGCCATTTAGTGTGTTTCACACTCTTACTTAACCCTTCTAGGGTTATATTATTTTATCACATACATATTAGGCTCACTTACTTTTAAATATATGTTAGACTTATGAGTCCACACATACAAGCCATGAGGCTTCATTCATAGTTTGTCTAAGTGATTCATGTTTATCTAAGATTATGTGGTACAAGACTTATGCATCTTGTAGATATGACAAGATATTGATTTTGATCTTTAGAGGCAGCATTCATTAAATGTTTACTTACGTATGACTTATGTTTCAATACGAAATTGAGCAAGGGAACCCCATTTCGAATCCATTGGACAACACTTGATCTTATTTTAAACTTGATAATTGCATTTTTCAGAGTTGGGGGACCCTAGTTCGATTTCCATCAACCCCATAATATTTCATTTCTGTTTCTCCTCTCCTTTTTCGTATAAGTCAAGGAGGTTGTGGGTTCAATTCCCCACAAGCTCATTATTTTCTTATAATTTAACTTTATCATCTATCCAAGAGGTTGTGGGTTCAATCCCCACTCTCCACATTTATTTTCTCATTTATTTTTCTCCTAACTCTCTCATCCATTCAAGAGGTTATGGGTTCAATCACCACTCACCACATCTATTTTTCCTTGCATTTTTCTCACGATATTTTTATGAAATTTTGATTTGGTGAGGTCATGGATTCAATCCCCAATGACCTCACATTTAAAGTTTTTTTTAAACAAAGTTCATTTTTTTAAAAGTTGTCTGAGACTACAATTTTCAGCAAGCTGGAAATTTAGTATCCAATCCATTTTTGTCTTAATCTTTTGTTGACTTTTTTGTAGCTTTCATGTAATTATTTTTTGGTTTCAATCCTTAGTGATTTCACTTATTTTACATTCATTTTTCATTGCATTTATACCATTTTGATTGGCCAAACCCAACCTACCAAATGTTGAAAATTTGTTCACTATTTTCAGCTCCTTGTTATCATTATTTGATCATTAGATCTTAGGACGTTTCATGAATCATTTGGTGCATCTTTGAGTATATTTTTTTCATGGTTATATTCAGCCAATAATTACCATTAAATTCAGCAATATTACAGCACTTTTGCACATCATGATTTACACAAATATTTGCATAAACATCACTTTTCACATACTTTCGGTTGACATAAATTAACATTCTTACAATTCCAAACACATAATCATGAACACATTATCACGAAAATCACACTTCATACTTAAACTACCAGTAAACATACAAACAACATGATCTCTAACCTATTTCAGATTGAAATCAGAATGATACTAGGGACAAGGAGTTCGACAAGAACGGGAACAACCCTAGTTTCAAAATGCGTTGAATTCGTGGAATGAAAATTCTCTTGGAGAAAGGAGTCCAAGAGATAAACCCATACCTGACTTTAGTGTTGTTATACACACGACCTGCTGTCCAAAACCCTCTTCAAATTCACGTTCAAGTACCGAAACTTCAACGGTTTTGGTTAGCTTTTTGTCTATGTTTTTGACGTGTAAATTCTTCAAGTATGAAGAAATTTTGGTTGTCTTTTATGTTCTTGTATTTGGTTAGCAGATAGAACACAAAAATGAGAGAGTTGATCGTGAAAGAGAGAGGATAAACGTGAGAAGTAAGTGGTTCCTTAGGATTAGGATTGTAGTTTTAGACTTAGTCAAAATAAGGTTTTGTTAAATTGTAAAAATCTGATTTATTTAAATCACATTTGAAAGGACCTTATTGCCCTTACAAAATAATCAGATTTTAAACCCCATTTTAATTCACTTGGGTGTCACTTCCATCGAGGATCAAACCCGTGACGTCCCCATCGCGAAAACGGGTTTCTTTGGGTCAACCCGACCCAAACCGCCCTATTAATTAATAAATAAATAATAATAATCTGATTTTCTTTTTTCTTAAATCAGCATTTAAATATTAATTAATTAAATTAATTCTCCAATATAAATAATTATGTTAAATCATTGCTCCCACCTAGGTTCGCACCCGGATGGAGCAAGATTTTGCTCAATGGGCAAATTTTGGCCCTTTCTACCCAAAATGCCTATCCACCATATTAATTGAATAATTAATTACATATTTGGGGTATTTATGATACTACCCTTAGCCTTGAAAAAGACCATTTTACCCCTAGACCCTCCAAACCTAAGATTTCCCCTTTTTATGTTCGGTAAAGACTCATCCGGGTAAATCTTCATATTCGCTAGCCCTACATGGCTGGAACCAACCTTTCCTAGCTCAACTAACTCACCAGGTTAGTTGGATGGCTGTTGCAGAGGTTCAGAGGTCTAGTTCTATGTGCATCAATCCGTGTGAACCCGGTCTAATCTAGGCATTCTAGATACATTAAACATTACTTAACATAGTCATTTTTAGGGTTGTTACAACACGCTAATAACTTGGAAGTAATCTGCTCCTAATTGAAGAAACAAAGGATCATTTGAAGCATGCTTTCAAGATGAAAGACTAGGAGAGTTAAGGTATTTCTTGTGAATTGAATTTGCTAGATCAAAGCATCATTCTAATGCCTCAAAGAAAGTATGCACTTGAATTAATTTCTGAAAATGGTCTAAGTGAATCTAAACCAGTTGGAACTCCAATTGACACCAACTCAAAATTTATAACCAAACAGTATGACGAAGAGACAAAGATGACAGAACCTGATCCACTAACTGATCAAGGAGCTTATCAAAGGATAGTTTTCAAATTAATATATTTAACTATGACAAGACATAACATCTCCTATGGATTTCATACATTTAGTCAATTTCTACAACAACCTAAGAAGTTACATATGACTGCAACACTAAGGAATGTGAGATATGTGAAAAACCAACCAGGACAAGGCCTACTATTGTCTAGTTACTCAAAGAATACAATCATTTCTTATTGTGATGCAGATTGGGCAACCTTCCCTCTAACAAGAAGATCAATAAATTGTTACTTTGTGCAGTTTGGAGGGTCTCCAGTTTCATGGAAGTCAAAGAAGCAAACAACTGTTTATAGGAGTTCGGCTGAAGCTGAATATAGGAGTATTGCAACCATTATGATAGAGTGTATATGGCTGAATGATTTAATGCAGGAACTCAGCATTGAAGTGTCACTACCTATCAACATACATATTGATAGGAAAGCTTCTACGCAACTTGCAGCCAATCCAGTCTATCATGAAAGAACCAAGCACATTGAGTTTGATTGTCATTTTATAAGAGAAAAATCACACAAGGGTTAGTGTCTACCAAGTACATTCCTTCACAAGATCAACCAGCTCACCTTCTCACTAAAGGACTTACAAAAGTACAACTCCAACATCTCAGCTCCAAGCTAGGAGTTCTAAACATCTTCTCACTTACTAGCTTGAGACGGAGTGTTGAGAATGAGAAAAATGAACCAAAGTCAAATGTGTGAACCTAGTCCTTGTACGTGTTCCCTAAATCACTGTTATATTGTAACTAACTTTCCATTAATTTAGTTAGTTAGTTATGATTAATTGTAAGTCTATTAGAATAACTAAGTGTGATCAAGATATCAAACTACTATAAAGAGGAGCTCTAGAATGTAACTACACTAAGTTTGGAATAACAAAATATTCTTCTTCTTATTTCCTCTCTCTATGCTTCTTCTTTACGTTTTCTTCTTCTTCTTTGCTGTTCATAAATTTTCACAATGAAAGTAAGAACTCATAAAGTGTGCAACAAATAATACTAAGAAAAGGAAATAAATTTTATTTTATTGTCAAATGACTAAATTCTTTAAAGCAAAACAAAGAAATATGTTCCCCCAACAATATTAATTCTCAGAATGACCTCACAAATAAAGTTGGAAGCTGGTAGAGTGTTTCACAGATCGTAGAGAAAGTTGTTTCCGATAAATCTCAGCTTAAAAAAATTTAAAAATGTACAAGATGGATATTTAGGGGGATTCTATATCCAAATCTTCATATGGTACAATTTCTTTGCCAGAAGAATCAGCTACAACCTGATCATCATTATTTTCAGTTGTAGTGGTCATTTCTTGAAGTGGAGGTGGATCTACAAGTGTTGTTGTTGGATTATCATTACATGATAAATGAAGCTTCATCTCTCTGTGTTCTTGACACATTGCACACCAATGTAAACAACAATGTACCATACATGGATCACATGGTGAATCCTGTAATCGAACAACATCATCAATCATCATCATCATATATATTATTGCAAATACGACTAAAGTTTACTAAGCAACTCATTATCATGATCACCATTCATATTTACTCCCATCGTTTCACAAAGAATGATGTAATTTGACTTGACACAGGAGTTCAAGAAAATAAAGAAAACTTTTGATCATGTGGTCCAAAATTAAAGTTATGTCAAATGTACAAAATTGCGCTTTAATCTTGTGGCCTTCAACATGCCACGTGAAAAGTTGTTACCAAAAAAAGGAAAGGAGGTCATTCTTTTTGAACTGGAAGAAGTATATATTTTGTTATAGCATGGTTGCTCTGCCAAATATCTGAATGTACCATAACACATTGAAATCGATCATCACTTCATCCGTGATAATCTCAATGGTTGCCAACTTCAATTTTACTTTGCATAGAATGGAAAAAAAATCAGAAGAGAAGTTGAGTAGTTGACCTTAAGATGATATTTTCGTTGCAACATTTGTCTCGCCATGCCAGTATAGATACCACAAACCCACCAAGAGAAGAGAAGACCTTCAGTAATAAGGCATGCAGTATCAGGATCAATGCCATGAAATGCTGCAGTAAGTGCAGCAAGAGCAATGCCACCTTCAATGCACACCAAATGACCAACACAAGCTCCTCTGCTTGATATTTCATCATTCAACGTCTCCATGTGTCGTCCAAACAAAACACAAGGGCAAAATAGCCCAACCAAACCTAAAAATTATACATCAAAAATCGCAAAAAAATGATTCAAGTTATAAATCTTAAAAATGTCACTTACAACTATCAACATCTTCTGTACACCCAAATATTCCAGTTGCCCAATCTTCATCAGCAGGAGGTTCATATGATGGAGGTAGATTTTGCCCACAATGTTCACATTTAGCACATGATTGCTGTCAAATGTTTAACAATTTCACTATTATGACGGAATAAAACTCATACACACACACATGTATATATATATATATATATATATATATATATATATATATATGGGGAAATGCAAATTCTTCATCCACCTTTTAGATGAGTTGTTTTTTTCTCCGTCAATTTACTCGATTACATAAACATATAGTCGAATAATTTATAATTGACGATGCATGCATGCATATATAGTTAAGGGGAATATACTTTTACATTCGTTCAACTATCACATGCAGGGCAGGGCGAAGATCAGATCCATTTTTTCTCTATTAATCGGCTTATTAATTCTAAAATATAATTAGAAGAAATGTAAGTGAAAGATTGAAATAACCTTTTGGACATCAATAGGTTGATTAAGCTCGCCAGGAGTAATATTTTGCAATGAAGATTCTTGATCCTTTGTTAATCGAACATAAGTCCCCGTTGCCATCGTCTTAGATTAATTTGATCATCAATTAATAACGATAATTAAGTTAGTGTCACATATATACCTTCATTAAGGTAATGTTAGTTACAAACAAGTAGATAAGAGAGGAAAAAGGGATAGGGAAATTATACCGTAAGACTTGGATTCTTTTTTATAAAATTTAATTGCAAAATACTAATTAATAAATTAGAGAGTACCAAATCAAGAGATAATAATATTGAAACTAACTTTTTAAAGAATTAATGAAAATATTATATTGCAATGCATGGTTAACATGGTTTTGCGCACCCGACTAACGTGCTAGTGGCATGCTAATTACTATCGAGGAGTGCCATGCATTGTGAAATCTATATACCTATTAGTCGATTTTTAACTACACACTTATAGTTTAGGAGGGTCTCATTACATCATCTTATTTTATGTGTCATTTTTTGTATTTCGAGATTCAAACAAGTCTATTTTAGATCGTGAGTTTTTCATAGGTTATTTTAACATTTTGAAGCATCAATTATTGTGACTTATATTACTCTTTACGTAGTTAACAAATATATAATTTTTATTTCGAAATATTTGAAGATTCTATATGCAAATATCCCGTCAAAGTTAAATTATTTCACTCTCAAGAAAAAAAAATCACATAAAATAGAACAGGAGAAGTAATAGAATTATTTGCTCCCTAATGCTAAGTTGGCAAAGAAAATGTAATTCACGTTCTCAAATATAGTGAGAGACAGGCTTCTTACTTTTTCTTTTTCATATTATTTTCTTGATTTTTTGATTTATTTATGCTACCGTTACTTTTATTTAGCTTTTCCATTTTACTTTCTTTTTCTCCTTTTTCTTTGTTTCTCTATTTCTTCAACAATCCTGATTTAAGTTGTCTGAAAAAAGTGTGAAACCACCACACAATCAATACTCTCTTCATCTGGTATTATTTGTTATGTTGTACTTTTCGAGAGTTAATTTGACTAATTTTTAAAATAAAATTAGATCACATTAATTCGATAATTTAAACAAAAAAAAATTAGATATTCTAAAATTTTATGAAAAATAGTATAAATTGCAATTTTTTGCATATTAATATGATGAAAAAATACATCTTAAAATGTTAGTCAAATTTTTTATAGTTTTACTATAAAAAGAGAAACCATGACAAATTATACCGGAACGAGGAAGGAATAAATACTACTAACGCTATCTCTTTACTTCTTTCTACTTCACTTGAAAATATTATTAGAATACGAGATCAAATTAAAAATCAACACTTCTTCATAGCTAAGTGTTCATAAGTTCAATCACAAGAACACAAAATTGAACAATATAGAGAAAACTGAGTTGAGTAAATAAAACAACAAAGCATCAGTATCAAAATTAGTATCTTTCACAATTAACTTTCTACTACTTGAAGTATAACAATGCACAAAGTTGATGTAACCCATATTTGAATCAGATGTGACAATTGATTAGTGATTACTATACAAGTATATCCACATCATATTCTTTAGAAGTTTTGTCCTTAAGACAAATCGATTACGACTTTGAAAATACGTAAACTTTCAAAGATTTCCCCAATCAAATTCATATCTCATTCAAATATACTTCATTTTTTAGCTTCCCAAACTCTAACAATATTCTCAAGACCCATAAATTACCAAATCTAGATATTCAAGATTGGCTAAGTTATTATTTTTACTGGAAATATAACGTCATATGGATGTATAAAATTTACAGTTCCGTCAAATTCTTGATTGGCGGTGAATATTAGCATTGTACCCCATATCATTGAAGTTTTTGAAGTCGATAATTTTTCAATGGTATGAGAACTACAAATTAATTCTGAAAAAGTCCAAATATTGTATATTGAAATAGTTTAGGGGATCACGACCCATCTTCGGCATCGTGAAAGACTGCCCTAGACAACCAAGGTGAAGGTCACCTGGACGAGCCACGAAACAGCACATGGTAACTTGTATAATACATTTAGTTATCCGAACAAGTCAACAATTAGATTTTGAGTTTTTGGTACACTACAAAAAATCATCCCTCACAAAAAAATACTTTAGGTGGCTCATAACCTGTCAAATAAAAGTTCTTTGAATCTTCTTTCTAACACCAACAAGTTTACCGAATTCCTAGCCGTTAATAAAAGGTTAAGCATATTTTAGTGAAGCCCTGTCGGGTAGGGCATCATCACGACACGATAAATGATATGTGATGCTTCAAACTACCCGCAAAGTTGTAGACGACACTTAAGACTATACGTTTGGGGAAATGTTCAATTTTGAAATTTGGGATCATTTTGGTAATTCCCCCTATGGTTTGGGACTTAAGTGTCAAGGCCCAACTCACTACACTGTGTGACATCTACTATAAAACATAAGTAGGATGATTCTCGATTCCCAAATATTTTAACATACGAAAAATTGAGAAAATTGGAGCTAAAGGACATTCAAGGGTTTATTATAAAATAATGAGTTTTAAAACATCCAACATAAAAGTATAACTTAACAACACCGCAGGGATACAAGATCTTCTAAGATTACAAGGAATGAACATAATAATAAATGAAGCAACTCCCACCACATGGAAGCAAAAACATGAGTTGTTGGAGATTTTTTTCATTTTTACCTATGACACATCAATGACCCTACAATCACACCTTTCCCAAAGTCATAGCAAGAGTAATACCAGTACACACAACATGTACTGGTAGGCATTATCGGTCAAACCAATACCAACTGCATCATATAAAGAAATCGACTAACAAGAAACATGCAATAAGACCATTCACCCCTCCACCTTTAACCTCTGGGCTTCACCATTCCTGAATACTTTAAAAGATACTATAATACTCAACTCTAACCCTCTTCTGTATCGCCGTACTTGCTCAGTTCTTGATCATAGTTTTACCACTATAACTCATGGAGGAGTTCCTGAATGCAATCACTACCAATTTAACAAACCTCTGATGACATACCCTTTCTGATCCTTCAGCACAACTCACCCCTTGACCACGTGGTGCATTCTATCAAGGTTTAGTAAACGTTCAAAATATAGATCCTCTACGAAAAGTAGGGCCTATATATTTATATATATCACAATACTATCCCACTTTCTTTTACCTTAGAACACGTACAACCTCTTTAACTATTTGGTAGTAACTCTTTACTCCACTTCCCAGACAACATACCGAATTGGAATGATCATTCATAGTCAAATCCTAGTAGACGAGGTATAACCCATTTAACATACAACCCTAAACACATGCATATATAAAGAATATACACATCCAAAATTTTAGTGTGTTGGAATGTGACATCTGATCCAATATATATATATATATATATGTGTTTGCGCGAGCGCGTGCGCCGTTAGGTCACACCTGATCCAATATATTTATATGTGTCAATACATGACACATGATCCAAAGTATGTATATGTGTTTGGTAAGTGACACCCGATCCAATACATGTATATTTATCGGTATGTGAAATCTGATCCAATGCATGTATATGTGTCGATGTTGGGATTTAGCAAGTGTGAATGGGAAAAGAAAAGAGAAAATATGAAAAGTGAGGGAACTACTTTGGAGGGAAAATGAGAAGTCATTTGCAAAGTGTAACTGAAAAGTCATTTCTCCCATATCGGCAAAAGAAAGGGAAATTGTTGTCCTTATAGAAGAAACACTTCCATTACTTCTTAAAGAGCTAAGAAGAAGATGCCCCCTCGCGCCTTCGTCATCGTCGCTCGCTCGGCCTCGTCTTCGTCTTCGGCTTTGGATTTGGCAAATGATGTGATTGATTGATAAATTTTTGGACAAAATTTATTTAATCAGTTTTTGTTAAATCAAATAAATCCTGTTAAAATTATCTCTTATAAATTTGCGTGTAACGGTAACATTTCGAAAAGTTATTACTCTTTCAGAAAAGTCGTTATTTCCTAACAGACACAATTTTCCGAAAAGTTGTTATTTTTTTCAAAAGACACAACTTTCTGGATAAAATGGGTCTGAACAGATTTCACTGAACAGACACGTTCCTTGCTGAAAATGGCTATAAAAGGAAGTAAATTTTTGATTTTTTAAAATACTAAAATTTTTCCTTCTCTGCATTTATTTTTTCTCTCAAATAAAATCAAATTGTCGATCGACTGAGTCTGTGTGACTTGTTGTTGTTCTTAAGTTCGTTGAAGTTAAAGAAGTTTGAGGTACCGCTATTTCTTTAACAAGTTTAATCCGTTTTATCTTGGGAGAAATTAATCCATAACCTTGGATACAGTGAGGGGATTAAATTTCTTAAGGACACAAAGTAGTTTCTGTGGACTCGAATTAATTCTTGTATTTTATGCATTTTTTGCTTCATCTTATTTCTGTTTCTGTTCATTCGTTAAGCTTATAAATACAGGTTACTATAAGAATAACAATATTAAGAAATTTAACAGTTTCTGTATTTGAGGTTTCTGGAGATTAAAACCTTTATGGTTTTCTACTCTGCTTGAATTTTTAAAATTCATTCGATTAAGGATTAAAAGAACATAAAATTTTATCGTTAAAATCAGAAACAATTTGTGTAAAGATTTGTTCTTTACTGTTAGTATTTCAAATACTTAACTTATCTGCCATTTGTGACACAAAAAAAAGACTAATTCAAGTCAAACAAATGGTGGAACAGTAAGTGTTGCAACAACAATGGTTGCACATAATCTTTCAAATGTTGCCTTAGCGCCGGCTGAGAAACCTGCAAAGTTTTCTGGAGTCGACTATAAGAGATGGCAAGAAAAGATGTTCTTCTATCTCACTACGTTGAGTCTGCAGCAGTTCATTAATGAGAATGTTCCTGTTATGTCAGATGAAACTCCGGCTGATGAATGATTCTTTGTAACAGAAGCATGGACACACTCAGATTTTTTGTGTAAAAATTATATTTTGAGTGGTCTGCAAGATGATCTGTACAATGTGTACAGCAATGCGAAAACTTGAAAAAAACTCTGGGATGCTTTAGAAAATAAGTACAAAACAGAAGATGCCGGAATGAAGAAATTCATTGTGGAAAAATTTCTGGACTATAAGATGATAGACAGTAAGACTGTCGTCACCCAAGTTCAAGAATTGCAGCTCATAATCCATGATCTCCTTGCTGAAGGTATAAATTTATTTAATGCCTATGTTATAAATATTAAGTTTTCCTTCAATACTCACATAATCTTTAATGTAGGATTGATTGTGAATGATGCTTTTCAAGTGGCTGCAATTATTGAAAAATTACCTCCCTCAATACTCACATAATCTTTAATATAGGACTTCAAAAATTACTTGAAACACAAACGCAAGGAGATAACTGTTGAAGATCTCATAGTAAGGTTGAGAATAGAAGAGGATAATAAGGCTGTAGAAAAGAGGTCACGTGGTAATTCAACAATATCTGGAGTAAATTTTGTTGAACAAGATCCCACAAAATTAAAGAAAAGAAAGAAATCATCTGGTCCAAAAAGCAATCCTCCTAAGAAGAAATTCAATGGAAATTGCTTTAGTTGTGGTAAAAATGGTCATGGTCTAATGAATGTCGGGGTCCTAAGAAGGACAAGAAAAAGAAAGATCAAGCAAACTTGGCTGAATCCAAAGGAGAAATGGACGATCTCTGTGCAATGCTTTCAGAATGTAACTTGGTTGGAAATCCAAGAGAATGGTGGATAGATTCTAGTGCCTCATGCCATGTTTGTGCCAACAAAGAATTATTTTCATCATATACTCCAGCACTTACAGATGAAAAATTATTTATGGCAAACTCCGCAGTTGCAAAGGTGGAAGGAACTGGCAAAGTCCTATTAAAGATGACATCAGGCAAGGTGGTGACTTTGAATAGAGTCTCATAGGTTCCAGAATTGAGAAAGAATTTAGTTTCAATTCCAGTTCAGACCAAGAATGAATTTAAATGTGTATTTATTTCTGATAAAGTAGTAGTAAGCAAAAATGAGATGTATGTAGGAAAAGGCTACCTTAGTGATGGCCTTGCAAACTCAATGTAATTATAGTTGATATGAATAAAGATTTTGCTTCTTCTTACTTGCTTGAGTCTAAATGTTTATGGCATGAACGTTTGGGACACATTAATAACAAAACCTTGCGAAAACTGATTAACTTAAAAATTTTATCAAAATTTGAGTGCAATAAATCAAAATGTCAAATTTGTGTTGAACCTAAGTATGCTATGCATTCTTATAGATCTGTTGAAAGGAATTCAAATCCTTTAGAATTGAGTCACACTGATATTTGTGACATGAAGTCAACACCATTACGTGTTGGGAAAAAGTATTTCATAACTTTTATTGATGATTGCACTAGATATTGTTATGTCTATTTGCTAAATAGTAAGGATGAAGCAATAGATGCATTAAGGCAATATAAAATTGAAGTTGAAAATCAATTAGATAAAAAGATCAAAATGATCAGAAGTGATAGAGGTGGAGAATATGAATCTCTATTTGAAGAAATATGTTTAGAAAATGGAATAATCCTTCAAACTACTGCTCTCTACACTTCTAAGTCTAATGGAATTGCGGAAAGGAAAAACCGAACTTTAAAAGAAATGATGAATACATTACTTATAAGTTCAGGTTTACCACAGAACTTGTGGGGGGAAGCTATCCTTACAGCAAATCAGATACTTAACAGAGTGCCTCACTCAAAGACAAATGTAATTCCATATGAGAAATGGAAAGGTAGAAAACCCAATTTGAAATATTTCAAAGTGTGGGGGTGTCTAGGCAAACTCCTAGTTCCTATACCTAAGAGGGTAAAAATAGGACCTAAGACTGTGGATTTTTTATTCATTGGATATGCCCCAAACAGTAAGGCATGTCGATTTTTGGTTCATAAGTCCCAACATCCGGATATTCATGATAATACGGTAATGGAATCAGATAGTGCTGAATTTTTTGAACATATCTATCCGTATAAAGCTAGACTTGAGTCATCTAGTGGGGGATATAAACAACCTAGAGAAGAACCAAAAGAGAATGAACAAAATAAAGAAAGTCCAAGACGCAGTAAACGTCAAAAGACATCTACTTCATTTGGATCAGATTTTGTAACATTTCTTCTTGAAAGTGAGCCTCAAACATTCAAGGAAGAAATGTTGTCTAGCGACTCAACCTCTTTGAAGGAGGCTGTTAATAGTGAAATTGAATCAATCTTAAGCAATCATACTTGGGAGTTGGTTGATCTTCCTCCAGGGAACAAATCCTTGAGTTCAAAATGGATCTTTAAAAGGAAGATGAAAGACGATTGAACTATTGACAAATATTAAGCAAGACTTGTTGTCAAAGGTTTTAGACAAAAAGAAGGTCTTGATTATTTTGACACATACTCGCCACTGACTAGGATTACATCAATTGGGATGTTAATTATACTAGATGCAGTATACGGTCTTAAAATTCATCAAATGGATGTGAAAACAGCCTTCTTAAATGGAGAGCTTGAAGAGGAAATTTACATAGAACATCCTGAGGGTTTTGTAGTTCCTGGTAAAGAAAAGAAAGTGTGCAAACTTATTAAGTCACTTTATGGACTAAAACAAGCACCAAAACAATGGCATCCAAAGTTTGATCAAACCATGTTGTCAAATGGATTTAAGATCAATGAATGTGATAAATGTGTTTACATTAAAGATACTCCAAACCAGGAAGTTATGTTATGCCTATATGTAGATGATATGCTTATAATGAGCAAAGACATTGCTAATATAAAAGCTACAAAGCGTATGCTTGCTAGTAAGTTTGATATGAAAGATTTACGAGTTGCTGATGTGACATTAGGAATTAAAATTCTTAAAACTCTTAACGGTCTAGCATTGTCTCAAATTCATTATATTCAAAAGATACTTGAAAAATTCAAAATTTTTGAATTTTAAAAGGGCAAAGACTCCAATTGATGTAAACCTTCATCTTGCAAAGATTAAAGGTGAAAGTCAGTCTCAATTGGACTATGCTAGCGTAATGGGAAGCTTAATGTATGTCATGAATTGTACACGACCATACATAGCTTGCGCTATCAGTAAACTGAGTCGATACACAAGTAATCCTAATCATAATCATTGGTTGGCAATGAAGAGAGTTTTGGGATACTTAGATGACACTCAAAACTATGCTTTACATTACAACAAATATCCAGCCGTTCTTGAAAGATATAGTGATGCAAATTGGATTACTGAGTCAACTGAAACAAAATCCACAAGTGGATACGTTTTTACTATTAGTGGAGGAGAAATATCTTGGAAATCATCCAAACAATTATGTATAACTCGCTCTACAATGGAGTCTGAATTCATTGCTTTAGACAAGGCAGGTGAAGAAGCTGAATGGCTTCGGAATTTCTTAGAAGATATCCATTTTGTCCCAAACCAATGACCCCTATATGCATACATTGTGATAGTCAAGTTGCAATATGAAGGGCTGGAAGCATTATTTATAACGGCAAGTCTCATCACATAAGACGAAGACATAACTCTGTGAGACAACTACTCTCTAGTGGTATTATCACAATTGACTATGTGAAGTCAAAAGATAATGTGTCGGATCCACTTACAAAAGGCCTAAATAGAGAGGGAGTTGAGAAATCATCGACGGGAATGAGACTATGGCCGAGAACAAGTCATCGTGGCGGTAACTCTACCTAGAAGACTGGAGATCCCAAGAGCTAGGTTCAAGGAGATAAAACAAAGTCATTGATGACGGTTCAACATTGTCAAATGAAAAGAAAAATTATTATTATTTTATGGTCCATTCTCATGATGAGACAATATTTAGTAACCAGGATAAATACATAAGGACTTTTTAATGGTTTCTAAGTTTGATACAGGGAATATCAAATGGTGTATCTATGAGATAACACATTTAGAAATCATCTATGTAATTGTGAAGTGTAAGCCACTTCAAGGAGAATACGGTAAGGCCAGTTCTTTAAGCACTTACTATCCAAGATGTGTTCATGGCTGAAACGAACAAAACAATGAGAACTAACAACAGTTCAAGGGTTGATTGTGTGACATATGTTGTCTAGGCATACACCAAAGCTCGACGGTTCAAGGATATCAAATCTATCGATTGACCGAGTATATCCGATATATGTTCACTATGGAAAGTTTAAAGGGAAACCTACTTATCCAGATACGATTAACCTTTACTTACAAGACACACAAGTTTTTTCATGTATATGTTTTAACAATAGCCTTCCCATTCACGTGGGGGATTGTTGGGATTTAGCAAGTGTGAATGGAAAAAGAAAAGAGAGAATATGAAAAGTGAGGGAACTACTTTGGAGGGAAAATGAAAAGTCATTTGCAAAGTGCAAATGAAAAGTCATTTCTTCCATATCGGCAAAAGAAAGGGAAATTGTTGTCCTTATAGAAGGAAACACTTCCATTACTTCTTAAAGAGATAAGAATAAGATTCCCCCTCGCGCCGTCGTCGTCGTCGCTCGCTCGGCCTCGCCTTCGGATTTGGATTTGGATTTGGGAAATGATGTGATTGATTGATAAATTTTTGGACAAAATTTATTTAATCAGTTTTTGTTAAATCAAATAAATCCTGTTAAAATTATATCTTATAAATTTGCGGGTAACGGTAACATTCCAAAAAATTGTTACTGTTTCCGAAAAGTCGTTACTTTCCGAAAAGTTGTTACTTTCCAAAAAGTCGTTATTTTTCCTAACAGACACAATTTTATGAAAAGTTGTTATTTTTTCCAAAAGACACAACTTTCTGGATAAAATGGGTCTGAACAGATTTCACTGAACAGACACGTTCCTTGCTGAAAATGGCTATAAAAGGAAGTCAATTTTTGATTTTTTGAAATACTAAAAATTTTCCTTCTCTGCATTTATTTTTTCTCTTAAATAAAATCAAACTGTCGATCGATTGAGTTTGTGTGACTTGTTGCTGTTCTTAAGTTTGTTGAAGTTAAAGAAGTTTGAGGTACCGCTATTTCTTTAATAGGTTTAATCCGTTTTATCTTGGGAGAAATTAATCCATAACCTTGGGTACAGTGAGGGGATTAAATTTCTTAAGGACACACAATAGTTATTGTGGACTCGGATTAATTCTTGTATTTTATGTATTTTCTGCTTCATCTTCTTTCTGTTTCTGTTCATTCGTTAACTTTATAAATACAGTTACTAAAAGAATAACAGTCGGTACATGACACCCTGTCCAATTAACACAATCACAACCATAGTTACACCCATAATGAATAGGTCACATAATTATGCATTCAATTATCAAGTTCATGGCATGTTATTGTACATATTTAGTCTTGTCCTTAGGTTCGATTCGTAATCTCAATCTCATACATGTATGCATATAACGAAGCCATTATAAATTTAGTTAGGCATATTTTCACGGGGGATCAATTGGGCACAACAACTTAATGTAGAATATATAAAAGTTTGCTAATATAGACTAAATATGTTTGTAAAATTGATTCATACGAGAACTTGTTAACATTTTTTAAAAAAAGATAATTATTTGAGTTGTTAAATAATGTTTAAAATAACAAAAATTATTGTTTGTTTGGTAATTACATAAAAAAACAAGAAAATAAACTAATAAAAGAGATTTTTGTTGAAATTAGGAAATTGGATTGAGATCCATTTTAAGCGCAACCCATTCCAGATAATCTATAAACCCCTCATTTATATATTCAAATCAATTTGACTAGCCTCAATAGTTTAACCCATTCATATAATATTTTAACATATCTTTCATTCATCAAAGAATAAAAAAAAAAACAGTAGTTCCTAGTTGTAAAACCAGATTACATTAAGTAAATTCTAAAAAATTAATAGAAATACCAAATGATGGCCCATTTATTAAATTATTGCTTTGTTTTTCAAACTTTATAGGGAATTCATCTTTTTTGAATAATTTATCACGATTCTATCATTGATTTACTAAGTTGTAGCTCTAGCAAATTGAAGGAAAAATGATATATCACTTTCATGAAAATACTTAAATTTCTATAATGAAATTCATTTATTAAGGAGTAAAATAAATTACTTTAAAATCTATTGAATAATTTATCAAGAAAATAAATAAATAATTGTGTCACGCCCCGAGGCTACCCCCTGAATGAGGATACAGGACCTAAGATCACATGTGACCCCAACCAAACCCAACTAGCATAATCATGACAACACTAAAGATAATAAACTGATGCGGAAGCTTAAAACACCAAGTAAGTCTGAAATGATGGGGATTGCCAATATAATTTAATGAATAAATCAAATATGAGATTTTAATTCAGAAATATCAAACTCAAAATACTAAACTGAATCGAACTATGTATGAAATGAGCCTCTAAGCTGACTAGAAAAGCTAGGACATGCCCTATCTCAATCTAGCAAAACTGAAAATAAAGACTAAAAGAGGTAAAGATAAACATGTCACTAATCCATGGAGAATGAGGACTCAACATTGATGTTGTAGAAATAAAAATTAGGAATTCATCTATGCATGATCTGATAGCTGAGGACCTGAAGCTACATCCTAGGAAAATGTGGCGTAGAGTATGCGCCAGTACTTGAAATGTACTGAAAATGCAGGACAGAGTAAAACGAAAATAACATATAACTGAATAAAGCAATACAATAACAATATAATATAAACATGATCTAGATACTTAATACTAAAATAACTGAATGCAATGACCAAATTTATAACATGTTGAGACTAAATACTGACTGTAGTGTAAATGTTGTCAATGCAATATAATCTAACTCAACTATGGGTGCTACTAATCACCGATAATAAAACCACATGATCTAAATATGGATTCCGATGTATATGCCCATCAAGAGGACCCAATATACCAGAAAAAAGTTATACAAGCATGCTGGCGTGATCACTAAATTGATGCCCATTTATGGAACTTACAACCAACGTGGCTAGTAGTTCTGAAACTTTATTGGTGAATGACCATAGTCTAACTCAATATTATGCTACTCCTTATGAATTAATACACATTACGTTGAGTGTTTCTAATACTGGATAGCTCAAAACTAAACATGAAAATTGTGAATGCAACAATTAATTTGATAATAATTCATTAACAACTAAGGCATGTATGACTCGATAACTGAAACATTTGACCTAGCATGTGTAAACAAATAAATAAATAAATACAAAGTTAGGGTTCTAAAATTCATGCAATAACGTAAGTAGTAACATGATAATCTTATTTGGAACATTTAACTAACTAATCCATGATAAACTGCTGAAGTTCTAGAAACCTTAGGTCTAGTTAATATGAGGGAATCAAGAATCTGACTAGATTCTAGAGACCAAATGGGAGAAAGGAACCCCCTAGTGAAATTCCACATACATGGTGATGAATTTCACAAAGACATCTTTTAATTTCAGGGAAGGAACTGATGGAATCTTGTTGCGTTCTTGAACTAGAGTTGCTCAACCTTTTCTCCTCTTTCGCTTATAATTATCTGTTATTTGATGAAAGATCTAACTTAGGTAAGTTCTAGGTATGTTTCTACGCTAAAACTAACAAAAACCACGTAGTTTAGGGTTACAACGATGTAGTTTAGGTTTCTAAAAAATTGCGGAAAATACCAAAATAACCCTACTTAAAGTCTTACGAATCACGGACCATGAAGGACCATATGGACTTTACTTGGTCCTATGGTTCTGAAATTCTGGTAAACGATCCATTACCACGACCCATATCAAAGACCACAGACCGTAAAGCTCCTCGTGGTCCTTACTTGGGCTGACGCCTATTGACACCCAATTTTGACCTGCGCGGTATAAATTAATTATCGAGCTTCCTAAATTTTCCAAATAATCTAAAATTAATTAGTTTTATAAATTGTACGAATATAATGATATAATGCATGAACTTTAGGTTACGCCGGTTACCTTTAGCATAACTTTATATATATATATATATATATATATATATATATATATATATATATATATATATATATATATATGTATGTATATGTATATGTATATGTATATGTATATATGTATATCTTAAGTTTAGAGAGTATTCTATTAAACTAGTTTACTTTAAATCACAACTATATTTTGAATCATTATTTTATAATTTAAATAGTTATGTTACTAAATAAATAGGCTCGTTAATAAATTTATACCAAATTCGTTTTTAAATCAATTGACTATTATTCAAATTGAACTCTTTTTCCATTTAATTTGGAAGAGCCAAATTTGGGCCCCTCACTTTATTCCTAATTTCCAGGCCCACTCTCCTACCTCCCAGGCCCACCTTCCCCCTTCTCTTCCGCCATTTCAATTAAATTCCCAGGCCCATCTCGACTTACCCACACCCAGCACAATCCAATTCCCTTCAGACGGCCCACCTAATCCCTCTTCAACCCAATTCCATCAGCCCACCTCCATTAAACCCCCGACCCAAACCCATTTAAAAACCCGCTCCGACCCGACCCCCTCCCCTCTTTCTTCCCCCTTCTCATCACGCCATTTTCAGAAGAAGCCAAATAAAATCCCAACACAGAAAAAATGCAGAAGCGCAGAAAAGCAAACATCCCCCAAAACGGAAATCTCCCCTCCCTCACGCGTCCCTCTCTCCAATCTCTCCTCTCCCCATCGCACGTGGACGAGTCACAACGGAAACCTCCACTCCCTCCGTACGCAGCCTCGCAGTGAGAACGCGACATGCTTTCGTCCTTGTGACTGTGAGATGAAGCCACCTTGATCACCAAGGACGCTCAATCGATCCCTGCCGTCCATTCTCCCCTTCCTCTTTCGGGATGAGGCCGAATTTACAGAAAAAAGGGGCTTGACCCAAAGAGGAAGGGATTTGAATTTTGAAACTAATGGGCCTCAAGTCACGTTCCCGCCCACCCTCTTCCGAAAACCCTAATATCCCCCTATATAAACCGCTTCCGTCTTCAAGAAATGGGTTTAGAGATTTTTGTCGAAAAAAATTCAGAAGGCAGAACTGGGGGTTAGATTTTTCGTGAATAGAAATCGGGTAAAAGGACTTTGGTTGGATTTTTCTTTGGTCAAAAGTTGGACAAGATTTTGGAAAAAAAAAAGATTTTAGCCATTTCGTTTATTGCATATTTTCGAAAACATTGGGTTCCTTTTCCTGTTTACTGTAGAAGAACGAACGAGAGTCTCGAATTCAAAAGTTCTCCTCCTTCTTCGCTTGCCTTTCAGAACTATTGGCTGAAAACATTCAAAACCAGAGCTTCTAGCCTCAGTGTAAGTCACGATATCGTCTTCCCTTTCCAGCGACACAAGTCCATAAGAGCGCCTATCCGAAACGTCTAGCCGTTTGCGTGTGGAAGCCGTTCGCTGTTCGTCCTCGTCCCATTTCGCTGTTCGAAAGAGGTACATTTCTCGTTTATCTTTTGTTTAGAAATGATATCTGTTGTTTGGAGTTTGATATCATATTATGGCTGGTTTTGCTGAGTTTTCTTGTTTTCACGCTGTTCCCTGCTTCTTACTATCTTCTCGTTCCTTCTATTTAAAAAAAATGCTTCTTCGTCATTTTGGTGCTTTGAATGCTGCTGCTATCGATAATGTGCGTTTTGTTTTGTTCATTTTTGATTAAATGAGTCAAATGTTCGAATGTAAAGTAGATGGTTTGTTTGCCATAACTGTAAGATGTTGTATGTGTCGTATAGCATGATGCTGCTCTATTATGTTTTCTCGTCTGAGGCTGCTCATATGTCGATTACGAGTTTGTCATAGCATAAATCGTATCGTATCGGTCTTGAGTTGGTTCTGTTCTATGACATGTATGGCTTGTTGGTTAAATATAGAATGTTATTTGTTGGGTTTAGTTCGAATTCATGATATATCACGCGTCGTAGTTCTGTTCGTCACACTTGCTCGTTTGTGCTGTTAATTCGTTTATCACGTGTTTATCATGGCGTAGGGTGTTTACCTATCAGTATTTAGTATCGTTTTGACTGGCATTTGGTTTGTAACTCGCAGTTTACCGTTTTTTCTTGCTGTTTTCTCTGAAGTTTCGCTGTTAGCATTTGCTGCGAATCTGAGCCCATGTGTTCCAGTTTGGGGGGAGGGGGTGTGGGATGTGAAATTTTGTGTGGCCAGCCTCCGAAATGTCTTCAATAAACAATCTAGTTTCTCCCTTTGATCCCGACCCCCTGAAGGTGTTTTCTTTTTTTGCTCTTCAATCTTGTGCAAGTATTGTCTGTTAGTACGTCTGAAAGGGGGTGTTGGGCCGTTTCCTATGCCTTCACATCCCCTGTATTTGGAGCATGATGGTCATTATCATAAGTCTCCTCTGTGTATTGAAAGTCTTAACTCGACTGAGGTTTGCTTCGTCTGTTGAATCTACATTGGTTTTTTTTTATTCCGTTTTGATACGTCCTAATTAAAAATAGTAGGTAACGGTTAAATCATATGATATATTTGAGTCATTAATATTAAATGCTATGTACTGAAGATTGATTTTGTAATGTGGTTGTAACTAAATGTTATGCATCTGTATGCTTATGGTTTCTAGTCACGGATGTTGGTTTCACTGTTCTTAGGAATATTTGATTAGTATTGCATGTTGAAGAGGGCCTTGTTGTGCTTGTGAATTTCGTTATCCTAGTTATTTGGTTTAAAAATGTCAAATCTCATTTCTTTTGTTTCGTGGCATGTGAAAACTCCTCTCGAGTCCATTTGGGACTTCATTCTTTTCCTCGCCTTTCGGAAGAGCCATAAAGGTTTATAAGATTTTCATTGAGTCAATCCATCGAGGCGGATGTACACGGTTCAAATACCTTGAAGATTGAAGAGCTTGAAGAAAAGGATTAAATAGTTCCTTTATTTTGTATTTTGTATTTTATTTGTAATGGGCATAAGCCCCCCTTGTCATTTTTATTTTCTTTTGTTTTATATGTTTAGACTAGGACAGGTACAAAAATGGGTCAAAAACCTGAAAACAGGTGGGTCCAACTCGATCAAGGCGAACAGAACCCGAGCTTGGACCCAAATATCTCTCTCCCTCTCTTTCTCTCTCTTTACTCTTTGTTTACGTGCTTTTACTTAAATGCCGTTAGTTTAGGTTTAGAAACTCCGACCCCATCGAATGTCTGTTGTTTTATCAAACTTAAACTTAAAAATTCGAAACTTTAAAAGATAGATGTTTAGGTTTTTGAAATTTCTTAGAGTTAAAGTTTTAACTTCAACAGAATCCTAAAAAATATGTCAAAAACTTGTAAAATCTGCTTAGAGAAATTCTCAAGAAGTTCGATAAACAAAAGATTCGCAAATTGCGATATAACAATGAAATATTCTAAAAAATTGGAAAATTCGCACAAGTAAGTTTCTAATAAAGTTCTATAAACAAAAGCATCGCAAAAACAAAAATAGTCAAATATGTTAATCGCCGGAGAACCGTAAGTTATCATAGTGCCTTAGGTGCCTTACACCTTCCTAAGACACTAATAAGAATCCCGAACCCCCTAAAATATCTTCAAAAATAAATTTTTCTGTTTAAGTTGTTTTGGAAATAAGTTTTTCTTGATTTTTCTAAAAAATTAAGTGGAGACTCCAAAAAATTTGAAAATCCTTTAAAATAAAACAAACTCTTTTCGAAATCAATTTTTCTATAAAACAGAAATGGCGACTCCGCTGGGGAACGGAGGATTCTAACCCTAAGACTAACTCTATTTGAATAACTTGTTTAATTGTTTAAAATTCTTTAGTTTTAGAAGTTGCATTTTTTCATGGCATAAATTCTGCTAAACGGCAACTAGTTGCATTAGGAAACGGAAGTTACGCGGCTTACCACGACTTATATTAGAAATACCCCAAGAACTTATTTGGGAGTATCGAATAAATAGTCGGAATGCGGTCATCCGGCGTTATTCGATAGCTCCACCCCGATGTTTGTCCGACTCGGGTAACCGTCTATTTGAAAACAATTCTAGAAAAGCCTAAGATAGAGCGAAACCAAAACCGAAATTAGGCATCAGCCTAGGACAACTTAATACCCAAGGCGTATTAAGTCCATTTTAGTAGAAAACCGCCAAAAATCGCGTCTAAGGTCTTCGACCTCACGACGCATCATATTATCTGACATTCGAAAATGTATGTGTGAAACCAACTTTGGGGTAGGGGGAAAAATCTAACGAGTTTTTGTTTTTCAGATGGATCGTTTCCCTAAGTTCAACATGGTTGTCTCCACGCCACCCCAACTGACAATGTGGCACAACGACTTAGACGGAGATCATAGGCGGGACCCTCAACAAATATGTAGGGGCTTTGACCGAGATAATCAACATGGACGATTTGCCAGAGTTGATCAAGGTGATCACGGGTACTGGGACATTCAAAGAATGGTCTTCCATTTCAGAACGGCCAAAATTACCCCTACGATAGAGGAGATAAGGGATTGCATAGACACCGTGGGCACGGGCCTAGAGAGAAGAGCCCGAAAACAGGAGGATGTTTTCATCCCCAACAAACCTTCCGTAGAGAACATCTCGGATTGGTTAGGAGTAAGAAAGGACTTCACTTATTGGTGTCAAGACTCTCACGTGATGTTCAGAGACCTCTACGTCAGATTCGGACACGCGAGTTTCTATGCCGCGTATAATCGAGAATTTAAAATTTCCCACAGAGAGTGGAACGAGCTCCGCCCGTTGGCGTTTGCCGTAGCCTTGTTGGGAACAATGGTCTTCCCGCACGGCCCGAGCCTGAGCATCAACACCAGAGTCATAACACTCATCCATACGCTGTTCAAGGGATACGAGAGTCAGGGAACGACAAAGTACTACTCCGTAGCTCCGGTCATATTGTCGGACATATATCTCGCTTTGGGTAAATGCAAAGAAGGACATCGGTACTTCCAGGGGTCTAATCTGCTCCTCCAATGGTGGGTTCTCAGCCACTTGGCGAAGGGTGCTGGAACTCGAGAATTGCACACTCTCGACAACAAGAACACCCTCAAGGACCTAAACGACTTGCTATTCTGGGCCAACATGAACAATCGGAGAACAAGAGGGAGATGGGCCCAAATTTTCTCCGAGTTGAGAGAAGAGGACCTCAAATGGATGCTCGACCGCTTCATATCCAAGGAAGTTGTCGTAGAGAGTCGTAGATGTGTCGTGCTCCCTCTACCCGGCATTCGAGGAATTTGCCCTTACGCGCCATTCCGAGTCTTGCGACAGTTTGGAAGAAAACAGGCTGTGCCCAGAGAGGCGTATTATGGCGCTTATGTGTACGACATTGGGGACGACAGAGTGGATGACGCTACAGAGATACTCAAAGAATGGAAGAACGCCAAGCGTATGGGTAAAGACACTATCGCTCCTGACCGATTCAACGCTGGATATGACAAAGGTTACAAAGCATGGTTGAAGAAAGATATACAAAATATCTCCTTTCAAATTCCTCGTAGCTTTCGCAGTGTGACAGACAAGGAGGCCAAAGCAGTGGCTGAATTGCGAGAGTTAATGGAGGAGGCTAATGAGGTCTATGCCAAATTCGTAGAGAATCAAGACGCACTCGAGAGATCGAGAGACTGAGGCAAGGGTATGACGAGTTCGACAACTGGATCCAGCAGAAAATCGAGAGGATGCGATTCGAGAGTCTGGAAGACAAAGGTCGTCTGGATGAGGGGTTTTTGTTGATGCTGAGGTACATGTTCCAACAGCACAAAATCCAGAAAAGGCGACGGACTGAGCAGACCATCCGAGCAAAGATAGTGGACATCGCCCTAAGGGTTTTTCTTTGTTTGTATTCGCATTATTTTAGCCCCTGCGTGGGCCTGATATTATCGCACTTTCTAAATAGCCCCTGCGTGGGTTTGTCTATTTCTCTTTTCGAACATTTTACTCATTATTAAATATTATTTTGGGGGGGGGAATCATTTTAATTTGGTTTAAATTCACACGTATATCATTCGAATGCGCTAGGCCTACCCTTGGCACAAAAGGGTCCCCATGCATGATTAGGAAGCGATATATGTGTATTTAAATGCTTATGTGTTACGTTGCTTTGAATGAGGATATCGTAAACCCACTCCTAGCAAAAATCCCAAAGAGTTTATAGAAGCCACTATTACAAATGTCCGACCAAAATTCCCGAGTCTCAAGTTTCTCACGCAAAATCCATCTCCCACCACAAATTCTAAATGCCGCTCTATCGTCTCAGGAAAGGTGAATCACCACTATGGACAGAGGCAAGAACGTCCAGACAGAGCTCACTGAGGAGGAATTACGAAGAAAGATCGAGTGAATCACTCGAGAGATTCAGAAGATTAAGGAGGAGGGACTTAAAGTAGACATGACCACGGCAATCTACAAAGCTGCGGTCACGACCTTGGATGAAGATCTGGCGTCGCAGATAAAAAGAAAGAAGGAGGTTGAGATGGAAACCGAAAGCCTAAGGAAAAGGTTGAACTTGCTTCGTTTGGAGATACACAAAGGAAAGGCGAGAGAGGCAAAGATAGATATTGAGACTGGCGTGGTGTTGGCCAGAAGTGCGGCGCTAAACGAGGAATTGGCGACCCATAGCAACTTAAAGGGCGGAAAATACCTCGCCCGTGATCAGGGAGCAGATAACAGTGGCCCCGACCGTGAAGTAATCGAGGAGGACGATGAGGAGGAAATCGTCTATAAGCCTCCATTTCCGACTGTTTGAAAGGAAAGGAATGACGCGGCCACAAGACGAGAAATCGCCAAAATGTTGTTCTAGGAATTCCAATGCTGTTTTTCAATTCCCTTGTAATCGCAATGAAAGAATGAATGAAAATGTCTCGAACTACGTTGGGCCTGAATTCTCCTTGTGAGATACGTAGGCAGCCTTTTCCGGCCCGGCCCCTATCACTGAAAATTTTCATTCTCCTCCGTGTTTTGAAGATACGAAGACAAGATCAACGGGCATCGAAAGGCAGCAGCATGAAGACCATAGCTCAACGTGATTCAGCCTTCCCGAGATAGCGCTAAACACAAAAATTCTTGTTTGTTCGAAATATATTTCCGTCCTCATTCGTGGGTTAAGATATCCTCAAACAGTGCAACTTGTGTGTTTATCTGCCTTCTGTGCGTTATTATGTATTTTGTACTCTGAACATGCACTAACAAATTTGCCTTTGAGTTGTTTCGCCTCTCAGGTACCCTTAACTGATCTGTGTCGATAAAAGCTGGCAGATCACCCCTACTTCACCAGATCAAAAGGTCCCGCAGATTCCTTCCCCGGACCAAACACAAACACAGCCATGGGAGGCAACAATGAGGAAGTCAGCCTCATAGATGTCGTGGTGGCTCAGCCCACCGTGGCAGAGTAGAATGAGCTTATTGCGCAGCTGATGCAGCAGATAGCTGACATGAGGGTCGAGATGCAACGAAGGCAGGACACGCCTCCACCCGGATTTTGGCCCCAACTTTATCGACGCAAGACCTCCTACGTACTTCCCCTCGTCCAACTTGGATCCTACTCAGCACCGTCCATCGACACCCGTGTATAACCCGTCCGGGATAGATATGACCACCCAAAACCCCCAATACGCGTCAGTCTCCTATCAAACTCCCTCACCACTCCCAAGCAATCCTCCACAAATACCACCACACCCCCACAACACTCAAACATCCCCACTACCCCAAAATCAGACCCAAAATCCCACCACCTTCAATTCCCAAACACCACATCCCCACTTTACCCAAAATACCAATCCCCAAAATTATCCACAAAACTATCAAACCGCACAGAACGTCCCAAGCCCTTCCATAGCTCCACCCCTCCCCAAAAGAACCACATTCCAAGTCCCGTCCCGGCCAAGCATGAGGTGCACGACTCTGAGTTGGACCATTACGAGGAGAAAGAAAGAGAGTGGAGGGCGAGGGAAGAAGCGAAGGTAGACATAAAGGAGGAGATCAAGAGGGCGATGAAAGAATTGCAATGCACTCTAGACGTCGCCAGGTTAAGCTACGAAGAACTATGCATCCACCCAGACTTGAACCTGCCTGAAGGGTTCAAGATCCCAAAGTTTGATACCTTCGGAGGGGTGGGCAACCCCATGGCACACCTAAGAGCGTACTGTGACCAACTCGTGGGAGTTGGCAAAGATGAAGCCTTGCTGATGAGATAGTTTAGCCAGAGTCTGTGCGGTGAGGCCCTGGAATGGTTCACTTCGCACGAAACTCGACAATGGCCCAGTTGGAGCGCACTGGCTAAGGATTTCATCGACAAATTCGCATACAGCGTCGAGATAGTCCCTGATCGGTACTCCTTGGAGAAGATGAAGCAGAAATCCACAGAGAGCTATCGAGAATTTGCGTACAGATTGAGGAAAGAGGCAGCGAGGGTGAGGCCTCCAATGACTGAAAAAGATATTGTAGAGGTGTTCATACGGGTGCAGGAGCCCGAGTATTATGACAGAGTCATCTTATTAATCGGTGCCAAGTTCGCCGAGATAGTTAAAGTGGGTAAGACTATCGAAGATGGCCTGAAGTCGGGGAAGATAGCCTGAGTGTCTGCATCGCCTGGATCTTCTGGAATGGTGAGAAAGAAGAGAGAAGAGGTTGCCGCCATCTCATACGGGGGAAGAAAGGTCCCCAGAAACTTACCATGTCCTCAAGACCGCTCCAAGCCTCCATCAAAGTCTCATCAAGCCTATGGTCCACAATCAAATCATTCCAGCCACTACAATGCTGCCCCCACTTGTCAAGATGCCCATATTTTGTCGTATCAGAATCAACCCCCGATTCCCCAAAATTTTCCCTCCGTATATCCAAACTACCCCCAAGCTTATCAAGTCCCTCCCCCTTGCCAGAATGTCGCTCCCAGCTGCGCTAATGTACATCCAAGCTATGGAGCACCTTCCCCCGCATATCAAATACAAACCCTAGCATATCAAAGCCCCCATCCAAATTACCAAGCCCCAATGCCAAACTACCAAGCAAATCCCTACCCCAGAACCCAAGCTCCACGACCAAATGCCCGCAGTTATCAACAAGTCCCTCCCCCTCAGCAGGGCGGGTATGATCTTCCTTGCCCCAGGTTTGAGAAGAAGCCGTCCAGAAGCTTCACCGCGTTGGCTGAAAGCAGAACCAAGTTGTTCGAAAGATTGTCCGCAGCCGGATATATACACCCTGTGGGGCCCAAGCCCGTGGATGTCAACTCCAGATTCTACAGACCGGAGCAGAGATGTGCTTATTATTCCAACAGCGTTGGACATGATACTGAAGACTGCATCAACCTCAAGCACAAGATCCAGGACTTGATCGACCTGGAAGTGGTCTCCCTTCAGCCTGCGGCGCCGAACGTCAACACGAATCCGTTGCCAAATCATGGGGGTGGAAATATCAACATGATAGAAACAGACGAAGATGAGAGTGAGGCTAAGAGGATTACTCCAGTTGAGCCAGCATACTTGGAAAAGGATGTCTCTTCTTTAAGCGTCAGGGGAAAAAGAGAGTTCGTCATTCTGACACCTGCAAAGGGCTGTTGCCTTGGTTCCCTAATAAACTCTCGCCAAACCAAAGTTTGTCATAGAAACGGCCGTGGCTCAAGGCATGACTAGATCTGGCAGATGCTACACTCCTGATGAGCTTGCTCTCGGAGGACCAAAGAAAGATCATGCTAAGAGACCCATAAGTGAAGCAGAAGCCGAGGAGTTTTGGAGGAGAATGCAGCCCAATGATTACTCCATCGTCAAGCACTTGGAGAAGACTCCAGCCCATATTTCTGTGTGGGCCCTGGTGATGAGCTCCTGTTCCCACAGACCGGCTTTGATGAAAGCTCTGGATGACACGTATGTGCCCTCAGGTACAAGCAGCGACAATGTAGCTGCTATGATTCACCAAGTCATTCGGGGACACCGCATCAGTTTCTGCGATGATGAATTGCCGGACGAAGGGAGGGCCCATAACAAAGCTCTACACATCACCGTGTTATGCCGCGGAAAGATCGTCAACCGTGTTTTGGTAGACGACGGATTTGGCCTGAACATATTCCCCTTGTGCACATTGAAGCAGCTGAGGTTTGACCTCGGAAAGTTGGAGCAAAACCAGGTCAATGTGAGAGCATTCTACGGTGTGCAGAGAGACACGTTAGGAGCGGTGAACTTAACCATACCAATGGGCCTTGTGGTGTTTGAGGCAAAGTTCCAGGTGTTGGATATCGACACCAGCTATAACCTCCTTTTGGGAAGGCCATTCATTCATATGGCTGGAGCCGTCCCCTCCACTCTCCACCAAGTGATGAAACTAGTATGGAGAAATGAAGAACTAGTTATTCACGGCGAAAGGAGCCGCTCAAGCAAGCAGGTGCCGATCTTGGACGAAACGCCGCAAAGTCGGATTTCTACACGGTGGAGTTGGTAAATATCACCGATGAGAGCTTGGCCCCGCAGACTCCCATGCCGGCCGCGTACAGAATGATCGCCACGGTAATGCTGCAGAGCGGATTCGAACCAGGTTTCGTACTAGGAAGGAATGCCCAAGGGATCATCGAGCCAGTTCCAGTCCTTGCTCAGGGATCAAAGTATGGTTTGGGGTACATCCCCACAGATGATGATGTAAAGATGAAGAGAAAAAGGGATCAAGGGTTGACTAAGCCGATCCCGCATCTCTATCAATCTTTTCCAGTTCGGGAGCATGCCGAGCCTGAAGACAATGGGGAAGGAATCTGTGACCTTTTCGAGGAGATTCACGCTGTTATCGAGGAGGAGGTCGAGCCAGCTGGCATTCGTGATGCTGAACCAGGGGAGATGCTGCAGAATCGGACTTCCACGCCAATCCTGATGTCCCAGACTCTTTGGTAGAAAGGAATTGTTTTATGCATATTAAAACCTGTGGTCGCCCGGAAGAGGCCCGAGACCCACCATTTCTGCATTTTCTTAATTGCTTGAATTTTGAATTTTTTTCGTGATGTTTAAAAAAGGGCGACACGGCCCTGTGCCATGACCCAAGTTTGCATTTTGATTTGAATGAAAGCCTCCTTATTTTGACTTTGTTTATTTAATTGCTTGTTATATTTTACTTTCCTAATTTTGTCTGTTTATGATTTCAGTAACGTAAGTTACAAACCTGCCAATGTCATGTCATGTCATGAGCTAAATGAGCAAAATGAGGCAAATGACGACGAGGTTGACGACTACGACGAAGAAAGTGGGGAACCAGACTATGTTGCAGAAGAATTTCGACAGTTCGAGAATCAACATAAACCGAATCTGGAGGAAACAGAGACGGTGAATTTGGGAGATTCAGAATGTGTCAAAGAGGTTAAGATCAACACTCACCAGAATGAAACTCAAAAGGAGAGCCTGGTTCATTTGCTTGCCGAATACAGTGATGTGTTTGTCTGGGAAGTCGGTGACATGCAGGGGTTGAGTACCAATGTCATATCTCATAAGCTACCTATCAACCCAGGGTTCGAGCCGGTGAAACAAAAGACTCAAAAATTCAAGCCCGAATTGAGTTTGAAGATTAAGGAGGAAATCACCAAGCAAATAGAGTCTCGATTGGTAGAAGTAACACAATACCCAACCTGGTTGGCAAATGTCGTTCCGGTCGCCAAGAAAGATGGAAAAATCAGGATTTGTGTTGATTACAGAGATCTCAACAAGGCTAGTCCAAAGGATAATTTTCCGTTGCCGAATATCCATATTTTGATTGACAACTGTGCCAAACATGAGATGCATTCATTTGTAGATTGCTACGCAGGGTATCACCAGATTTTGATGGATGAAGAGGACGCAGAATAAGCAACATTCATTACGCCTTGGGGCGTAAATCACTACAGGGTAATGCCGTTCGGTCTCAAGAACGCCGGTGCTACTTACATGAGAGCCATGACAACTATTTTCCACGACATGATTCACAAGGAAATTGAAGTGTATGTGGACGAGTCATAATCAAATCCCGTGAGAGTTCGGATCATTTGACACAGCTGAGAAAATTCTTTGAACGTTTGCGTCGGTACAACTTGAAGCTAAATCCCGCCAAATGTGCTTTTGGAGTCCCAGCTGGGAAGTTGTTGGGGTTTATAGTCAGCAGGAGAGGTATTGAGATTGACCCTTTCAAGATCAAAGCGATTCAAGAGTTACCTCCGTCGAAAACGAAAAAAGAGGTGATGAGTTTCTTGGGAAGGTTAAACTATATCACCCGGTTTATAGCAATTGACGGTGGTATGTGAGCCTATTTTTCAGGTTGCTGAAGAAAGACGCCCCGACTAAGTGGACTGAGGAGTGCCAGACCGCTTTCGACGCTATCAAGAGCTATTTGTCTAACCCACCAGTACTGGTTCCTCCGCGAGAAGGGATTCCTTTGTTGCTGTATTTTTCTGTTTCGGATAGTGCCTTTGGATGTGTACTTGGTCAACACGATGAGACAGGGAAGAAAGAAAGGGTTATCTACTACATAAGCAAGAAATTTACTCCGTACGAATCTCGCTATACTTTGTTGGAGAGAACATGTTGTTCTCTGACGTGGCTAGCCCAGAAATTGAGGCACTACTTGTCTTCATACAGCACGTATCTCATTTCCAGAATGGATCCGTTGAAGTACATTTTCCAGAAAGCGATGCCGACCGGGAAGTTAGCTAAATGGTAAATGCTGTTGAGTGAGTTCGATATCGTGTATGTGACTCAGAAGGCGATAAAGGCACAAGCTTTGGCCGATCATCTTGCAGAAAATCCCGTTGACGAAGAATATGAACCTCTCAAGACATATTTTCACGATGAAGAAGTGTCATTTGTGGGTGAAGATATTTCTGAAGCGTATCCAGGTTGGAGATTATTCTTCGATGGAGCGGCAAATCACTAGGGTAAAGGTGTTGGAGCAGTCTTGGTATCAGAATCTGGTAAGCATTATCCTATGGCGGCTAAACTGCGCTTCAACTAAACAAACAACATGGCTGAATACGAAGCTTGTATTCTTGGTCTAAAAATGGCCATCGACATGAATGTTTACGAGTTACTAGTTATTGGAGATTCGAACCTTTTGATTAATCAGATTCAAGGAGAATGGGCTGTGAAGAACCCGAAAATTGTACCTTAAGTACAGTATGTGCAAAATATGTGCAAAAGGTTCCGCAAGATCAAGTTCAGACATACTCCCAGAATACAGAATGAATTAGCTGATGCTCTTGCCACCATCGCTTCAATGATCGAACATCCGGATACTGATTACATCGACCCGCTGGATATAGATTTGAAGGAAAATCCATTCCATTGTTCACACGTTGAATAAGAACCAGATGGTTTGCCTTGGTATTTCGACATAAAGAGGTACCTGGAGTCTGGGACATATCAAGAAGATGCCACATCTAATCAAAAGAAGTCGATATGCCGTATGGCTCTCAATTTCTTTCTGAATGGAGAAGTCCTTTATAGGAGGACTCCAGATTTGGGTTTGTTAAGATGCGTGGATGCTGCTGAAGCTGGGAGGCTTATTGAACAGATACATGCTGGAGTTTGTGGTACACACATGAACGGGCTTACTTTGGCAAGAAAGGTTCTTCGAGTTGGTTATTTCTGGATGACTATGGAGAGTGACTGTTGCAAATTCGTGCAAAAATGCCACAAAAGTGCACGGCGATCTAATAAGGGTGCCACCTCACGAACTTAATGCTATGAGTTCACCTTGGCCATTTGTAGCCTGGGGAATGGATGTCATCGGTCCTATAGAGCCGGCCTCTTCTAATGGACACAGATTCATTTTGGTTGCCATTGATTATTTCACCAAGTGGGTGGAAGCAGCCTCTTACTAGTCAGTAACCAAGAAAGTGGTGGCTGATTTTGTCCGCAACAATCTGATATGCAGATTTGGAGTTCCAGAGTCCATCATTACCGATAACGGTGCAAATCTCAACAGTCATCTGGTGAAAGAGATATGTGAACAATTTAAGATTATTCATCGAAGGTCAACTGCTTATCGCCCCCAAATGAACGGAGCTATAGAGGCCGCCAACTAGAATATCAAGAATATTCTGAGGAAAATGATTGACAAACAGCGAGGTTGGCATGAAATGTTGCCATATGCTCTACTAGGTTATCGAACAACGGTCAGAACATCGACTGGGGCTACTCCGTACTTGCTAGTATATTGAACAGAAGCAGTGGTGCCTGTTGAAGTCGAGATACTATCATTAAGGATCATCCAAGAAGCTGAGTTAAGCAACGCTGAGTGGCTTAGCAAACGGATTGATCAACTAGCTTTGATTGATGAGAAGAGAATGGTCGCCGTTTGCCATGGCCAGTTGTATAGACAGAGAATGACTCGCGCTTTTCACAAAAGAGTAAGAGCCAGAAATTTTGAAATTGGTCAGTTGGTCCTTAAGCGTATTTTTCCTCATCAAGACGAGTACAAAGGAAATTTCGCACCAAACTGGCAAGGTCCGTACATGGTTCGTAAAGTACTATCGGGTGGTGCTTTGGTCCTGTCAGAGATGGATGGCGCTGTATGGCCCAAGCCTATAAACTTAGATGCTGTCAAGAGATACTATACGTGAAGTTCCATTTTCGCATTTTTCTGTTATTTACTTGTAATCGTTCTGTTTGCTTGTGTTTGTTCGAATTTGAATTATTATCCAGCTTGTAACGAACTACGTCTGACCTGAATTCTCGAGAACGAGATACGTAGGTGGCCTATATCGGCTTCGGTCACCCCATTTACCCCTTAGTTATTTCTTTGTAACGAACTACGTCTGACCTGAATTCTCGAGAACGAGATACGTAGGCGGCCTATGTCGGCTTCGGTCACCCCATTTACCCCTTAATTATTTCTTTGTAACAAACTACGTCTGACTTGAATTCTCGAGAAAGAGATACGTAGGCGGCTATGTCGGCTTCGGTCACCCCATTTACCCCTTAATTATTTCTTTGTATCTGAACTACGTTCGACCTGAATTCTCAAGAATGAGATACGTAGGCGGACTTTGTCGGCGTCGGTCGGTTTTCTTTGTAAATTTTATTCTGGTTAATCTCTAAGGGGAACTACGTTTGATCTGATTCCTGCCTCAACGGGATACGTAGGCGCTACAAGGGCTCGGTCATATCTTTCGTAAGATTTCTATTCCATTTTACAGTAGAACAGGGACAGAATTTTTGAGAGGGACTCAAAAATTCTCCAGAAAAAGTCTCCTCTTCAGCAAGTCAGACAAAAAAAAACATTTCGAGATTTGCGACTGGGACAAAAATTTTGAGGATGGCCTCAAAATTTCGTCATGGGTCTTCCCTACAAGTCCGGAATGTCTCTGAAACTCATCAGCAGGTGTCAGATTCAAAGAAGTTCGTAAAGCCTGATATGACATGACTTGGCAGCGACTTTTTCAACATACTATTTCTTAAAGATTTCTCATCTTTTTAAAAAAATTTCCCTCTTATGTTTCATTTGTTTTGGCGTAAGATATCTTTTCTTATCTATCAAGAGTCGGGAAATCGGGAAATCAGCCGGAGATATCAAGACCAGGAGAAAACAACTAAAGGAATCGACACAGATCAGTATGTTTTAAAAAACTGACAATTTTTCTGTGGATGCAGGTTTATAGCTTTGCTTTGAAATTGAACGGATTCTCCCGACGGACGAATACAGAGAGCTCCCAAAGAGGAGAAAACTATCTCCAAAAGCAATGATTTTACTGAAAGCAGGATGCAGTTCACATTGTTTGTGTCAAGATGCTTGTGAATGCGTTTGTTTATTTCAAGCCATTCCCCAATATATGAAATTTACAAAAGTGCCTCGCCAGATTCCAAGGTGAATCAAACAGGAATCTCAGCGAAAATTTCACGGTTTCTATAGAAGATGCTATTAGCATTGTGTTATCAAAGCAAGATGATTATTGTCGATCAAGACAATGCGTTACCTCATAAGAGACAGTTGTGCAATTATTATTTTATCATTATCGATCAAGTCGATATATTATTTGGAGATCGTCTTGCCGTTACTATCCACGGGGGCGATATAAATATTCATGCATCGCGGAATTTATACACTGAAGAATCATGCATCGCGGAAGACATATACTGCTGAAGAATTATGCATCGCGGAATCATGCATATCGGAATCATGCATCGCGGAAGTCATGGATCGCGGAAGTCATATACTGCTGAGGAATCATGCATCGCTGAAAGACATGCATTGCAGAAATCATGCATTGCGAGTCGACAATTATGCACGACGAGAAGATTTCATGCCTCGTAAAAATTTATGCATCGCGAGAAGAATTTATACCTCGCTGGAATTTGTGCATCACGAGAAGGATCCATGCCTCGTTGAAAATCATGCATCGCGGAAATTCATGCATTGCAGAAATCATGCATTGCGATTCAACAATTATGTACGACGAGAAGGTTTCATGCCTCGTCAAAATTTACACATCGCGAAAATAATTTATACCTCGCTAAAATTTAGACATCACGAGAAGAATCTATACCTCGCTGGAATTCATGCATAGCGAAAATCATGCATCGCGGAGAGTCATGCATCGCGGAAAATCATGCATTGCGATTCAACAATTATGTACGACGAGAAGGTTTCATGCCTCGTCAAAATTTACACGTCGCGAGAAGAATTTATACCTCGCTGAAATTTGTGCATCGCGAGAGGGATCCGTGCCTCGTCGAAAATCATGCATCGCGGAAAAGTCATGCATTGCGAAAATCATGCATTGGGAGTCAACAATTATGCACGACGAGAAGAAGTCATGTCTAGTCAAAATTTGCACATCGTGAGAAGATTTCATTCCTCGCTGAAAGTTATGCATCGCGAGAAAATTCATATCTCGCGGGAATTTACGTATCGCGGGAAGACATTCATGCCTCGCAAGAGGACATACACAGATAAAGAAAGCAATATTTATCCATCGGCCTCAACATGCATCTTTTATTTTGATGAAAAATAAATATCAAGAGGAGCATCAAAGATAACGACAAAAGAGACATCAATATCGCATCAACATTTATTTATTTATTATAGCATCAAATGAAGAGTAAATTGAAGATTTTATTGCAAAAACACAAGACATAAGCTTTATTTGCTGGACGCAGACCGATCGAGTCGACGTCGATTTGAGGAGAACAATGAAGTGTCGGCACGGTAAAAAGACACTTTCTCCCATCATAATTGCATTTTTAAGATGACGAGTTTTATCTCAGTCTTTGTCGAGAGCATCCGAAAAGGATGAGTTCTCCAAAAACCACAGGTGCGGACGACATCAAAAAGGATGCAGCACAATGTGAAACTTTTTCTTAGCAGCGAACTGGGACACAGTCCAAAGAGGAATGTCAAACTCATAGGACGCGAGCAGAGGGGCGACTTCCACCACAATCGAACTACCCCTCTCGAGGCACGCGGGTTTTTCTTTAGTCCTGTCAGTTTCAGTCTCGCATCCGGAAGTTTTGTCTTATCGGAAGCAAGTTTCCAATTTGAGTGACAGTGCGCCAAGAGTTTTGGAAATTATGTCCGTGTAAGCTCTTAATTATGGGTGTGAAGCGCGCCACATTCATGGCTAAGAGGTTACAAGCCTCCTTTTCATACTCGTTAATGTGTCACTCTTCCAAAACCGAAGGTTATCTAGCATAATAGGTTTCCTTTTCCATAGATTGAGTCGAACTACACACAACCTGATTTCGAAGGTCTAAGGATATGTAGGCGGATATAATGTTGAAACTCGGCTGTATCCCGATATTTTCTCTCAAATTCTATTCTCGAGCATTTCGGCACCTTCATAATTCGGTGTCGAGGTGGCTTTTGATTCTCCCAAAATCATGCGATAAATCAAGCTTATCGAACTACAAGTGGCCTGAATTCTCATATAGCCTGAGATATGTAGGAAACCCGTCCCAAGGGTTCGGCCATAATTCCTAAACCCTTTGTCGATTCCATCCGTTAAAAACGAATGGGGTGAGTCAAAATTGGTTTCGTCAATTTCATTTTCCTCGAATTGCTTGCATCAACTCAAGTAAAATGAGGGACAGTTGTTTACACCCAATTTTGACCCGCGCGGTATAAATTAATTATCGAGCTTCCTAAATTTTCCAAATAATCTAAAATTAATTAGTTTTATAAATTGTACGAATATAATGATATAATGCATGAACTTTAGGTTACGCCGGTTACCTTTAGCATAACTTTAGATAAGGTATACATTGCTTTAATTATGTATATAATATATATATATATATATATATATATATATATATATATATATATATATATATATATATATATATATATATATATATATATATATATATATATATATATATATATATATATATATATATATATATATATATATATATATATATATATATATATATATATATATATATATGTATATCTTAAGTTTAGAGAGTATTCTATTAAACTAGTTTACTTTAAATCACAACTATATTTTGAATCATTATTTTATAATTTAAATAGTTATGTTATTAAATAAATAGGCTCGTTAATAAATTTATACCAAATTCGTTTTAAAATCAATTGGCTATTATTCAAATTGAACTCTTTTTCCATTTAATTTGGAAGAGACAAATTTGGGCCCCTCACCTTATTCCTAATTTCAAGGCCCACTCTCCTACCTCCCAGGCCCACCTTCCCCCTTCTCTTCCGCCATTTCAATTAAATTCCCAGGCCCATCTTGACTTACCCACACCCAGCCCAATCCAATTCCCTCCAGGCCCACCTAATCCCTCTTCAACCTAATTCCAATAGCCCAACCCCCGACCCAAACCCATTTAAAAACCCGCTCCGACCCGACCCGCTCCCCTATTTCTTCCCCCTTCTCATCACGCCATTTTCAGAAGAAGCCAAAAAAAATCCCAACACAGAAAAAACGCAGAAGCGCCGAAAAGCAAACCCCCCCCCCCAAAACGGAAATCTCCCCTCCCTCACGCGTCCCTCTCTCCACTCTCTTCTCTCCCCATCGCGCGTGGATGAGTCACAACGGAAACCTGCACTCCCTCCGTATGCAGCCTCGCAGTGAGAACGCGACAGGATTTCATCCTTGTGACTGTGAGATGAAGCCACCTCGCTCACCAAGGACGCTCAATCGATCCCTGCCATCAATTCTCCCCTTCCTCTTTCGGGATGAGGCCGAATTTGCAGAAAAAGGGGGCTTGACCCAAAGAGGAAGGGATTTGAATTTTGAAACTAATGGGCCTCAAGTCACGTTCCCGCCCTCCCTCTTCCGAAAAACCCTAATATCCCCCTATATAAACCCCTTCCGTCTTCAAGAAATGGGGTTAGACATTTTTGTCGAAAAAAAATTCAGAAGGCAGAACTGGGGTTAGATTTTTCGTGAATAGAAATCGAGTAAAAGGACTCTGGTTGGATTTTTCTTTGGTCGAAAGCTTGAAAAGATTTTGGAAAAAAAAAGTTTTAGCCATTTCGTTTATTGCATATTTTCGAAAACATTGGGTTCCTTTTCCTGTTTACTGTAGAAGAACGAAGGAGAGTCTCGAAATAGAAAGTTCTCCTCCTTCTTCGCTTGCCTTTCAGAACTGTTGGCTGAAAACATGCAAAACCAGAGCTTCTCGCCTCAGTGTCAGTCGCGATATCGTCTTCCCGTTCCAGCTACACCAGTCCATAAGTGCGCCTATCCGAAACGCCTAGCCGTTCGCGTGTGGAAGCCGTTCGCTGTTTGTCCTCTTCCCATTTCGCTGTTCGAAAGAGGTACATTTCTCGTTTATCTTCTGTTTTGAAATGATATCTGTTGTTTGGAGTTTGATGTCGTATTATGGCTGGTTTCGCTGAGTTTTCTTGTTTTTCACGCTGCTCCCTGCTTCTTACTATCTTCTCGTTCCTTCTATTTCAAAAAATGCTTCTTCGTCGTTTTGGTGCTTTGAATGTTGCTGCTGTCGATAATGTGCATTTTGTTTCGTTCATTTTTGATTAAATGAGTCCAATGTTCGAATGTTAAGTACATGGTTTGTTTGCCATAATTGTAAGATGTTGTATGTGTCGTATAGCATGATGCTGCTCTATTATGTTTTCTCGTCTGAGGCTGCTCATATGTCGATTACGAGTTTGTCATAGAGTAAATCGTATCGTATCGGTCTTGAGTTGGTTATGTTCTATGACATGTATGGCTTGTTGGTTAAATATAGAATGTTATTTCTTGGGTTTAGTTCGAATTCATGATATATTACACGTCGTAGTTCTTTTCGTCACACTTGCTCGTTTGTGCTGTTAATTCGTTTATCACGTGTTTATGATGGCGTAGGGTGTTTACCTATCAGCATTTAGGATCGTTTTGGCTGGCATTTGGTTTGTAACTCGCAGTTTACCGTTGTTTCTTACTGTTTTCTCTGAAGTTTCGCTGTTAGCATTTGCTGCGAATCCGAGCCCATGTGTTCCAGTTTGGGGGGAGGGGGTGTGGGATGTGAAATTTTGTGTGGCCAGCATGTGAAATGTCTTCAATAAACAATCTAGTTTCTCCCTTTGATCCCGACCCCCTGAAGGTGTTTTCTATTTTTGCTCTTCATTCTTGTGCAAGTATTGTCTGTTAGTACGTCTGAAAGGGGGTGTTGGGCCGTTTCCTATACCTTCACATCCCCTGTATTTGGAGCATGATGGTCATTACTCATAAGTCTCCTCTGTGTATTGAAAGTCTTAACTCGACTGAGGTTTGCTTTGTCTGTTGAATCTACATTGATTTTTTATTTTATTTTATTTTATTCCATTTTGATACGTCCTAATTAAAAATAGTAGCTAACGGTTTAATCATATGATATATTTGAGTCATTAATATTAAATGCTATGTACTCAAGATTGATTTGGTAATGTGGTTGTAACTAAATGTTATGCATCTGTATGCTTGTGGTTTGTAGTCACGGATGTTGGTTTCGCTGTTCTTAGGAATATTTGATTAGTATTGCATGTTGAAGAGGGCCTTTTTATGCTTGTGAATTTCGTTATCCTAGTTATTTGGTTTAAAAATGTCAAATCTCATTTCTTTTGTTTCGTGGCATGTGAAAACTCCTCTCGAGTCCATTTGGGACTTCATTCTTTTCCTCGCCTTTCGAAAGAGCCATAAAGGTTCGGAAGATTCCCATTGAGTCAATCCATCGAGGCAGATGTACACGGTTCAAATACCTTGAAGATTGAAGAGCTTGAAGAAAAGGATTAAATAGTTCCTTTATTTTGTATTTTGTATTTTATTTGTAATGGGCATAAGCCCCCCTTTTCATTTTTATTTTCTTTTGTTTTATATGTTTAGACTAGGACAGGTACAAAAATGGGTCAAAAACCCGAAAACAGGTGGGTCCAAACTCGGTCAAGGCGAACAGAACCCGAGCTTGGACCCAAATATCTCTCTCCCTCTCTTTCTCTCTCTTTACTCTTTGTTTACGTGCTTTTACTTAAATGCCGTTAGTTTAGGTTTAGAAACTCCGAACCCATCGAACGTTTTTGTTTTATCAAACTTAAACTTAAAAAATCTAAAATTTAAAAGAT